>JALIZH010000069.1:0-21783 GCA_030522465.1 Rhipicephalus appendiculatus
TGCACATATACTAGCGAAACCGACCAACTAGTCATCAAGTTGACTTACGAACTAAATTATTTGCGAGTACGGGCCTCGATTTGTTTCTCTTTTTCTGTTTCTTCATGACGGAGTAGTGCCCCGCGCTCGCCCCGGATTCCGAGAAATCATCGACCGACGTGCAGGCCAGGGTTTACCTCCAACACGTCCGGCTTTTCCCCACGCCACCAGCGGTGTGCGCAATCTGATTTGCCTGCCGCAATCATGCATTAGCTCCAACAAGCGGCAACGCGATTTCTCGCTCGCTCGAGCAACGCATCGCGCTATACTAATGGCATGATGTTCGGCCGATAGAGCGGAGCCGTTGAATTCGCAAGCCGGTTACGCACGCTATACACGAGGCACGTTTCTCCGATTACATTGCAGAGGAGCAACATGAGGACCCACCAAAAAGCCTCGCTTGCTGCTGCTACGAGCTGCACCACGGGAATCGGGAAAGTGGGTATTCCTTACTACAGTGCCCAGCAGGGGCTGAATCAATAATAACTGTTCGGTTTGAACGCCCCAAAACCACGATATGTCCACGAGAGACGCCACAGTGGAGGTCTCCGGAAATTTCGACAGCCTGGGTAGAGTAACCTGGGGTTCTTTAACGTGCTTACCTAAATCTAAGTACATGGGCATCAAGCGTTTTGCCTCCATCGAAATGCGCCCTCCGCGACCGGGATCGAACCTGCGACCTTCGGGTTAGCAGTCGAGCACCATAACCACTAGACCGCATTTTAATGTGCAGTCGCGCTGATTATTTATATGGGCACAAATTAGCGAGCAATAGCTCCTAAGAGGTTGTTAACGTTTCACTTGAAAATCATCAGATCTAACAAATTGGGGAGCTTTTGCAGTAAGCATCGCAATGTCACGAAGTGGTGGATTCTCGAAGTAATAAGCGTCTTACGTCAATGTAATAAGCGAGAAAACAAAGCTTTAACTATGGTGAAAAAGCTTCATACATTAGCCACAGCAAGCGGGACCGACTACACCAGCCTTCTCAAGAGTTCTTGATGCAACGTGGAGCCAAAGTCGCCAAGGTTTATGCTAGTCTCGATATTATAACGAGTAGAAAGAACGGGTCCACCGCAGTGAAGTCAGCGCGCTCAGTTGCTGCCCCGATGGTCGCGGGTTCGATCCCGGTAGCGGCGATCGCATTTCGATGGAGGCGAAATGCTAGAGGTCCATGTAGCGTGCGATGTCAGTGCACGTTAATCTTGCACTGACAAATCGTGGTTTTGGCGCGTAAAGCTCCAAATATTATTAGCGATGCTCACCACAAGTGTTTGTCATGTGTGCTTCGCTCTTTCGTATCTGGGCGTGTCCTAGAAATTTTTGTGTCACTTTAGTACAAGATAATGCAGTGCCAACTCGACCAAGTCGTAGTTCTATTGCTTTTAATGTCGGTAACTGCCGTTTGCCGCAGTTCGGCTGCCTTTGCTATTGATAAGTCGAACATCACAATTGTCTATAGCATCGGTTTTTACCAACAATTCTATAGCCTAAAAGCTTCCTGAGAACCAAGGATCCTTTCTTCTGTTTATCAAGTGCAAGCTGTATGTATCGATCAGATGCAAGCAGTTGGAACGTGTACACAATTATTTCGTCGCTGCTCTTCCGCTGAACGGACAATATGATTTCAAGAACGATTAGCTGCATAAAGGAGAATGGCGTTGCAATACGCCGCAGCGCTGTTGTTTTCCATTACGCGCAGTATAAATGGTCAGTTCTTTCACGTAGGACAAATGTGTTGTTCACTGCTAAGTGATAATTATAGCGATAATAAGATGAAGGTGCGAGTAAATTACGATGGATACCGTATGCGCTGCCAAACCGAAAACGTTGCGAACGTTAGCTATTATTACTTTCTCCCCTTGTTGCGCGTTCCATGCATTACACAGATAGGGCTGGCTATACGACGAATAATGGCGTTCGATCAATAGCCGCTTATCTTGCGTTCTCGCGGCATATATATCGCTGTTTCTGGCGCCTAAGGTACCCGACAATATGGGTGGAAATGACTGCCCGACGTGGCGTAAGATGGATACTCGCTCAGATTCGAACACTGAGCGATTGCATGGCATGACGCGGAAACGTGGCGAGAAAACCTCACAGCGTCTTTAGCTTCGCTTTCCTCTGCCGTTTGGATTCTACTTCTTTGTTGTTTTCATGACTCCGAGTGACGCTTATGACTTATGTTCGATCTGGCTGACATGCCATTTTTATTGTCACGACAGAAACAGAAAGCAACGGAATTGTCAACATGTACGTCGATCAGGTATCAGGAATGAAGACACCACGCTGACAGACATGAAACATGTAAAGTGTCACGTGCCTGCTTGTTCGAAATGATATTTTGTTTAGAAAGGCGTCGGGCTACATTGCTTGAACCTGACAGGATACCAAAAGTAGAGTGAGCTAAGAAAGAGAGAAATAGATGAAAAGGAAAACGCAGTGAGGTTAACCTAGTACAGTGGAATGAGCTAAACATTTGAGCGTATAGTGTCGCCTGGTGCAATTCCACTTATCACGTGGTGCGCTCAACATAAGGTTTCCTTAAAATACAAGTGCTGCCTTTTCCTGACCAGCGGTAGCGCTTGAAAAGTACAGAACATGCGACACAATGTTATCCTTTGACGTACGATGTAAACACATTCCTCTAAAAATTGTGAGGAGTTCAGTACGCGGCAGCATCCACAATCTCTCAGATTCCCTAACACGTAGAAGGAGTCAATGGCCTGCCACAAGCGTGCCAGCCACGTGTTGAAGGCTTGAATGCAAGACTTATGTTAAATGTATGTACACTCGGGGTCAAAAGTTCAAAGGCCACAAGGTCGGAGAATACTTTCAAATTCCCAGCAATTTGTGACTGTATTCGGTCGATCTACGCAGTACATGTCGTTAGCGCGTTTTATAAGTTACCTGAAATCTCACTTCAAGGTTGCCTAATGAAACGGCGGGAGCATTCAACCTGTTCTTGTGTTTCGTGGTCCCTAAAGTTCTGACGCTCACTGTATGTTGTACGTTTGCTGCCATATGGAGAAAGACCTGAAATGTAGTTCAATTAACTGTACAAGAGTTCATTATGAAAAACGTTAGATGGGAAAGAAGAAAGACGTAAATAGGCAGAAGTTTGAGACCCACAAAGGGGTAAGTCGTATGGGTAAGGATGAAGCCGACGCAGGGCCTCGTGACCAGAGGACAGGATACGGATGACGGTGTAAGGACAACTGCGCAGTGGAAACTGCGAACATCGGTATTTTTATTTTTTAAGGACCCCTTTAAACCTAGTTGCGAGCACACTATGACTGAAGCTTAGTGGCGCATGCTAGTGGAGGAACAGGGAAGATGCGAAAGCAATTGAACGGAAACAACGGCGCGAAAATTGAGCAACAGGAAATGACGTAATACCAACTATACTATGCTTATACAGGCACTATAAGAAACGAACCAGCAGAGAGAAACCGCGTAGGCGATGCAGCGAGGCGCGTCGAAAGTATGTGTGCAGCGAGACAAAATATAAAGCAAGTGTTGAAGCAGACTCGCCCGCCAATCGAAGTTGAACGAGGTGTCCCCCCGGGGGGCATACTCGCGTTCGCTGGAAGCGGGGCTGTTATCAGACGCGCCCATACGCCGTATATTTGAACTAGCGGACGACGTAGGAGAGAGCAGGAGGAGAGTGGGAAATGAGGAAGGAGAGGAGCATTAGTGGACGCGGAAGGGTGCGAGAGTCGCTCTTGCTTTTCTCACCGCTCTCGAAAAGCGAGCACTCAAGTTCGGCAATAGCCCTGTACCGACGACAACGAGGACGACAAATCACAAACGGTGGGCGTATCTTCGAAGCTAGGTATAAATGCGCACGGCCCTATACAAGCTTCGTTCTAAAAAGTGAACTACAGGCTTTTTTTTTTTCCTACTGCACAAGTGTATTAAAACTGCGCTTCTTCGACGCTGGCGCGCCCATCGATAAAAAAACAGGTTCGGCAGCTCTGTCGGACTCGGTCGTCTCAGAGCGATCTGAGCCTCATGACAATGACGAACACTGCACGGCTACTTCAATCTACCGCTCGCAGTCGGCGTATAGGTTCTAACACAGAGAGACACCGATCGCCGTCCGCAGTGACTTCACTTCGTTCATTCCATGAGCACACGTTTCCATCACTGCTCGCATACGGCACAGACCGAGTGGGCACAACTTTCGGGCCGGCGAATCGTATGTGTGTAACGCCGGAAAAGCGGAGTGCGTGTGTGCTGGACAGCGGTGCAGTTTTGTAGAGGGTGTCGTAGATTAAAGCAGCAGCGTCCTATGTTTGACTCTATAGGCAACGCTATACTATACTATACTATACTATACTATACTATACTATACTATGCTATACTATACTATACTATACTATACTTAATATACAACTTGAGAAGTCCGGAGAGGCCCCGCCTAGACGACTGAAGCGCGGCAGCCGATCGCCTCCGCGACTGAGGAAATGGTCCCGCTCATGCACTCGGAAACTTTCCCCGAAGGCAGGGTCCCTGGCCGTCCAGCTCGTGAAAACACTGCGATAATGCAGCCGGTGTCTTAGGACCATAAAAGTGGAGTAAAAATCTATTTTTAGAATAGCCTTCTCCGCGGTGGTAACTCGAAGGATGAAATTCGACCAGTCTTTAGAAATTTAATATCCCAATTCTCTCCATCGAGTTACTATGTTGCACTGCGACGACGTTCACCCCAGATGATCATGGCGGTATAACAGCAATCCTCAAAACTTCTTAATAATAATATCTGGGGTTTTATGTTCCAAAACAACCTATTATTATGAGAAACGCCGTAGTTGAGGGTTCCGGAAATTATGACCATCTGGTCATCACACAGCGCACGGGCCTCTACCATTTCACAACTTCTTAGCGTGGTTGTAAAAGCATACGCTGCTATATCTGGCTGCTCTGAAGAACAGAAACACAGTCTGGCGTTGTTCAGCTCGCTCCCAAACCACCAAGCTACAACAGCCAATATACGTGCACTGTGCAAATTTTGAGTGTCAAGCACGATTCGCCGCGGGATGGTTATGGTGCTTGACTGCTGACCTGAGGGTCGCGGGTTCGAATCCCGGCTGCGGCGGCCGCCTTTCGATGCAGTCGAAATGGTAGAGACAGTGTGCTTAGATATAGGCGACCGTTAAAGAACGCCAGGTGGTCGAGATTTCCGGAGCCGTCGAGTACGGCGTCTCTGATAATCACATCGTTGCTTTAGGAAATAAAAACTAGACAATTAAAGGTGTCAAGCAGGCAAGCAATAGACAACAAAATCAATGCCGGTTGTCTTAGGACAGGGGCCATGGAAACAACAACCATGGAGCCATTTTACGCTGCTTAACCGCAACCACGCATGCAACGTTCTCGTTTGCATCGACTCCATTGCCTATATGCCGGGCAATGAGCTCTAGGGAGGCGAACATTTCTTGAATATGGAACAGGCGCTAAGCCTAAACAGAATTCTATACCCAATTACGCGTCACATTTTCAGGATGTATCATGAAAATACTGAGGATGTCTGAAGGACATTTTGTAAACCAGGTTAAAGTTAAATGGGAGCATTGGGAGTAAAAGAAAGTATAGGTGTAAATACGGTGAATAGTTTTTTGGCGAGTCTTTTTTTATATTCCTGTTACGTTTTCCGTGTGTCATGTTTCTTGCGCCACCAGCTGTTAGACTATTGCATTTGCCTCATCGTTACTTCTAGTCAGCTTCTGCCTTTTTTTTCTTGCTTCTTTTAAATGCGAATGCATTTCATAGTCGGGCTATGTCAGGCATCCGGCGTTGTACGGCGTTGTACGGCGTTGTGCGCGGAGGAGGAGGATAGGTTGAGGAGGTGAGCGCCGGCAGGTGTTAGATGTGAAGCATCTTATGGCGAAACTTAATCCGGTGGTGGTGGTGTGCGGCGTGACCACCCTTACTGCGCATGCGCAAATCCTTTAAAAAAAAATAAAAATAAAAAACCTCCTCTCTCCCTCTCTCTCCTCTAGGCATCCCTCCACGCGGCAACCACACCCCTCACTGCGCATGCGCCTCCCCTCCTCTCTCCCCTGCTACGCTCCCCCCTCTCTCCTCTAGGCATCCCTGCCCGCGGCGTCCACACCTCCCACTGCACATGCGCGTCCTACCTCTCTATCCTCTCCTACGCTCCCCCTCTCTTCTCTAGGCATCTCTGCCCGCAGCGTCCGCACTCCCACTGCGCATGCGCGCCACCCCTCTCTCTCCTCTCCTACGCTAATCTCTCTCTGACTTTCTTCGTCTTTCTGTTCGCGGCGTTGTGATTACGGGCACCGTACACGTTCGCCTTGAGCAGCGCGTGCAGTCATGTCTCTCGTTGTTCTCTTAGCGCTGTGTTCAGCCGTGCTTTCTTTTCACTTGACTGAACGAAAGGAAAAGATCATGGGCTTCGCACAAATGTGACTTCCTTAATTCCCATTCGTGCCGCTTGATTGAAAGTATGTACTTATTGGTACGTACTTGAAAAAAATCGTAAACAGTGGTTGTATGCTCGAGCCGTCGTTTCGACAAGTGGATTTGTCTTCTTCAAAGCTAGAACCGATTTCCTTAACGCTAGCGTGTATATGCTTCGTACTCTCTCCGCCAATTGTGTGAGTAAAAGGGGAAGAGGTTTTCTGTGAACAAAAAAAAAAAAAAAAAGCGGGGGGACGGCGTGTTTTAGAAGAAGCATCACTTAACAATACTAGGTTTGAAATTCCTAGAAGGAGTGCTTAAATCTCATTGGTTTTTGTAGTGTATGTATCATATCGAATGGATTCAAGAGCCCCCCTTAAAAACGTTTATACCTGCTGGCTGGAGTGTATTGAACTTGTGTATAAGGTATGACTGTATAGTGACATAAAAACTTAGCGCAATTAAAGACGAGACACACAAGCAAGAAACGCGAGGGACTGGCGCTTTCCTCGTGCGCTAGTCCCTCGTGTTTCTTGCTTGTGTGTCTCGCCTTTAATTGCGCTAAGTTTTTATGTCAGTATGTACCAACTAGGCCCTCAAAAAGTCCTCCTAAGTATGACTGTATACTTTCTGTCTCTTGCCGATTGGAAGTCTGACTGAAGTATGTAAAGTTTGAGATCGTCGAAGTTGTGACCTGCTACATTAAAATGCTGCCCCGCACCCCCGCATCCACAGTTACCCTCTCCCGCGCGCTTATCTTGTCGTGGGGGCAGCAGTTTGTACGTCATGTTGTGCTTTCATCGGAAAAGGTTGCGTGTAGGTTAAGAGGGCATAAAGGTCACTTCGCTCGCTGCAGAGGCCCCATTATCGAAAGGCGCGCTGTTCAAACACAATGAAGTAACAACTGTGGCACTTGTTTGTTGGCGTTCGTTTGAGCAGCGCGTCAAGTGTCGAGCTGTGAACGTTGTTAGTTCGCGCTCGTGTTGTGTGTGTTCTTTTCGGGCGTCCTTTGCCGTTCTTCGCAGGACATTTGTTGCTATCGTATTCATTGCTTCGCCCTTGCGGCTAAACTGTGACTTTTTTAATAATATCACGCTAGCGCTGACCCTGGACATAGGTAGCTTATGATGCAGGCGAGAAGTAACGAGCTTTCCCTACATAGTGCGTAAGCGCAGCGAGCCCACTCGTGCGTGAGAGCCTGCTACGGTGTTCGCTCACAGACGCATACACAATATCAGCTTTATTTGTGCGATCATGTGTTCAGGAAACCGATGTGACGCAGCGTCTTATGGAGCACACACAGACACCTACAGACACCCGTTAACGTACCAACCTGTGTACGTTCAATCACACGCAAACACGAACACAAACCCACGAGCACAGACGCATGCATCACGTTCAGTTAAAAGCAGCAATATATAGAACAACCGACAAGGGAATCTCGGGGACAGAGAGCGAAGCAATGCGCGGAGATTAACGAGGATGTAGTTTCGGTTAGGTTAAGTTACTGTGCTCTCAGGGCGTAAACGTGCAGAAACACAAACAATGCGCAAACGGAAGATAGCGTGCCAGCGTTGTCAAACTCTTGCCGTGGAGCCATAGGCGTGCGCACAAAAAAGGGTGGGGGGCAGCGCCCCCACTAGTCACCTAGGAGGGGGGGGGGCAGAATCTGCCCCATACATTAATTTTATAGGGAGAGGGGCGCTGCAACGAACCTTCACCCTTCCACGCCTAAAGAGGGACCCTGCGCACGCTTATGCGTGTAGTGTAGATCAGCTCAAAAAATTGGTGCAACGCAGTTGTTGCCTTCTGCGCGGACGGCCTTGGGAAACAGTTGCACAGAACTTCCCGCTCGGATACTGAACAGTAGCGGAGTACGCCGGCGTTGCACAGCACTCTGCCGGCTCCAGAATAGCGTAGATAAACAAATCAGCTCGTAAAACGCTGCAGCGCACGCTCATCCACGCGCTTCCCGATACGACACCGAGGCACACATCTACCTACACTTTCATTTTCACCCTCGCCCTCTCCCATACGCTTATGACTCTCCCGCTATGTACGCATGTGTCGAGCCGCGGAACGTAAACAATGCGAGAGAAGAGAAGAGGAAGGAGATGGAAGCTGTCGGGACGCGAAATGGAAGCGATTGGCAGGAGGAAGTCATTACGGCAGGGTACAACGGGTCAGTGATATTGAGGCAGGGTGCAGGAAGTCTTTTTGCGACTCCGCTCTGTTGGGTTAGCACACCTCGGGTTAAGGCACGAAATGGAGTATAGGGTATACGGTGCCGCAGTGGCACATCGAGGCATCAAATTGGCTCCGTGTAGCTGAGGCGGCCGCTGTAGTATGGCTGCCGATGCCGCGACCGAGACCGAGATGAGTATGAAAGATGAAGGGAACGATCGTTTATTTGTGACGTCAGCGCGAACGGTACCTATTGCTGTTGCGACACTATCGCCTGGAGGTTCTCTCTCTTTATTATGTACTCTCGTCGGCGTCAACGTGAGTGCTGAAAAAAAATCATCACGCGATGACGTCACCATATGACGTCATGTTACGTCACACATTGCCAAAATCCATGGCGTCCTCATGGCGTCACTATGACGTCATCGCATGACATCATCGTTTGGTCAAAGCTGGGCCGATCACGGAGGCTGTGCCAAACCAGGTGAGGTGCAGAAAGCTTGCATTGCCTCCGATCGTGGAGGCAATGCAAAACTACGTTAGGTTGAGAAAGCTTTCGGATGGAGGCGTGGGAAGATCAGTACATCGACTGAGAGGAAACAGGAGATAGCTTTCGCCCTCGAGTTATCTTTAGTGAACGCACAAGGGACACTGAGTTTTCTTTCTTCATCTACCTTGACGCGGTAATCATGGATGATACATTTCTTTTTCTTTCTTCACAACCATCACAGATGTTCTCCTGTGACATCGTTGCACACGAAACCACCTGGAATCGCCAGGAAACACTGTAAAAGCCATTCGCAATGCAAAGCAAGTATATTCTTATTACATTTAAGTTAATTTGATTGCGATGTACTTAAACAAAGTTTTAATGCTGAGAAACTATAAACAGAGCTCTGCGTTAGAAGCGAAAGTGCAAAGCGTCGATGTAAACCTTTGCACCGGACACAGTTCATTAATAAACTTATAGAAAAAGATAAAAAGGTCTCGTAGTATTCTAAATTGAACCATTTCAAGAGCTCAGATTTCCGCCGTAGTGGTCTAGTGGTTATGGTGCTGACAGCTGATCCGAAGGTCGCGGAGTCGAATCGCGGCTGCAGCAGCCACATCTCGATGCAGGCGCAATAATTGAGGCCCGTGTGCTTAGATTTAGGTGCATGTTGGAGAACCCCAGGTGGTCGAAATTTCCGTAGCATTCCACTACGGCGTCTCTTTTAATCATATTGTGGTTTTGGGCTTGAAACCTCAACAATTATTTTAAAAGCTTAGATAACAACACGAAACATACGGACATAGTTGTAAGAGGTACTGCAAAGCTGCAAGATCAACACAAAGTTTGTGAAAAGTGTTTGAACGCGATAACGTTAAAGGAGTCGTTTCGCAGAAATTGCGGCGTCGGTGTCGGCGTCGTTGGTTGTGAGTGAAAAATGAGTGTTGTGCGTGAACGAAAAATGGAGGAAGATGCAAATAAAATGAATAATAAAAATATTTGGTTCAAGTCAGAGTAGAACCCAGGCCTTCGTGGGGCAAACAAAACCAAGCCATTACTTGAAACAGCTTCGAAAAAAAACGCTATATGAATGTCTTGTAGTGGGAGTAGTCTCCTTAACGCATGTAATATTGCGTGGCAGAAGCGTGTAATAACGCCAGGCGTCAAAACATGTGAATTGCGCAACGAGTGGGTGTTTTAAAGGCCCACCCTTTACAAAGCGCTCAGATATATTTTATCATTACCAACAGCAAAAGCGTCATCATTGAGCAACTACGTAGGTTCACGTGTTGCCTTACGGACGCATAGTAAGCCTTCGCTGATTCACAATATGAAAAATTATGGAGTAGTGGGCACTGCCCAACAGTACTTGCAGTAGGCATTCTAGGATAGTTTGAAACGGCCAATGTTACGCGCACATACGTTCGTTTCCTTGCGGCATGGTTGAGGTATGCACAGGGAACCGATGCTAGCCTAGCTGTTGAGGAGGCGATGCGCAGTGGGCCAGATTAAGCTATTGAGTTCTTCTCTTGAAGGCGAGGCTCAAGCGTCGTCCAACTTTTTTCAATACTTCCAAAGCTAAATTTCCAAAATATTCTGAGAAAAAAATCAGGAGTCTGCGCCTTCGTAGAAATTTTTATAGCTTATAATATTGCTACCTTTACAATATCCCTGACCCATTTAGTGAAGAGAATCGTTAAATACAACGTACGCCATCCTCAGTCAAAGCATAGTGTTTGCAATCGCACGATATGTATACACAGGCGGAAAACTCCAAGTTCGCCTTAGAAAGTTTGGGAGATGTCGTAACGACTGAGACGCTTCGCCGCATTTGTTGATTCCAATCACGAGAACTTCTCGTCTCGTCTTCGCTCACCTGGAAACATTAGAGTGCCTTAAAATCGCGAAGCTCCATCTCCACTGACGAGGTCAGGGAAGGCGAGCAAGAAACGAAAATGGCTCAGCGTTGAATGGCATCGATCGCTGCCGTATACGGCGAATATGGGCCGAGTTTTCGGCATGCCTGTAAAGTACAAAACCCAGCAGAACTCCGGATCTCCGCTTACGGAGCGGTCCATTAGAGCCAACCATAATGACAATTAAAAAGGGATGATAATAAGGCGCCGTTCTCGGCGCGATTTCGACGCTGCATGCTCCAGCGCGGCACAGAAGTTGCACTCTGGGGTCGTTATCAATTTCGGTAATGACTCTTTCGGGCGGATTAAATGATTCGTGAAAAACTCGTGGCAGCCGACGAAAGAGATATGCACCGTTGTGCACCCAGGGAAGTTTCCTGATCAGTTCAAACTACAGAGCAATGATTCTGCCGTATAATGATTTCGAGTGTTAATACTTGCGCACTGATTGTACGAAAGAAGGGGCATTGTCCGAGGGGGGTCGTTTCTTCGTATTACACACAAATGATGAAGCCGACAGACAATTGAGCCACGGAAAGCGCAGAAGACGCCCTTTGTGGTTTATTCTCACTTAAATTGAAAGGAATTGAAGTGGACGAAAGATTACTCTGTCCGTCGGTGGGACCCAAGCCCACAACCTTCGAATAAAGAGCAATTCGACGGCTGTGATCCCGAATGCGGACTCGGATTATTTCATAACGCGTTCCAGGAAAGGAGGTTTCCGAAGGCGGCTCCGACTACCCCTGAATTCAACAGAACTCGAGACTTCGGGATAACTACGTGCCACGCATCGTGTCTGACAATATCGCAAGGATTGTACGATCCCTGCCAAATCGCATATCGAGCGGGGTCGGTGAATATAGTGGGCTCGGCTTTCACGGGAAAAAATTGTTTCGCAACATTACGCGCTAGTTGCGCTTCCGTTTTGATTTTGAGCAAGCGCGTCATTGGCGAAAGAAACTTGTGAAAAGGACTTCAATGAAAAACACTTACTCTGCGACTTGAGTCGCATATGTATGTATATATGCATGCGCAAGCCGGCATATCATGCGGTATATTTTAAAAATTATTTCGCAGCCACCCGGAGTGAGCAGAAAAACCCTAATACTTAATGGACGGAAAGTTGGAAACCGTCTAACCGGATGTTTTGCGGAACCAATGTACAACTTTTTCATTTGAATTTCTTGCCAGCTCCATCGCTTTAGAAGTTAGTTTATTAATCTTGCCTAATTAAGCAATTAAGCGGAGAACAACAAATTGTGCGAATTACTTCATGCGAGAGTAAGCAACATGCATTTGGTCGCGTCGCCATAAAGTATGGCTAGAGTTAACTGGGGTCCCTTATAATATTTGGAAATAGCAATTTTTAACCCTATTTACGGAGATATTAGCCTGGAGCAAGTGCTAGGGAGTACAGGAGAACGAAAAGCTCGTCACGCAGCCACCGTCATGTCAAAACTGCGTACTTTCTTACGTCGGACGTGAGTTAAACAGTCTCCCTTTGCATATTTGACTCTCCCGTACAACGTAATGGTCTACGGCACACACACACACACATACATACATACATACATACATACATACATACATACATACATACATACATACATACATACATACATACATACATACATACATACATACATACATACATACATACATACATACATACATACATACATACATACATACATACATACATACATACATACATACATACATACATGTATGTACAGTCGCGCTCAATATGAGTTGCAACACGCTGGGTGTGGTTAATGTGACGCCAAACCTGAACAATGAATCCGACAAATGTTAAATTTGTTCAGAAAGTACCGCTAGCTAAGAGAGTTTAATTCACCTATTTTCTTCTATGTAGGTGCCGATTTGCAGTGTTGGCGCCATTTTGAGTACAGACATCGTGTTGCAACTCATATTGAGCGCGACTGTACATACGTACGTACAGGGGGGTCAAAAGTTTCCAGGCCACTATCTTATGTATTCCTATGGCAGCGTGGCCTGAGGACATTTTAACCACCCCTGTACGTACGTATACATACATCACGAGCTCCATGAATCTGACATAACTTCGACCAGACGGCTTGTGGGACACACTCGACTTCGTAGCCTTCTAAAATTACTCTGACCACTTGAGCAGAATGCTAATTGTTTTAGACGCGGAATCCAAGAAATGAAGCTCTCGCTCTTAATAATAATAATATTTGTCGTTTTACTTGCCAAAACCACGATATGATTATTAGTGACGCCGTAGTGGAGGGCTCCGGAAATTTCGACTATCTGGTATCCTGTGACATGCAACGACATCGTACAGTGCCCGGAGCTCTGCGGTTTCCCCTCCATCGAAATGCGACCGCCACGGCCGGGATCGAACCCGCGACCTGTGGGTCAGCAGCCGAGCGCCGTAATCACTGATCCACCGAGGCGGTCCTCTTTCTATTAAATCTTACTGAAGTGAGTAGGCCCTTTTCTGGCGAACTACATAAGTTTTAATTGCATTAAGAGCAATTACACTTAGTGATTATGGTGATCCTTATGTGATCATTAAGTCACTATGTAATAGGCATATTTAAGATGTAATAAAAACGTTCGTTGCGTGAGAAACAAAATTCCTCGGAACTCGACAAAATCTAATAAACGAGTGTACAACATAAAAGGTGTATTAATGCACATAAACAGGTAACATGTAACACTTCGCACCGTTCGTTGGCTCATCGCTTAAATCTCATTAGCGTCAATTAGAATACAGTAGGGAAGAGAGGGAATTTATTTTAATGCGTTAAAAAGAACTTGGCGTGTTCTTTGAATGCTGCCGGCCGGGCATACGCCGGTGCGTGAATGAACGCTAAGAAAACACAGCGACGCTAAAACCTTTGGCGGATGCCTTAATGCGTGTACTCTATATTTCTTGGTCGCTGCAACCAGAAGCCTGTTTCTTAAGCTTCCCATCTAGCCGTGTTATGAAAAGCATTGCCCCTGCATATAAAACTGAGGCGGAAGCTATGTTGTTTACTTCCAGCTTTCTTGAAGCGGGCTACAGGATGAAGCACTCTTAATGGGATACGGGAGCAAACAGAGGCAAGCAGAGTTGGGATTCTTGTTTCTAAGACTCCGTGTTCGCCCGTGTCAATGCTAATAAGTTCATCCGGTGTATTGAGTCGGGGCCACTCGACGTATTTAAATAAGATCCGGTGGCTATGCACTCCCAGTCATCGATATTACTCTTCAATGGAGACATAATGAAAGGGCACCACTTTGCTTCTATCCACGTGCATGTTAATTAACACCGTGTGCGGAAAAATTAATCGAGAAGTCTCGGTCATGTCATGTACCGAAGCCCAGCCATAGCAGTGATTTTAGATCCAGGGGCCGAATTCACAAATATTCCGTTTTGTAAGTGTGTCATGCCATTGGTCAGCTAACTTCGCTAATAATATTTGCCGCGTCGGGATTGGCTGAAATATTTTCTTACCAAAATTTTTACCGCAAGACGGTTTTGTGAACACAGGCCCAGGTTTCTGATCGCGGCGTTGTGTCAGCCAATCAGCTCTTCTGGATGGCGATTACGAAGGAAACGTTTCAGAACCTCCTCCCACATTTTATAGGCGTCGCTAGATCAAATAACTAACCGACCGACCGACCGACCGACCGACCGACCGACCGACCGACCGACCGACCGACCGACCGACCGACCGACCGACCGACCGACCGACCGACCGACCGACCGACCGACCGACCGACCGACCGACCGACCAACTGACTGACTGACTGACTTACTGACTGAATTCTGGCTTTTCGCACTTGTAGCAATGTAACATTAGTTACATATTGCCACAGAAACTGTGAGCGCTCGAGTGCTAGGCACACCGCTCTGGGCACTGCAGGCGTCGCAAACCAAGTGAAACGACGACAGCCCGTTACGACAAGCGAAGTCAGCCGCAGTGCACGTGCCAGCCCTGCATGCGCACGAGCTCTGACCGAGGGACCAGCGCGCATGTCGGAGAAAGAAAGCGAGGTTAGAGGCCAGTGGCTCGTGATATGGACAGACACCGCGTTCGCTCTCTTTCGTCCTTGTTCACTATATGGGTTACGCCGACGCCAGCCAACAACGGCGACGTCGCTCAACGCAGGAACGGGTGCCTAAGAGCTGCGCTCTAAAAGGAGCACACATTCTACTAAAATGATTCCCTTTGCAACACGGAAGCACGAATAAAAAAAGAACCCACCAACAGCGATCTTGTGTTACGCATCGCACAAGCGCTGATTTTGTCACGCATCCGTAGAAAGTGCTGCAGCCTCAAGGTCAAGCCGCGTTGCAACTCTATGCATTCTTCGGAATTAGTCGTTCTGCGGCGACTAGTCACCTTAATAAAACTTCTTTAGTAAGTGTATATCTATATATATATATATATATATATATACATATATATATATATATATATATATATATATATATATATATATATATATATATATATATGTAACGAGACCGCACATAATAAACAGACAGTACGCTTCAGGTCGCCATTTCCTAACTTCTTCTTTATTCTCTTCTCGTTCCCCCCCCTGTCCCCTTGGCATGAATTACGTCGTCTTCTTCGTCAACTTCTTGAGCTTGCTTCACTCCCCCCCACCGTTGTTTTCATCCCTCCTGGGATGATATTTGAAAACGTTAGCTATAGACGCTGACTCGACGGTGCCGTTGGGGCCTATATACCAGACAGTCTTTAAGTGTCCCTGTTGGCTTGCTGTCTTGACAACAGGGAATGGCCCTCTGTGATTCGCACCCGAATTTGGCAATCCTTTTCTCACCAGCACGAAGTCTCCCACCTCTATTGCTGGGTCCGTTGTATTCTGTTTTTTTGTCGAAGTTCCTTTTCATCCGCTCTCGGTACTTCCCTTCGCTTTCTTCAGTTCTCTCCTCTGTCAGGCGGATCTGCGCCTCAACTCCTAAGGTCTTGTCAGCTGGCAAATATGTTGGTTTTCCCGTAGCAGCAAACAGCGGTGTGCATCCTAGAGCCATTGTATAGGACCGGTTATGATGAGCTACTGCAGCTTCCAGACAGCACTTCCATCCACCTGGGAAGTCCGGATACATAATTAAATACTGCTTGATGTCGCGAATAGCTCGCTCCGCTAGCCCATTAGCTGCTGGATGATACGGCGCAGTAAACCTGAGCGCCACTCCTCGCCGCTTTGCCCACTCATTGAGTTGGTTACACCGGAAGGCTGGTCCATTGTCTGTAACCAACACCTTCACATTGTCAAACATCTTGCGGTTTAGAAAGGAGATCACACTGTTGGCGTCTTCCTTTCCAGCTTTTGCTGCCACCATCCTTGTGCACTCATCGACGCACAGCAGGAAGGCTCGAGTTTTTTTCACACTCTCAGATTTTTTCCGAAGTTCAGCGAAGTCCATGTGAATCACCTCAAACGGTGTAGTAGAGTGCTTTGGTAATACCATCTGTTGGGTTGGCTGTCTAAACTTTACTTTGTTGATCTGGCACTCATGACACGATTGCACATATCTTTTTGTGTCCTCTTTCATGCCGGGCCAAGTGAACCGTTTGGTCAGCTTCATGTAGGTCCGCCAGAAACCATCGTGACCACCCGAATGACAACTTGTGTGATAATGATCCAAAATTTTCGGAACTAGCGTAGGAGGCACTGCTATTCTTCCGGTTTGTGTGAGCTGTAAAGCTTCAGTGCCTTCCAAAAGTTTGGCTGCGCTTATTGTTTTCCATTTTACGTCAACAAGTACGATCCCCAATCTGGACATCGCGTCGGCGTCTTTCATTGAAGCTCCTGGGCGATGGTTCACTTCAAAGTCGAACTGTTGTAGCTCGCTTACCCACCGCGCGACTTTTCCTTTTGGCTCTGCCATTTTCAAAAGATGGGTAAGTGCCTCGTGGTCAGTATATAACTTGAATCTTCTACTTTCCAGGTATGAGCGGAAGTATCGAACAGCCTTTAGAACGGCGAGTGCTTCTTTCTCCGTTGTTGTATAATTCACTTCCGCTTTGTTAAAAGTGTAACTGTGGTAACCAATTACGCGGAGTTGACGATTGCTTGGCTGGCTTTCATCTCGCTGGTAAAGTATTGCTCCCGTGCCGTAATGTGAAGCATCTGTGTTGAGCTCAAATGGTAGGTCAAAGTCTGGTAGTGTAAGGACTGGATCCGACGATATAACTCGTACCAGCTCTTTGTAGGCCGTTTCACAGTCATCTGTCCAGCAGAACGGTACATCTTTTTGCATCAGTCTTGTCAAGCATCTTGTCTTAAGAGCATAATCTTGGATAAATGCCCTAAAATGTCCGGCAAGCCCCAAAAAAACACGCAGTGAGTGGACATCGAAGGGCTTCGCGAGTTTTGCGATGCGTGCCACTGATTCCTCCTTGCTGTTTTTCGTAGTGCTGTCTAGGACTCTGCCCAAGAAAGTCACCTTGCTCTTGAAAAATTCACTCTTCTTAAAGTTGACCTTGAGGTCGGCTTCTGTCAAAGCTGTGAGGACCTGGGCCAGATGTTGTTGATGGAGGGCTTCGCTTTTAGAATAAACGATGATATCGTCCACGTAGACGTTGCAAAATGTTCCAATGAAAGGGTGTAGAACCATATTCATCATTTTCTGGAACCAGCTAGGCAAGTTCTTCCATCCGAAGGGCAGCCGGTTGTACTCGTAGATATCGAATGGGGTTGTAAAAGCGGTGCACTGCTTTGTATCCTCTTGAAGAGGTACTTGCCAGAAGCCCTTACATAGGTCGATCCTAGAGAACCAAGAACATCCGCCTGTCTCGTCTATAATGTCATCTATTCTGGGCATAGGAAAGGGAATAAGATGCGTCTGGCTGTTGACGGCTCTGTAGTCCGTGCAAAGCCGAAGGCTCCCATCCTCCTTGGGCGCTATGGTTATTGGCGATGCATATGGCGATACGGACGGACGGATAATGCCTGCATCCAGCATCTTGCCAAGCTCTTCTTTCAGCCATGCTTTCTTTTCCCGGGTGAGGTGGTATGGTTTCTTTCGTACAACCGTTGTGTCATGCAGTTTGAATGGAACTTCAAACTTTGTTGTGCCTGGAGGATAGCCGCCTTTGCAGAATAATTCCGGATATACTGTAGGGATGTCATCTGATTTGGTCACAATGCGCATTTTGTCTCTGTTTCCCACAGGTTGCACATCTTGGCTCACTGACACACTGTCATCCCAGTGTATGTTAAGCTTCAGTAATTTCATGTCTGGACGAGAGAGTAGAAAGTCATACTCGATGCCTTCTATCACCAATGCCAGTATTTCTACGGATTGTGACTGGTACTTCAGACATATCCTTATCCATTCGCAGTGTTCTTTTTCTCGGCCGTCATATCCTCGTACAATCACAGTTCTGCCTCTGAATATCTCCTCGGGCTTCGCTTTACTTCGTTTTATCACCGAAACTGAAGCTCCGCTGTCTACAAGTGCTTGCATATTTTGACCATTTACTTCGAGTTCTATGTGCAGTAAACTTGATGACACAAGTTGGACGGTTTCACGCGTCGTAGGGGTAAGTTTAGAATTATTCCATGCTCCAACGCTGCATTCATCTTTCGAGGGCCTACTCTTCTTTACGAGAGTTGTGCTTCCTCTAACGTCAGAACTGACGCTCGCGAAATCCATCGAGTGCTTGTCGCTCAAGTAGCTAACGCTTGGTGTCTCTGAAATACCTTGTTTACTTTTAAAGCCTCGTTCAGCCCAAGGATGCGACAATAGCTTGAGTAGTTGGAGAAGCGCTTCGGGTGTTTTAGGACAGTGTATTAGAACCTGTCGTTGCAAATCTCTTGGTAAGCCATGTATGATAAGAGAAAGAAGTGACGAGGTCGACAATCCAGGTTCAGCTGTGCGAAGAAGTCGCTGTTTTTCGAGAAAATACTCGAGTGGCGTTCCAGACTTAAAGCGGTAGAATATTGCCTCATGCCACCGCTCAACCGGATTCTTGTTGAAAGTGGCCAGGAAACTTTCTTTCCATTTACCCCAAGGTTCAGGCTCCTGATTGCAATATCGCCACTCATGCCACTTTTTTGGTACCCCGCGAAGGAACTGTCGCATATTTATCACCAAGTCTTCGTCAGACCGCCATCCATTGTTTTTCGCAGCTTGTTCGTAGTAAGCTATCCACGCTTCTGGATTCTCGGACACATCGTCAAATACGTCTGGTTGTATTAGTCGCGATGGTTGCTTTGCCCGCTTCGTCAGCTCTGCAGCGAGAGTCTCAATAACAGTGTTTTGCTGCGAGATTTGCTGCTGTAGAACTGTAAGGGCTCGCAACACGGTCGTTAGGTCGTTAGGCGATGCCGGCCAGATCGTGGAATTCCTTTGGAGTGGTGTCAGCACCAGCTCGTTGAAAGTACTTAGAGGAATGTTTACTTTCACAAAAGCTCGCTTGGAAAGTTCCTCTGAAGACATGGAGGCTTCATTCAGAATGAGGTTCAGAAGCTCACCTGTAGTGACATATTCAGGAAGTTCCACAGCGTCGTCGTCCTCGACTTGATATTTCTTGAATACCGCAGAGTCGCTGCGGTTGTCCACAAAGAAAGTCACCCACATAACGGCTCTTGTCGTCGGCTGCGCCAAATTATGTAACGAGACCGCACATAATAAACAGACAGTACTCTTCAGGTCGCCATTTCCTAACTTCTTCTTTATTCTCTTCTCGTTCCCCCCCCTGTCCCCTTGGCATGAATTACGTCGTCTTCTTCGTCAACTTCTTGAGCTTGCTTCAATATATGTGTGTGTGTGCGTGCGTGCGTGCGTGCGCGTGTGTGTCTGTGTGCGTGTGTGCGTGTGTGCATGTGTGCGCGCGCGCGTGTGTGTGTGTGTGTGTGTGTGTGTGTGTGTGTGTGTGTGTGTGTGTGTGTGTGTGTGTGTGTGTGTGTGTGTGTGTGTGTGTGTGTGTGTGTGTTTGTGTTTGTGTGTGTGTGTGTGTGTGTGTGTGTGTGTGTGTGTGTGTGTGTGTGTTTGGGTGCGTGTGTGTGTGTGTGTGTGTGTGTGTATATATATATATATATATGCCAGTGTATATGTCAGTGTATATGCCATAGTCACCACCCGACATCTGGAGTAGGAAGCCAGACAAAAAGTGAGGCTGACATCTTCGGGGACACCATTAAATATTTCTATCCATCGATCTACAAAAGCAAGTGAAATTTGCTCATGCGCTGCTACAACTACAGGCGAGCCGCAGAACTTCGAATTCCCTCCTTTCCTTCCTCTTCCTCCTCCTCCACCTCCTCCTTCGTATTCACTTTTGAGAGCGTATACCGGGATGCACTCCCAACAGGGAATGGCAGCGAAGGCATTTGGCATTCCAACTTCAGACTTAAAAGTGACCGAGGCGGCACGCTTGCCATGCCGCTGTAATATTCTCAAAACTTCGCCCACTCTAAAGTTGGCCTCCTTCACTCGGGAATACTTCAGCAATGTGTTCTATTGCTTTCGGTAAACCCTCTATGGTTTGGGTTCCTTGGGGACGGGAGTATGACAAGTCACCGTGAAGCATAGTGCATACCACATAAACCCGAGAGAAATACAGCAGCGGAGGAAGAACGATGTGCATCGGGAAAGAAGACGCCAGTCGTACTGGGAATGGCCACCTCCGACCATGAAAGAAATTCATCGTGCATATTCCAACGACGAAGCGAGGCCGACCCCTTCTCCCCCGGGGAAGCTATAGCGACGTGGTACGGATGGGAACAACGGAGTCGATGGCGGCCACTCAGATTGATGCATCCGCCGAGAGACGCCGGCGTCGAGCGGAATCGGCCAGAGACACGCCAAGCAGTCCATACATATACCAGAGCCAACAAGCAGACATTCCCTTCGGCCGCAACACAGTTTTTCTCTTTTTTTTCTTGATATATTGAGCGGGCGCGAAGGTAGTGGTCCTTGCGTTGTTCTTAAGAGTTCCGACGACTAACCCCGTGTCGTTCGCAAGACTTCTCCGAGAACAGTCGCCATCTTGAAACAACCCAGCGTACTCGTATGAAACGCGCGCACACATATATGTATCTGCAGACGCATCCACTAACACACGCTCTCACGCTCGCTGTCTGCTGTGGTGGATAAGTGGTTGCGGTGCTCGGCTGCTGACCCGCAGGTCGCGGATTCGACCCCTGCCGCAGCAATCGCATTTAGATGGGGGCGAAATGCCAGAGGACCGTGTTCTGTGCGATGTCAGTGCACGTTGAAGGACACCAGATGGTCGAAGATCCAATGAGTTGGCGAGATTGAATACAAGTATGATCAAAGTTTCGGTTATCACAGAAACATGAACTTTGTCAACAAACTATCATGTCTTAATAAACGTACGTGAGCACTCAGAGTGGCACTACCAATATCGCCTGCTATACGTATGGGGAAGTTATGAGATACTTGTTGCAATAGGACCTTTTTGCTGGCTAGTTGGTTCATATCATTTAACGGGTAGCGTATTGCGAAAGCACGAAGGAAGGAAGCAGAAAAAGACTGCGCTCTTTCCTGTCTTTTTCCGTATCCTTTCTTCGCGCTTGAGCACTAAGCTACCCGTTCAATGTTATGACATACCTTACGATTTGATCACATTTCATTATCATAGTACCTCATAAGTTACAAGATACTCAGCGTTTTGATTACATATCATTTCCATAGCAAGGAATTTCGGAATGTCGACATTATAAGCTAGCGTACACCAGAGTACCACG
>JALIZH010000070.1:0-30540 GCA_030522465.1 Rhipicephalus appendiculatus
TGTCGTTTATGGATTTCAGTATATGGGCGTGAGAGATGTGGTCAAAAGCCTTAGCCAGATCGAGACCAAGTATAGCCCTGGCATCGCGAGTGTTGTCGTCAATGATGTGTGCTTTAAGGAGAAGCATCACATCCTGCGTTGGGAGATGCGGGGGGAAAACCCACCATATTCGGAGGGAGGAGACTCTCATCCTCGATAAACGCAGAGAACCTATTAGTCAAGACGTGTTCATAGACCTTTCCAACACAAGATGTAAGTGAAATGGGGCGGAGGTTGTCAAGGCTGGGCTTTTTGCCCGGCTTAGGGATCAGGACCACCTCCGCATGTCTCCATTCCTCGGGGAAAGTGCCATTGGCCCAGTGTTCGTTAAAAAGGTCGGTGAGAAAGTTCATTGAAGCGTCATCCAGGTTCCTCAAAGTCTTGTTAGTGATCTGGTCAGCCCCGGGTGCCGACCTTCCATTGAGATCCATTAGCGCCATCCCAACTTCAGCTGTGGTGATATTCTCATCAAGCTTAGATTGTATCCGCCCGCTATAAAGGGGGGGCTTCAAAGCGGGCGGATCCACCCCTCTAAGCGGCAAATATTTGCCTGCAAGCATGTCGCAAACCTCATTTTCTGAGCTGTCTCTGAGTGCCACGCTGACTATGCGATCGACCACCCTGCACTGACTACCTTTGCTTTTTTCAGGTCCCATGAGATGTTTGAGTAGATTCCACTTTCCCCCAACACGCATTTGTCCATCTACCATGTTGCACGTCTCCTCCCATCGGGCTCTCTCGAGCTGCGCGGAGTAAGTCTCGATCTCCCTGTTAATTTCAGCAATCTTTCGCCTTAACCGCCGATTGAGCTTGTTCTGTTTCCAGCGCTTCCTAAGGCCATTTCTGGCCTCGAAGAGGTGGGCAAGTTTGCTATCCATGGTCCCGGTCTCTGGCTGCGTCTCTATGACCTTTGTGGCCCTCTTAACGTCGCTACACAAGTTCTGTTTCCAATCTTCAAAACTCTCCCAACAGCCCCCATCCTTACGTATCTCGCGGAAAAAATCCCAATCTACAATAGTGTGTTTCCTGCTGCCTGCGACAGTTGCCGACAGCGTAGTTTCTAGTATATAATGGTCGCTACCTAAGTCTTCATATAAATTAGTCCACTCGCAGTGATCCTGAAAATTTGTAAAAGTCAAATCAGGCGTGGTGTCCCTACAAACTGAGTTGCCAATTCGCGAAGGATAACGGGGATCAGTCAGCATAACCATACCTAAGTCATGTGTGCTCTTGTAAAGTGAGTCACCCTTCTTTGTAGTTTTCGGATTACCCCCACCCAGTGTGTGGCGCGTTAAAATCGCCAGACACCAACAGTGGAATGCCACTACGGTTTGCGAGCCTGATAGCCTTTGAAATAAGCGCGTAAAAACGGTCCTGCGAATGTTTCGAGAACTGTAAACATGTAAAAAATTAGCAACCCCTTGAGCAGTCGCCTCCCGGGAAGAAGCTCAATGCACTGATATTCTGATTTAAATCGCTTGTCGAGATCGTGATGGGCGAGAGCCGAGATTTGCTTGGAAACACACACCGCTATCCCCCTGCCATCATCCTGTCTGCGGCAGAAAGTCTCATACCCAGAGAGAGTAATCCCCTCCTCTAGGAGAGTCTCCTGCAGCAACAGGACATGCGGCTTGCATTCTCTAGCTCTAATAAACTGGCACAATGCGGCTTTTTTTTCTTTGAAACCCCCAGCAGTTCCACTGCCACACGCGGAGTGCCGGGTGCTGCTTATTTCGTCCCGCCATTTTTATTGCCAAATTTTGAGTTTCCATCCGCCCCAGCCTTAGACTGTGACGAAGGAAGGTGTGGAATCCGGCCTTTCTCCTTTGGTGTCCCTACTATTTTTTTTTTCTGTTTCAGTTAAAGCAGACTTGGCTTTTAGAAGAAAAGCGCCACATATGTATGATCTGGCTGGAATAGTTCCACTCTTCCGCGCTGTTATTTCGAGCTAAGTAAGCCCGGTGTTTCGCAATATTAAGGCGAAAGCCTTTAATGTCTCATGCTCACGTCCGTCCGGTGTCCGTCCGGCGTCCGTCCACACCACCACTGCGCATGCGCCAACCCATTAAAAAAAAAATAAGAATAAAAAAACCTCCTCTCCACCTCTCTCTTGTCTAGGCATCCCTGTCCGCGGCGTCCACACTCCCACTGCGCATGCGCGTCTTCCCCTCTCCTACGCTCCCCCCTCTCGCCTCGCAACGCCGACGCAGGCAGCGTCTGCTGGCGAGTTTCTTGGTTGAAAAAACCGACTGCTCGCGCTGCACAACCGTTCACTGGCCACCCCGTATATATGGCAATGGATCTTGACCTGCAAGGTGGTGCCGTTGGGAGATTTCTCCTGTGCGTTGTTGAACAATGAAAATTCGCAGCGCGCGCGTTAACTAAAAGCGGACTGCGGGTCTCTATGTCCAGTCGGAGTCTTCTGTCTCTCATTGCCCATTAGCAGCGATTGACATGTTCCAGTATGAAACACCGGTCCATCACTGCGTGCTTTTCGCCTCCCCAGTTTTCTCTCCTGCGCAACGCTACGATGAGCGCCAGCGTCAATGCCGCCGCCAGTGTAAGCGTTAGCGCCCGCTGCTTCGCATCTACACATGGTTCCCTTTTGTGCTTTGCGTGAACCCGTGTTCGCAGCTACAACCACTACCCGATGGAACCGTGTCATCCTGGCATCGGCGGAGAGTACGGGGGGGCTTGGGGGCTCGGGCCCCCTCCGGACGGCATCACGGGGAGCAGAGCCCCCCCCCCCCCCCCCCCCGGCGCCTGCCCGGGATATTTTTTCAGAGCTTGGCTTAGGTCCCCGTCCATTGACAACGAGCGTTCGGCCTCCTGTCTGGCAGCTATTTATTTCACAGGGGGCTGTTTGCACCCGCTTTTTTCATTTCAGGTTTTTAAAATTCTGATCATGGACCAGTGACAAGTGAAACACTCAGTTAATAATTCCCCGCAAAGAGATTTGTATGTGCAGAATATGTTGTGTTAACAAACAACTGAGGCGACCTCTTAGTGTTCTATAGTGGTAGAAAATTGTATTTTCTACTACCTGAGAATTATTTTTGGCCATCACAAATTGAATAATAAAGCTTCCTGTACCAGCATTAGGCCACTGTCTTACGTCTGGTGCATGTTTTAACAAAGTAATGCATGTCAATAAAGAAATAGGCGGGTCCCACTCATTGTGGGAATCGATTTTATGTGATGCAGTCACCGAGTAGCAGCCTATACGGCATTTTTCGCTTTCAGCCAAGCGCTGCGAAGAGGATCGATGGCGTTGTGTGAGTTAAAAAAATAAATCGGGAGTCATCACAAGAGATATTCATACTGATATCGTGCTACCAAAAAGAATAAGGTGGTATTAAGGTCTTTAATTATATTCTTTAATTTAGGAGGCGGACATGCCCTCTCCCTCTCTCTCTCTCGATATATATATATATATATATATATATATATATATATATATATATATATATATATATATATATATATATATATATATGAAGCGACTAGGAGAACAATGTACGAGAGCAAGCTGGGCCTCGCTCCTTCCGGCATAATGAAAACTCTCCGCCTATGCATCCTGGAGACCTATACCCCTGTTTGGTCTTAATGCGGTTTCAATCGCTCGATGTGAACAGTTTTGCATCCGTGGCAGCGTTGGTAGATGACTGAATGCGCTTGATAACGCACTTGACCGGTGACGTCTGACGTAGTACCCAGTAGGGAGCATCATTCTTAATCATAAGCTTTGCGGAAATTCTAGGAGTTGATGGCGGATTTTTTCAGGTGAATATGAATAAGATAAGTTTACCTCATGGGCGTGTTTCTGTTGGGACTGGTAGTGCGCGTTAAATGAACGTACAAGCTGCCATCGTTATACGCCATATGTGGCGGCTTCCGATAGAATGGCAATGAGAATTTACAGACTCTTTGGTTCTCATTAATGTAGGTTAGTTATCAATTATTCTGTGTCTAAGAAAAACAATACCTCAAAATTTTCCTTCTTTTCTGGCTTCCGACAGAGTCATATATCCTGAAGGGTCATGGCGATACAGAAGTATAGTGTTCATGAACGAGGATGATTCCCTACCATTGAGAAGGAACGACGAGTACAATTCCATGGTAGACTGAGTGACGAGCTAGTACGCATACGTGGTAGATGACACTACGCGCCCCAGTAGTGTGGTTGTCCGAAACGGAGATAACTAAATTGCCGCGGAGTGCGCGATTAAACTGCTCGGTCACTCCGTTCGCTGGCGGATGGTATGCGCAAGCAAAATGATAGACAGTGCCGAATTCTCGGAGGATGGCTTCTACGACATCGGAGAAGAAGGAACGTCCATGGCCACTGACCCACAGGATAGGCGCTCCACGCCAAAGAACCAGGTTGCGAAGAACGAACACGCCGAACTCAAATGCTCTGGCATCTGGATGCGCTGATGTTTCAGCGTAGCAGGTGAGCTGGTCCACAGTGACGACGAGCCATCGGTTGTCATCTGGCGTTTAGGGTAGGGGGCCATACAAATCGATTCTGCTACGGTCGAAAGCGTGAAAACGACGAGGTGGTGGTTACAACAGCCCGGTGATCCCTTGAGGAGAGCTCTTACGGCGTTCGCGCTTTTAGCATAAACCACCGGTCGCGGCACCCCTGCAGCAATACCACCGGTCGCGTTTCAGAAATCGCAAAGCCTGATGAGCATTACGCGAAAAAAGGCGTCCATTCTCCTATTTTACGCGTCTGCCTTTCTCCCGAAATGAACCCTTAATTTCACTAACTATGCCGCCGTAATTAATATCTGTAACATGTTAAGATTTCTTCCGCCCCCGAGAATATAACGCCGACGTTATTACGCAAATATGGTAATTCTTTTATTTTGATAATTTTCGCGCAAATATCACAAAAAACCTGAAATGTCCACCTTTCGCCAGTGGAGTGTTAAAGCTTGTTCGGCACCCGCCGCGGTGGTCTTGTGGTTATGGTACTCGACTGCTGACCCGACGGTCGCCGGACGGAAATCGCGGCCGCGGCGGCCGCATTTTTGATGGAGGCGAAAATGCTTGCGGCCCGTCTACTGAGATTTAGGTGTACGTTGAAGTACCTCAGGGGTCGAAATTTCTCGAGGCGTCCACTACAGCGTCCCTAATAATCATATTGTGGTTTTGGAATATTTAAGCTTAGGTTTTATTATTATTTTTATTATTATTATTATTATTATTATTATTATTATTATTATTACTATTATTATTATTATAGTTTAAGCTTGTTCGGTGTCACATCGTTACGAGATGGTGCTCGTATTTATTTGACGTTTACCGTGTCGCAACAGACTTGCCGCAACATATGGTGGCCGTTTTGTCTCATATACGGGTTTGTTAGGGAAAACTGAACGCGTGGCGGAAATTCCTCCGCAAAAACAGAAGCTCTTTGTTCGACCGCGAGCTCATGGGCGTTGATAGAGTAAGCTTGAGAGGCCGTAGGGTTGTCACCATGTAGTTCTAGAGAGCTCACAAAAATAGTATTTTGCTGCGTGTGCAAAAAACATGTGTTTTATACTGTTTGGAAGAATCTTCCCGAATCATTTAACTGTTGTCTTTGACTATAATGCAACAAATTTTGTCGTAAATTGGAATAAATAGAAGTGGACGAAAAATCTCCCTTGCTGAAGGTGGTATTCGCGTATTTCAACGGCTGTGGGTCCAGATCCCACCGACTAAAAGGTTAATTTTTCGTTGAAATTAAATCATTGCAACGTATGTCACAATTAGCGCGCTGTACTTAATGGCAATTAACATCATCTATGCTTCGGAAAAAATCTGTCCTTACGTCCCTAATGCATTGCCACCCTTTCGCTAGAGCACTACGTCTCAATATCGCCCTAATGTACACTGGAGGCCTAAAATTGTCTAATGTTCATGCATATCATGGTGGTGGAGTGTTGGTTTAATGAAGATGAAAAAGTGATACAAATACAATTTTTGAGGAATCATGCGAGACTCTGGTGTCTGCCTTCGTTTAATGTTGACAGGGAATGCTTACAGTGTTACGCGACTTTTCAGTACAGACTGATCTAAGATTGACGCTTCATAGGAAAACCGCCAACCCTGTGCGGAACGGGCAGTACAGTCACAGAGAAAGCTGGAATAGCGCCATATTTAAAACCCGTTGCAAACTCTATTGGGGTTGATAATACAGGTACGCTTGCAAGGTACACACTACTCCAATAAATGATTCGGTGGCCGATGACGACGAATAATTACGGCTGAGATCTTTGTAATGGGTTGGAAGCATTCAACGACTCACTCGCAATGCAATTAATATTGTGCGACGCCTGGTTACACAATTCGCATTCTGTGACGCCTGTTTGTTATTTTACTCTTCTACCACGTTATATTGTGTATGTTCACGCGGTTCCTTCCCGACCTAAGGCTTGTACAGAGTTTTTGTGCGCAGGAGTTTCGAGCAGAGCCACGGCTCAGTTGTACAATACTCGGCTGGCGCTGAGCGGACGCAGGTTCGAAACCCGTTCCATTCTGCATATTTATTATCTTATTACATTTTTTTTATTTCGTGCGATTGCGGTGACGGACACCGGCGGTGGTGGCGGACAACTACGGCAGCCTCGTTGTGATCTCATAAGAGGTTTCGCTGTAAAATAAACTCTTATGCGGCGAAGCTCACTTTTCAACACTGAGCATGCAATTACCACGTCAGAAAAAAATTACCAAAATATATGTCATGACTAAGAGCCCTTCGGAAGAAAGAGAAAGACGACGACGAAGGGCAGACAACGTTCGGAACGACGAGAGCGCGCGCACTGTAACGTAAGGCCGGGAGGCGGGTGACCCGAGGATGAGCTGGCATTGTCGATGTGGGCTTGCAAGAAGAAGGTTGTCTCACCAGCACACGGACTGGCGACGAGAGCTGCAGGACTTTGACTCGGCAGGCTGTGACGCGGGCATCACGAGAGTGGGCCGGAGACTTCGACCTGGTTCGAGTGAGGCTGCACGGGATGCAGCAACCGCGCACATCCATCACCGAAGTTCCTGGCGCAAGCCCCCCTTCGAAGCAGGTCGACGAAGACAGTCCCCGGTAGGCCACGTCAGCTTCCAGCACCGGGTATCGCCTGTCGCCACTAGACCTAACCTCGGAGGCCTCCGCCAAGTCAGCGAGGACGTCACGCGGGACGACGGACGACTGCGGCAGCGGCAAGGAAGGCGACGTTCGTCGAGAGGGCCGAGAACCCCAACAGGGACGGAAAGCGACGGATTCCGGACTTTGAGAGAGAAAAGCAAGGAAGATCTACCCTTCGGTTCAGGGACGACAAGGCCATAGGATAGGGATCGCTTGTCAGAAAAGACTCGATGAGCCTATTTAGCTATCACATGTAGGAACTTAATGCTTTTGTGTTGGATTTGTCATGGTTGTTTCTAAGATTACCTGTATTTTTGTATATTTTTATATTGTAGAGTGCCGTGCGTTTGTTTATTAAAGGGCCCGTCAAGAACCCCGAGGTCCAAAAATTGTTATAGAGAGAAATATGTGCACTTTTGCTATGTGAACATGCTGCCGCAAGAATTTTGCGAATACGCGCAATAATAAGGAAGTTACAGGGGTTAGAACATTCGTTTCAGCTGGTTTCAAATTTTCGCGCGGCCTCTCCACCCTTCTCCGCCGTCGAAAGGGGGAGGCGTAGCCCGTCGTCGTGACTCCGCCCACTTCGGCAACTTGACCCGAGGTCAGTAATACGTCATCGGCGCGCAGCCAACGACCGAGCAGGGCTTCCCCCACATGAGCACGTGTCAGCGGCGCACGAAGGAAGCGCGATGCGAAGAGACGACCCTTTCCCCTAGCGGTAAAGTAGCGAGACGCCTCTTTATCTCGGAGGCTTTCGTTCTGGCAATACCGCTTCTCCCGGTAGTCTCGGGCTCTACAAAACGGCAGAGGGCAGCACAGGAAAATGAAAATGCGTACTGCGCGGCCGAAACTGCATCACCGAAGGGCCAATGCGCCGTTTCGTAGGGCAAAAGACCAATCGACGAGCTCAGTGCCACGTCAGGTCGGCGATGGCCGACTTGACGTCACTGCGCGTACAAGGAGGATTGGTCAGGTGCAGGAAAGCAGCGCGGGAATTGTTTTTCGAAACGGAGGGTCTGCGCGGCGCGCAGCGCTGTAATATTCGGGAAACGTGATCGTCGCGGTATACTGTACGAATTAGCGAGCTTGTTTGGGGGGGTGTTAAAAAAAAGTAGGAGCCTGTTGATGGGCCCTTTAAATGTGTTGTACCGTTTACTGAATCTTAGTGTCATTCCATCACCCGTGTACCACCCAAATCTATGACTATATAAAATGCCTGATTAAACAGTCAGACTAACCAACATGCTCTGTATCCAATTCTCGACAAGGCCAACATAATGTTTTTTGTGACGTGTGCTGCAATTTTTCAGAGAATCATTCTGTGAAAGTGGCACCCCACTTGCAGCGAGGCATGCAGTTGTGGCACGTGACGAAACGCAGCATTCGCATTCTGCACCATGAAAATGCTGCTGCTGTTCCTGAATGTAAAAAGACCTGAACAAGGCCTCCTGAACAGGAATGTTATGTGCAGGGGTTCGCTTTTTTCTGGGAATTTAATTACTGCAATGTCATTATTATCAATCTGCACCTTCTGTAACAGGAATCCAGGTTACACATTCATTGCCATCGGCCTCTATTCTTACGTCGCCTGCAGAACGAAGCCTTCTACCATTTACATGCAACCCACCCTCTGCTGCGCGAGCTGGTTCCACTTTGTTCCTGCGAATTTCCGAGTTTCGTCGTTCCACCTCATCTTCTTTGTCCTCGGCCGTGCTTCTGGCCTCTCGGCGTCCATTCCATCACCTTACCAGGCCAACTATTGTCTGTCCTTCCCACGACGCGATCAGCCTAGGTCAATTATCCGCGTCAGAGCTACTAGGACTATGGCCACGCCTGCTGGTTCTGAGACCCACTGTGCTGCACTCCTGTTTCCTGATATTATACCTACTGATATTATACCTGATATTATACCTACATACTATGGTGAATTGCTTTGCTATGAGTGGGTTCGTCTGTTATCTGACCTTGATATACATATATTCAAGATTTTAGAGTCTGTTGTATGCTACGAAGTCTTGCACTTTCACCACACCACCTAGCATTATGTTCACCTTCTGCATCTTTATAATGATCCCTGCTAAACCGGTCTTTTTTTGTTTTTGCCTTAAATCATCTCTTGTGATATCTTCACTCTCATCGCTGAATGGCACACTGAATCTAACATCACTACATCATTAAAATTAGTAACTTTTGCTCTCTATTTGGGAGGTCCAACGCGAGCTCAATGCGCCCTTTGTCATCATCTACAGTTAGCGACAGTTCGACAAGCTACTCAGTAGAAATTTTGAAGTGCTTACCTTGGTAGACCCAGAACTGTTCTACCTTAACAACACCGCAATCCTTGTTTTGCCCCAAAAACAACATATACTTGATCACTTTTCCATCTGTGGGTATTGATGAAATGCGTAAGAAGAAGGCATGAACATCAGCATTCGCGCAAAAGTACCTACACGTAAAATCGTCGCAAATATTTTCTTATACACAGAGCTTTGAAAAAAGGGCCTGCTTGAAGCTGAGAAAACCTGGCAGATCACATGCATTGTGGGAATCAATTGCATGCAAAGCAGATAGCCAGTAGCTGCCGATGTCCGATATTTTGCTTTTAGTCGAACGTTACGAGGTGGATCGACGTCTTTATGTAAATTGAGTAGTGCACACACCGTGGGCTTCGCGGGCACGTCTATACAGCGGCGTGCAAATGGTATCTCGTGGTCCGACGTAACATTGGCGCTCACGTTGGAGCAGGGACGTCAGTTTTACCGCCACGATTTGCACGGTGCGGTACGGTGATGGGCATTTATAATAAGTCATGGTCAGAGGCGTATTCGCGGAACAGCTAGACTACAGACTATGAGGTCATAGCTGTAATTATGTAATGTTTAATTCCATACATCAGGAAGGACGGTGCGTAGCCGGTAACTTCGTGAGGTGTTCTGTTGTATTTGTCTATTACCTCCGACAGCAGCTTAGTCCAACGCTTCTGTGGCTCGTCATTGATGTTGCACTTAAGTCTGGTTACGATGGTCTGGTTTGTCTGCTCGTTCATACCACTGCATTGCGCATGATGAGATGAGGTGAAGAGTTGGTGTATTCAGCTTTGCTTTAGAAACTGTTTAAATTTTCCTGCAGTGAATCCCGTTCCACGATCTGAAAGGAACTTCCGTGGTTTTCCGGCAGCAAAAATGGTTTTTAAGCATGAGATGTAGGCGTCGCTGTTCTCACTTTTATGGGCGAACGCCCATACGTGGCGAGTAGCATGGTCAATAACCAAGTGGATAAACCTTTTGATGAGCCATATCCACAAAATCCCCCAATGGTGTCCATAGAAAAAAGGTCAAAAGGCTCTTCAGCAGGAGGCAGGGATTCAAGTGTCCCATACTTCTTTGTATTCGTCTTCTTGCATCACTGGCATGTATCACAATGCCGAATGGAGGGTGGCAACATCGGTTACCATATCCGACCAATAATATTGCGGCGACAACAGTGATAGTGTCTTCTTCACTCCGACATGCCCAAAATGTTGATGTGCGTTCTTAAGAATGGTTGGGCGCAGTTCATGGGGCACATAGATCTTCCTTAGTCATTTTCTTTTGACGATGACTGCGTTGTTTTCCAATGAATATGTTCCTTTGGGGCGCTCATTGCTGCATCGTTGAAGTTCATCGTTGGACAGAAGTTGAACGATTGGGGCCCTGGAAAGTGCATCTGCTTTGACGTTGCTTATGCCCTTTTGATGTTTCATATTTACTTCATACATCGATAGTTTCAACGACCACCGGAACAGATGACCTTGAGGATTCTTAATATTCAGCCACTGTAGTGCAGAGTGATCCGTTACAACAGTGAATGGCTTTCCATGAAGGTAGCAATGCCATTTATTAATGGCATCTATAATGGCAAGGCATTCTCTTTCTGTAACAGCATAATTGACCTCGTGCTTAAGTATTTTGCGGCAGTAATAGGCAACGGGATGTTCCTTGCCTTTGTCGTCAGGTTGCTTCAGCACAGATGCATCACAGTACACAGTACATGGTCTCGAAGTGTCCTATATGCGAAGCACTGGTTCTTCAGTTATGCGCTCCTTCAGTTCCCGAAAAGCTTGCTCGCATGCTTGTGTCCGCGTCCACTTGCTTCCTTTGTGGAGTAGTTTCGTGAGTGGGAGAGCGATGTCGCTGAAATGAGGGATGTACTGACGGTAAGTGTTTACAGTGCCCTGGAAACGCTGGAGGTCTTTCTCTCGTTTAGGTGTCGGAAATTCGAGTATTGCAGCCACGTTACTTTGCTTAGGTGTCACTATTCCTTGTGAAATTTTGTGACCGAAGTATTCAATGCTGGATCTTGCAGATTGGTACTTTTTCCGTTTCAGTTTTACGTTCTCGTCTTTAAGAGCTTTCAACAGTGCCTCGATGTGTCGTATATGATCATCAAATGTTTCTGAGTGTACGACCACATCGTCAAAGTAATTGCTAACATTTGTGAGCTGATGTTTGGCTATTATTGATTTCATGGCTCTTTCAATTGTAGCCGGAGCGTTCTTTAACCCAAACGGCATTACCAACCACTCATAATGACCATTAGTCGTGACAAACGCAGTTTTTTGAACGTCGTCGGGAGGCATTCGGACATGCCAGTATCCCGACGTTACATCTAGCGTAGCGAAAAAGTTCGCCTTTCCCAAGTGGTCCAGAATGTCATCTATACGTGGAATTGGTTGATAGTCGGGTACCGTTATGGCGTTGAGCTTGCGATTGTCAATACATAGACGAGTACGTCCTTCGCATTTCTTTTCCGCTAAGATGACCGGTGCGGCATATGGCGACAACGAAGGCCTCACAACACCTTGCTTAATTAGGGCGTCAACTTCTTTGTTAATTCCGCTTTGTCGGCCTGTCAACATCTGTATGGTGCTCGATGAATAGGGACAGCATTGGTAAGTGCGATCCTATGTTGCTCAGTAGTGATGCATCCGATATCTGTCTGGGATTTCGAGAAGATCTCTTCATACTTGTTTGAAAGAGGGTCGAGCACTGCTGAGTCATGTTCCGGCAAGTTTTCTGAATTCAGGGTTTTCTTCACCGGTAGTTAAGTGGCTTTTCATTGTGATTCGGTAGGTTCAAATTTTCACGTCCTTGTGTTACTGACTTGCTTTCCAAATTTACAGAAAGATTGAAGTACGAAGCGCTGTCTAGGCCAAGAATTAATTGTGTTCTTATGCCTCGCAGAACGTGTACATAAACTTTCTTTTGTGACATTCCCAATTTGCAATTCAATGTTTACGCAACCCAAAGTTCGAATGCTTGAAGTAACTTGCTGCACCATGATGCTGGAGCCTCTCATCAACTGAAGCTTGAGCTGTTTGCACACATCTTCACTGATACAAGTAATTGTTGCTCCTGTATCAAGAATTGCAGTTACTGGTCTTCCGTTGATGAGAGCATCGTACTGTATTAATGAAACTCCGGGTCGCTCTCCTCGTTTTCCGGTCTAGTCTCAATAGCGGACACGTCGCCGCGGCGCGGACATTCGTTGTGCCAATGAAACTGTCGTGGGAAACCAGCAGCTGAGCAATATCTGCATTTATCTTGTGGGACACGCGGTCGAGAAGTCAATGTTGGCTGCTGCGGTCTGCTGAAGAGACGTGGAGCTCTTGATGTAGTACTAGGAGTACGAGTAAAGGAAATTCCTCTCACCCGTCTTAAAGATGTCTCGACCCTTTGGGCAGCGGCGAGCCACTCTGATGACGAGTTGAAAGACAGTCAGGCGAGCGCCAGTTCCACCTCATGAGGAACACCGTCAGTCAGTCCAGAAATGATGTGGCACTCTTTAAGGACGGCCAAGGAGCCCAGTCGTTTTTTCTCGTCGTAGTAATCCTTGATGGTCTGCCCTCCTTTTAGCCGGTAGTGGATGAAGAGACGAAAGGCATCTGCGTCAGTCGTAGCAAAGCGATTTCGCATGTCGCGCTTTTTATCGTCCCATGTCTCGTCGTTGCCGAAAATCTCTGTCAGGTACCACTTGAACGCTTCCCCTTTGATGTATTCGCTGGAGTGACTGACCCGATCGCGGTGTGTCCATGATGCCTCGGTTGCCTTCGTGTCGAAAAGGAGTAGCCACTTGTCGACGGGGACGTCTTCTGGTGTTCCCTTGTACTTCGGTATGTTGAGCGGATGCTTTGGCCTAGCCATGGCAGGTTGATGAGGTCGATCCTGTCGACTTGTGCGACGTTAGAGAACAAAGAGACGTCGTGGTTCAGATGTCATCCATTTATTCTAATGCACGCGCACTTCTTCCTCGTCGGCTTCTCCTACCATCGCCTTGTTCATACGTTACACACACACACACACACATATATATATATATATATATATATATATATATATAGAGAGAGAGAGAGAGATAACCATTCACATTCTATTTGATGGTTCATATTGAACAGCGCAAAAAACAAGACACAGAGAAGAGACTGCACGACACGAGCACTGCACGACATGAATCCCAACCAACTAGCCCAACTCTCCCTTTTGCTGCTATTTGATGGGTTTTTTCATATACAGAGATAGAATTTCGTCACCAGTGTTTAATAACATTATAAAAAGTACAGTCAGTTGTACGTAGCCTACGCTGGGACCACAATACATATACGTGTTATATGCCCGTAATAGCAATGCAAGCAACGCTTTTTATGCATTACCAACACAATTTCATGCATGAATACAAATATGTCACTGGTGGGCTGCCCAGTAGTACAAATTTGTATAATTTAATTATATTCCCTTAAAGTCTAGAACCTGCTGAATTATAATGGCGTTTTTTTATATGAAGGTAGCCGTGAGTGCAGATTTTCGTTTCCATAATTAGTACTACACTTTCTTGCACATACAGTGAAACTTCGGTGATACGATCACAGCTTATATGAATTTCGGGGTGGTACGAATTGTTCTTTAGTCCCAGCCAGGTGGTAGAATATGACAGGAGGCCAAACGAGTGCCGGGAGGGCGTCGCCCAACTGTTCGAGTTCCTCGCGGCCGCCGCTAAGTTGGCGACGGGTTTTGGGCCAAAAGACGCACATCGGAAGCTTTCGCTTTGCTGTAAAGGCCGGTTATTATAGCTATTTTTCTGGCTCTAAAATGTTGTTTGTGTTTTTAATAGCTCGTAGTGGCTGTGTGCAAGCTTCGCCCACAAAGGTAAGTGTACCAGGCTTTACGGAACCTAACAATTTCTAATCGGCGCGGGTACTCTCGATAACAGTAACACAGTACCGATCGCAAGGGATGCGCATGTATTTTTTTTGGGGGGGAAGCGTGAAAATTCCTACCGGCGAGTGTACAGAGTAAACAAATATTTGGTTTTCACGTTATTGTATGCAGAGCTGGGCTTATGAACGCCGTTAATTGATAATTTTCTGGCTCCAACGAAATTTACGTTTACGCTATGTGCGCGTCTGCACACAGTAGTTTTGAAGAGTGTCACAAAAGTCGCCTGGTCTTAACATTTCTTGCGCATAATGTCCAAGGGTATGCCATCAAGAGGGATTTTTCCACCGGCGTCAAGGGCGAACATGCTTAATTCGTCTCTAAGAATGGTATGCCGTGAGCGCACGTGCATAACTTAGTCTGTGTTAGCGTGAGCTGTAGGAATATGACACTCTATGTCCTAACATGGCTGGACCGTACAAGAGCTGCAGTGGCTCTTGCCTTGTGTAATTTCAAAACTGTTCGCTCGTGAAGAGGATCAACTTTTTGTTTGCGTTTGTATTTTTTCACTCGCATCAAGGGCCAACGTGCTATAATTCCTCTCTAGGGATGCTCTGTCGTGAGCGTACTAGCGCTACCTAGTGTGTGTTAGCGTAAGCCATAGAGAACATGATATATATGCCCTAACATGGCTGCACCGTATAAGAACTATAGTGACTCTTATCTTGTGTAACTTCAAAACTGTTCGCTTGGCACGGAGATTTCCTTCCACTGGCATCAAGGGCGCACGTGCTATAATTCTTCTCTAGGAATGCTGCGCCGTGACCGTACGTGCGCCACTTAGTATGTGTTAGCGTTAGCCATTGGGAATATGATACCTCTATGTCCTAACACGGCAGGACCATCTAAGAACCATAGTGGCTCTTCACTTCTGTAATTTCAAAACCGTTCGCTCGAGCAGGTGATCGACTTCCACTGGCATCAAGGGCGAAAGTACCATAATTCTTCTCGAGGAATGCGGTGCCGTGAGCGCGCGTGCACCACTTCGTGTGTATTAACGTTAGCCGTAGGAAACATGATATATCTATGTCCTATAATATGGCTGGACAGCACGAGAAGTAGAATGGCTTTTGTCTTGTGTAATTTTCAAACTGTTCGCTCGGAAAGGCGATCGCCTGCAGAATGTGAACCATAGAATGTAACATACGAGCTACGTGTCAGATCATGTGCTTTTGTTTTTTGTATATTATTGATTTGCTCGCCATGAAGGTGACCGACAGCAGAGTCTCAACCACCGGACGTTGTATCCGGGCTACGTGTTAGATCGTGTGCCTACGTAACTGGTGCTTTGTATGTGACTTAATTGTGCGCCAGTGAAGGTCACCGAAAGTGAAGTTTGAACCACGGGAGCAACCCGTGCGTACGTGACCATTTCAAGGATGCATCGAAACTACACTGGAAGCTGAGACCGGCGCGCAGTGAACCTTATAAAAACGGGCCGATCCATACTTCGACAGTCTGCTCGGCTCCGGAGAAGAGATCCACGCTGGGCAACTCCCGGGACACAACGCAGCGAACAACACGTCCGGAAACCGAACACCCCCCCCGTATTCGTGGAGCCGCCTACGACCTGTCTCGCCAGCCTCAAGGGTCACTTATGAACGGCACCGGTGTTGAAGTACTCGGCTGCGCCCGGTAACGTATGTCATTCGCTTGAACTAAGTGGACTGCGAACTCTAATTATTGGTTGAGCTCTTGCTGTTTGGTCATTCATTCGATATGGATGATTGCTCTATGTGTTGTAACTCTCATGCATGTGGCACTTGTCTGGAATGATTGTGGAATGTATAACTAGTTCACCCTTGTGAAGCTAACTGCTCTCTTCGTTCGAAATATATTTATCTTTGTTTAGACGGATTATTAAAGCTTTTTGTTCTTTGTTTGGAAAAGGATCCTGACTCCTTCATACCGGCGATTGGCGCAAGCCATACGCCAGAGGCCCAATCCCGTGCCACGTCTTCGGAGGAGCTTGTGTTTCTGCCCCGAGTCGTGACAGAGAGAAATACCGTTCCTGCATATTTGTACATTCATTAAAGGCTTTCTCATTCATATTGCAATGAGGAAGAAGAAACAGATGCTCTTAATCGTGAACATATCGAAAAGGTATGTGTTTCAAACGTAATTCATTTGGCCATGACGCGTTACTCACCTTGATGGTCTTGCAGGTTGGCTGATTTCTGACTGCCGACGGAAATGACGCTGGAGCAAGGGAAAATGGTGACCTTGTCTCCCGGCACATTTAAGGTGTGCTTTTCGAGTGGCGTGTGCGGCGCTAGTTCTTTCTCTGCGGACAGTGTTATCGACTTGGATATCAGCTAGATGACTGCACGCACCATGAAGTCCTAGAAGTCCATACCAAGAATGACACCTCTCGCGCAACGCTGTAGGGCTACGAAGCTTGCAGGATAAATCCGGTTGCTAATGGACAGTACCGCCGTGCAGATTGCGGACGGCAGTACTAGTTGACCTCCAGCTGCACAAATTTCAGGGCCATCCCAGGTCGTCTTGAATTTTTCAACTTCGTGGTGAACGGTCCGCTGATGACAGAATAGTCGGCTCCGGTGTAGACGAGAGCTGTAACGCTGTGGCCATCGATAAGAACGTCGAGGCGGCTAGTTTGTCGGCTTGCGTTGCGGTAAGTTCGTGGAGTGGGGGTCACGGTTACGTCGGATTGTTCCGCTGCTTCCACGTTGCGTCGTCAGGTATTCTGCGGGCCATGATGTTTCGACTTCAGGGCTCCGTTCGTCTTGCGGCGGATTCTTAACCCATTAGGGCCCACTGTACTTTAAAAAGTACACTTCCTTTTTCGGGCATAGAAAATACAAAACAGAATATTCTGATCTTGCGCATTACAATTTCTGATGCCAAAGGTTCCAGCAAGAAAATCCTAATTTGGAATATTGACTCGGTTATGTTTTTTTCTGTTTTATGAGTCGTCAAACTTTAAGAAAATGAGACCCTGTTAAACGCACGTGGTCAGTACTACTTTTTCTAAATTAATTTGAAGTTTTGCATTTTATATGTTGAAAAAACGGGCTGCTTCTGCTTCAAGAAGAGCAATTGAATCCCCTGCAAAGCGCGAGAAGCCTATAGAGTGCATCGTTTTACTGTGAGGAGTAATCAAATGTTGCTGTACTTTATTTAGTACACTGGGACTTCGTGGGAGCATACATGTTACTCTTGTGCGTTGCATCATAGATTCAAGAGGCTTTTTTTTGTTATGAATACCGTTTTTTCGGTTCTCTCAGACTCATATGAGGCTGCGAAAGATGTCGCTGTGAATATACGAGAGCCTCTTGATGTTTTAATTGACGATTCTGACCCTAACATGGGAACTTAGGAGGAGGAGAGGAATGACGACGGTACGAATGGATGCTCTCTGCTAACGATAAAAAAAAACATGGAACGAAAGGAACGCGGGTAAGATACCTTCTGTTTTGACTCAGGAAAGCAGTTTTGTTTCGAAAATGGCAAAGACAACAGCATAATTGCTATGCTAACGAAAGACTACACAGTTGGGTCACTATGCTCCGTATCGTGGTGGCCATTCACTGAAACGAAAAAAATAACGTAGTGTCACTGTCCTCCTCCTTCATCCGCAGTAACAATGCGATGAGGGGGGTTTGAGCTCCACGATCAAGCTGCAAATGACTAGAGAAATTTTCATCCCTGAGAAAAAGTGGTACCAGCCCCTATTTACCCAAATGATCGAAATAGCCGCAGACAACGCATAAAGGGTCTGTTACCACATTGTAGGTTTTAGCAGACCCTCTACGCGTTGACTATTGTCCTTTAGTCGCATAGTAGCAAAACACTGACTGCGCCTTGTTGTACCCAAGAGAAGTATCAAAGCTCTCCAGATTCCACTGTGGTTGCTATTACCCTCTATACATACGAACATTTTCACAAGAAGCTGGCAAACAGTTGCATTCTGCCAAAATACATCGAAATGGTGTGGCGAAAAGCGTGACGTTACGCTTTCCCTAAAGCATTGCTCCTTGATTAAGTCGCATGGGCCAAGATAACTTTGTTATTCGTTTCGCAAGGGCCCAGCGTACTGGCCATTCTTGCATCAAGTCACCTTGCCCGTTGCTATCTCGAAGGCCCAGCGTACTTTTTAAAGTACAGTATCACAACTCCTGAACAAACACACGTAACTCTATGAAAATTTACACGTGTGGTTATCTGTTGTGGTTATTTAAATAAGCAAATTGTCAATAAAATCAGACCAGTGGTTCTTTCGTGGTCCTTAATGGGTTAAGGTTCGTCGTCGGCGGCGGCGGGTCGTCGTCGGCGAAGGGTCGTCGTCGGCGGCGGGAAATCTTCGGTGTTTCGTCGTACAGATGGCCTATCTTTCGGCAGTGATATAAGTCACCGGTTCTCAGTTCTGTCTAACTAAATTTTTAAATTTTTTGCCATAATAATAGTTAATAATAATAATAATATCTAGGGTTTTACGTCCCAAAACCACGATATGATTATGAGAGACGCCGTAGTGGAGAGCGATTTCGACCATCTGGTGTTCTTTAACGTGCACTGACTACGCACAGTACACGGGCCTCTGCCATTTCGCCTCCACCAAAATGCGACCGCCGCGGCCGGGATACATGTTTTTTTTCCCGCAGAATCTTTATTTTTGTTTGTAATTTCCCGTTCTATATGGAAAACTACTGAATTGATCTAGCTCTTGTGTTATAGAAGCGCTTCTGGGTATGCGTCTGTTCGCACAGAAACACCGATATTTACAACAAGATGTAGTGAGGAAAAGGAAGACGACGAGTTTCTGCGGTTATTGCTGTGCGCGCGATCTACCTTCGTGTACTGCCGGGGCTACCTCGACTAGATAAGACGTCCCCGCCTGGTAATAAATCGAGGTATGACATTTGGTGGAGGTGCCCACAATACATCGCACGTGCAAGACAAACCACATACAACTACCAGTCGCATTGACTTGCCCGTGTAATCACGCTATTTTCTCAAGAAACCGTGTCAGGCTTACCACTAACTTACGGTGTATTGGTACTGCGTATATCTGCAAAGCTGTCTAGGGCTACGACCTGGAAAGAAATGTGTTCGAACTATTTCGTTGCCCTTTTCGTTGCCGATGAGAGTTTCGTTCTTGCCATACACAGAACAGTGCGTGCGGCCGCAATTTACAAGTGGCCTCGAGTGACCGTCCTTTTCACCGATGACAAACTTGCCCGTCTAGAGCGAGTGGCAGAAAAACGTGGGTTCAATAGATGCCACTGGGCTAAAATAAAAATCCGGCCAACGACGCTATGCGGGAAACGCAGTGCCCGCCAAGTTCCGCAGTATCGCGAAGACAAAAAATTGGGGGGACCCTTAAGCTTCGCCTTTAAGAGTTGAACGCGATAGCGATATCCCGTCCCTACTGCGTACTTCAATCACTTAGTGCATAATATGTAATGGGTAGTATGGTTTAAACCAGGAGAAATTATGCGCGGCAAATGTGGGAAATGTTTTCGAACTTGCTATGCACCCACTACGTGGTGTTAAGGGAATACGCGCAGTAAGGTGTGTGCCGTTTGTAATGGGTGGCTGGCTTTAAACTTATAGAATCGTTATGATAGTCACATATTCTCACGCCCGATGGCAATTTACGCTTGTACCACGCAATATTCCTGGGATATTACATGTTATATTGCGACGCCTATATAAAGGACGCTTGCGTTTGCGAAGCATGGAAGTTATTTTCACTGCATTTCCCAGCAGAGGAAGTTATTTTCACAGTATATCCAAGCAGAGGCATGGCTGTGTGGTAGAACATCTGCTTGCCACGCAGACGACCCGGGTTCGATCCTCACTCGGACCCGAAAATTTTTATTATTTATTTTATTTGCATCTTTCTCGATTTTGCGGTCACGGACAAGATGATGATTTTTCGATCACGGACAAGATGATGATTTTTCGCTCACAACCAACAACGCCGACGCCGACGCCGGAATTTCTGCGAAACGAGCTCTTTAACCCTTTCAGTACCGAATTAACTATTTTCAATGTAAGCAACTAGTTTTCACATTTGGAGATGCACATGATCCTGGTAGTCCAAAAAAAACTGAAAAAACTCTTTGTTCACACTTTTCAGTGAAGAGTAATTAATGTGCCAATTAATTTAATAATTAATTTTCATTTAATAATAATTCCATAATTTTTAGTTCATTTATTACTTAAAATGTTATCTAGATAGGATAGCATAATGTCCAATAGCCGAAATTCAACTAAAATACGCTGCCTCAGCGAAATGCGCGAACAGCACGACCGCTTCTGTAATTTCTCCGTTCAGACGTGACCTCGCTGTATTGTGTGTACCATGTTGACACCACATGTAGGGCAGATGCTAAATACGGGCTCTTGAGGAAGAACAACGCTTTATCTTTACCAGATGCTTGCTGACTGACCTACATAATTTATGATTCCAATTGGAATCACTGGGACTGAAAGGGTTAACGCTATCGCGTTAAAATGCCCGTCAGCCAGTTGGTTACAACCAAGTGGAGCCCTTCCCGAGAGCCACGCAAGATTTCTAGGGGAGTGAGTCGGATATTTATATAGATACCCGAGCGGCGTGTGTGATCATCTGTGGTTCACCGGACACCCTTCCACCATCACCGGCATGCGTAACAAACTGCAGCGTCACTGTGCTGCAGCGACACTCCTGTAGTGTGCGTCATCGGACTGCCCCGAGCACGTGCCGCTGTACGGGCCGTGTAACGACTCGATGTACGCCACCACCAACGGCTGCGTATACCTAAACATTCCCCCATTTATAGCTATCATCGATCTGATCGTAGCTACTAAAATATAATGATGGTCATGAAAAAGTACAGGCCGATCAACTTACTTTCCGTTGTCTACAAGCTATTTACAAAAACAATTGCTATAATAGAATTCATACGACATTAGAGTTCAATCAACCAAAGGACGACGCAGGATTTAGTAAGGCTTCTCAACCACAGACCATATTCATACTGTCAATCGGGTTATCTAGAAATCAGCGGAATACAACCAACAACTATACTTAGCCTTCATAGATTACGAGAAGGCATTTGATTCGGTGGAGACATTAGCAGTCATGCAGGCACTACGGAATCAGGGCGTAGACGTAGCCTATATAAAAATACTGGAAGAAATCTACAGTGGACCCACAGCCACCATAATGGACCATAAAGAAAGCGACAGAATCCCAATAAAGAAGGGCGCAAGGTAGGGAGACAAGATCTCTCCAATGCTATTCACCGCGTGTTTACCGGAGGTTTTCAGGGCCCTAGATGGGAAGAGTTAGGGATAAGAGTTAATGGAGAGTATCTTAGTAACCTGCGATTCGCTGATGACATTGCATAGATGAGTAACTCAGGGGACGAATTACAGCTCATGATTACTGAACTGGATAACGAAAGCAGCAGAGTATGTCTGAAAAAATTAATATGCGTAAAACTAAAGTAATGTGGAACAATCTCGGCAGAGAACAGCGCTTTACGATAGGTGGCGAGACACTGGAAGCTGTAAAGGCGCACGTCTACTTAGGACAGGTAGGACAGCTGTCGCGCCACGTGTCCCACCACGTGTCGCACCACGTGTCGTGGTGCGACACGTGGGCAGCTGCATACTGCGCTGGGGGCGGCACATTAGTTCCGCGGTATGAAAATGACGGAGCGCGCGCGCCTCATTCTCTCTCCTGTGCAGCGCCGCGATGAGCGCCCGGGTCGCTGCCGCGAAACTGGAGCGGCGACTTTTGTCCCGCTCAAGCCAGCCATCTTCCCGCTGCTTCGCATCCACACATGGTTCCCTTTAGCGGGAGGTGGGGAAATTTCTCCTCTAGGAATCCTCTACTCTACGCGCATGCGCTGTGGGCGTGTGGGACGCGGGCACCGCTCCGTAGAGTAGAGAATTTCTAGAGGAGAGAAAGGGGGGGAGCATAGGAGAGGAGAGACGCGGGACGCGGGAGGGACGGACACAGCCCCGAGCATAAGATGCTTCGCATCTAATAACTAGAAGAATAAGGATGGGATGGAGCACATTCGGCAAGCATTCTCAAATCATGAATAGTAGTCTGCCACTATCCCTCAAGAGGAAGGTATATAACAGCTGCATCTTACCGGTGCTTACCTACCGAGCAGAAGCCTGGAGACTTACAAAGAGGGTCCAACTTAAATTGAGGACGACGCAGCGAGCGACGGAAAGCAAAATGTATGTGCAACCTTAAGAGACAGGAATAGAGCAGAGTAGGTCAGGGAAGACACGGGGTGCATAATTTGCCGTTAATAAACACGTACACAAAAAGAAGAAGACGAGGACGACACCACGGGCGGCTAAGAAACGGGTGTTAAGGATATCATAGTTGAAATCAAGAATAAGAAATGGACATGGGCCGGCCACGTAGCACGTCGGCAGGATAACCGCTGGCAATTAAGGGTAACCGACTGGATTCCAAGAGAAGACAAACGCGTGAGGGGGGAGACAGAAATTTGGGTTGGCAGATTAGATTAAGAAGTTTGCAGGTATAACGTGGCAGCAGAACGCACAGGGCCGGGTTGATTGGCGGAACATGGGAGAGGCCTTTGCCCTGCAGTGGGAGTAGTCAGGCTGATGATGATGACAGGAAAATTTCATTTGAAGGGGGGAGGGGGGTAGAGTCCCGGAAAAATCGAAAAGTGCTTTCATTCGCTTACAATTTTAACGTAGTTTCTGTATGGAGACTCTGCACGTTCTTTTAAGGCGGCAGCATTAAAAGTCGACCATTTCAGGATTCTGTATTGCAATCCTTCTCATTTATGATACTTTTTTCGGGCACCGTTTGCTCAAGGTGGTGCTCCAGGTGACGCTACCTGAATATGTCACCACAGGAGGAAACAAGGTGTGCGAAATTGTCTGTTATTTCTCATGGCTTTTATTCGTCGATGTGTTGCTTTCTTGTGAGTACAACTGCTGTGGTTTCGAGGTTTCTAGATACGGCGTGATTCGCGCTTCAAGTATGAGGGGTGCGAACGCTTGGTTTCACCACAAGTTTTTTTGTCTCTAGAGTTGGTCATCTGTGCCGAGCCTGTGACTGTCTGTGGTTTAAACCGAACTTCTCTTCGCTTAGAATCAACGTAGAAACAACCTAGAATCACCTAGCTAAAGCCTTGCAACGACCTAGAAGCAACCAACAAACAACCTGCATCAGCTAGCTAAGGCCTAGAAACAACCTAGAAGCAACGAGATTATTCTTCTGAATCGTCCATTTTCGCTGTTTCTGAATCGGAGTTTTTAATCTGCCTTTCAAGATTCTACTCGTACCGGAGAAACCCTACATGCTTACCTCAAACATTGGTATCATTGACGCTTTGGTAAACCGAGCAGTGGAAACTCTACAAACGAGAATCGCAGGGCGCTCGTGCGACGCAATTCCTCACGTTTCACAGAAGTGGAGCTCCCATGTTTTTTTCTTCTTCCTGTACTTCAGCTTTCAAGTACGCTTTATAATGCTCAAAAAATTGTTTGAAAAAATGTTTTATCAAGTCAATACTCACATCTCTGGTCATCTGAAATTGAACTGTTGTTGCCGAATTTCCATAACTTCGGCTCGTCAAACTCCCTAGAAAATAAGGAACAATATTTTACTACTTGCTAAAAACAAGGGGATATCACCAATCTTACATTTTACCATTGTAGTACATGCAGCTGGTGAGTTTGACCACGGTATCGTTTATTTCGTCCTTGTGAGCTCCATCGCATTCGAAGAATAGAAATTGAGTTGTGTTGTAATTCCACGCATCTGCTGTATTTTCCCAAAACTGAAAAAAAATATCGGCAGATACGAGTCACTATTGTGAGTCGATGTGATGTGAAGCAATAACGAGTAATGTCCTCTACCACATTTGTTTTAATCATTTGAATAAAGCGTTGCGAGTTCCACCAACTTCTGCGTGTATTTTGAGTAGTTGTGGGTAAATCACGGGCAGGCCCGTAGCGAGGATTTTTTTTCTTGGGGGTGCGGGGACACTTGCTGAATGCCTTGACTATCTGAGGAAGGAAAGCGTCCATTTTCAGGAAAGAACCTATTTGCAGAAGCAACAGCATGGGAGCTCCTAGGAGACCCCCCCTCCCTCTCCCCCCATCTACGGGATTGATCGTGAGTTTATGAGGCACGTCGACTACATTGCGCCCAAGGGGTATGCTAGGGCCCGACGTAACGACGGTACTCACAGTAAATCACAAGCGTCGATCTTATCGAAATGAAGCGCACGCTACGGTGCGATGCTATGCATATCATAAGAAGCGGTTTTCGCCGTATTCCTCCGAGGTCCGCAATGATTGACGATACTTGGCGAGTCACAGGAGATAATATGTAATGTTAATTACATTGTTATCGAAGCTGACAGTGATCATGGCATCCAGAGTTGACGTCGCAATATGACGCAATTATATGGTTTTTCTCGTGAGCTGTTTCAGGCACTGGCATAGGTCTGTGGTAGAATACTTGATTGCCCTGCAGAACGCCTGGTTTCAGTTGCGGCTCTGAATGCGATTTTCCGTCCTTCCGTTCCTCCGCCTTCTCCTTCAACTACAACACTGCCGAGGCCTGCTCCGCATTTTCTGCCACACAAGTTCCATAACGCGATCGCGTAAAGATTTTTGAAGTTCCGTCATCGCCGTTCCTGGTTTAAATACAAACTGTCAATCACCTGTGGCTCATACCCGCATTCCATGGGCCGCAGTATGCAGGTATGTGCCGCACGTGACTGAAGGAAAGGGTTTCATGACGGACGAGTCGAGCATATTGCGCAATTGATATAATGACCTGTTCATCGTGTTCGTCATGCACTAATGCCCTCCTACGCCAACTTTGGTATTTGTCAAGTTAAGGAGACGACCAGGAGCATAGGCGTGCGCAGGGTTCCCCTTCAGGGGGGGGCAGGGAGGGGCGAAGGTTCATCGCAGCGCCCCCCCCCCCCCTTCCTATTAAGTCAATGTATGGGGCAGAATTTGCGCCCCCCTCTTTCAGGTGTCTAGGGGGGCAGCCGCCCCTCTGCCCCCCTCGTGCGCACGCCTATGACCAGGAGAGTGGCCAGATGTAGGCGGCTAGATAGATAGATAGATAGATAGATAGATAGATAGATAGATAGATAGATAGATAGATAGATAGATAGATAGAGAGAGAGAGAGAGAAATGGTGCAAGAGATGAAAACTAAGTCAGCGTTATGCTTTATTTTAGGTGCAGTAAAACAGCGATTCCACTCCTGCAGCAATTGTGCCAGATTGTGCCAAATTGAATACACTGCGTCATCCTGGTAAAATCAACGTAAATTGCGCCAATCTGCACCATAGTCTCGGGTTAAGGGGTGTCTAGCATCGGCAGTCACACCGCCAGCACGTCCAAACATGTGCAGCTTGATCTTGGGCCCTCCGAGGTCGCAACCATGGATCAAGAATTACTCCGCTGAAAAAACAACACTTGCCCGTGCGTCCCGATCCGTGGCGCCATGATCGGTGCCGGCGCAGCTCCCGTTGTGCAAGTCTACTCGACGGCGAAATGCATCCTCCACAGAGGCTTGTGACACCTAGGCAATTCGGTAGCGAAACAAACACATATGACAGCTCCACTACATGGAAACCTGATGAAGTGCGTCGCACGGGCACCCAGTATTCCCGGTTCTTAGGGTTCCCACTGCTGCGTTTACCAAAGCATCACAGACGCCAATGTTTAGGGTAAGCTTCTAGAGTTTCCCCGGCACGAGTAGAATCTTGCTAGGCAGATTCAGATATTCGCTGTGCATGTGCGATACTTTTTGCAGACCTTTATCGACTTTCGTCACGTTGCTTCCAGCATCAGATTTAGTCACGTAGCGACGCAACGCCGCGCCAGCGCAAGCGTCGACGCAGAGGCCGCGCAAGGGGAAGGGCATTCCCTCACGCGGCGAGGCGGTGGCGCCCTCTCTGTAGCCCCGTTGAGTCAGCCCCATTTTTGCGAAACGTTTTAGCAGTTTTAAGTTAATGCGATTACTTCTTGGCTAATTATGTTAAATATATTATTTTAGACCTTGTGCGATCATATTAACGCAGGTTCATCCATTGCTAGCCTTGTGATGGCCTCTATTGGGCGCTTTACTGTGAGAGTGATCACGCCACATGAGATGTATGGGTGGACGACAAGCCGGGCCACAGAAGTGCTCCGCACTTAAAACCGTTTCAGCGATTCATTAGCGGACGTCGTCTAGATAATTTCAGGAGTCACACGGCGCGTAATTAATGCAATGTTCAGTAAACAAATACACGCGTGCCGCGAGAATGACTCTAGCTTCTGTTCTGGACGTCGTGGAATAAAATCTGGGAAAAGTAGAAATAGATATATATGGAGCAATATCTAATTTTCCGTACTTCACGTCCATGAAAGAATACGTGAATCGAGAAAAACGTTTTTCAAGAAAAAAAAGAAACGGGCCGTTTCAAAAAAAAAAAAAAAAGTAGACGGAAACCTGCAAATCACCCGGATATGCAGGCAGTACGAATACAGAGCTTTCATTTCAGCCGGTCGTAATATTACGGCGTGAAGGAAAAGAAGTTCCAAAATGACGTTTTCTACAGCGCGTCCTTGACCGTAGTACGTTAATAATATCCGTGGTATCGCGCTCCGACTGACGTGCACCGTGGCCGGATGGGTCAAGCGGCCGTGTTGGTAGTTCGGGCGTATGCGCTGCGGCCTGAGTTAGAATGACTCAAACTTTGTGGTATTCCTTATAGCTTTGCTGAAAATCTAGTTGCTTGTTATGTTGCTAGAGCACAGCACGTGAAATCGGCGCAGGTTCAGTTACGCGTCCAGAAGTACAGACAGTAAAGCTGCACACGTTTTATCATCTCTTGTCAGGCTGCCTAGTATTTAATCAACCAAGTAAGACGAAACCGCGGGGCCCGCTTTTAGTTAATTGCAACCACTAGAAGGCAACATATAATGCAGCCAAGGAAAGCATGGCGAAAATTATTTATATATGATATTGAAGCGTTTCATATAAGAACTCGACTTATTAAGCGACTCTTTAGAGACATTTTAACAAATTTGTTGCGTCACAAAAATGTGTTCTTTGTAATCATATACATGTATTATGTTAAATAAACTTTCAACCGTTCAAATGACAAAAAAAATTACACCATCTCCCGCTGAAGGGAACCATGTGTAGATGTGAAGCAGCGGGCGCTAACGCTTACACGGGCGGCGGCGTTGACGCTGGCGCTCATCGCAGCGTTGCGCAGGAGAGAAAAACTGGGGAGGCGCAAAGCACGCAGTGATGGAGCGGTGTTTCCTACTGGAACATGCCAATCGCTGCTAATGGGCAATGAGACAGAAGACTCCGACTGGACACAAAGACCCGCAGTCCGCTTTTAGTTAACGCGCACGCTGCGAATTTTTATTGTTCAACAACGTACAGGAGAAATCTCCCACCGGCACCACCTTGCAGGTCAAAATCCAGTGCCATATATACGGGGTCGCCAGTGAACGATCGTGCAGCGCGAGCAGTCGGTTTTTTTCAACCAAGAAACTCGCCAGCAGACGGTGCCTGCGTCCGCGTCGCGAGGCGAGAGAGGGGGGGGGAGCATAAGAGAGAGAGGGTGGGGATGCGCATGCGCAGTGGGAGTGTGGACGCCGCGGGCAGGGATGCCTAGAGGAGAGAGGGGGGAGCGTAGGAAAGGAGAGAGAGGGGGGGACGCGCATGCGCAGTGGGAGTGTGGACGCCGCGGGCAGGGATGTCTAGAGGAGAGAGGGGGGGAGCGTAGGAGGGGAGAGAGGAAGGGAGGCGCATGCGCAGTGAAGGTGTGGCTGCCGCGGGGAGGGATGGCTAGAGGAGAGAAAGGGGGAGAGGAGGTTTTTTTCTTTGAAGGGGTTTGCGCATGCGCAGTAGGGGTGGTCACGCGGCACACCACCACCACCACCACCACCGGATTAAGCTTCACCATAAGATGCTTCACATCTAAAAAGGTAGCAGTTGTTCCGTCTGCGAATACAACCGATGAGCGAAGCTCCTTAGAAACGGGACGCAAACGACTATGCGCCTGATCTCGCTGCTGGCTTTCATGAAGACGGTAGGGTAAGGAGCGGGTAAGGGAGGGCGTCTGCTGCCCTCGCTGGCGGGAACGACTGAGTGAGTGAGTGTGCGGCGCGCGCAGCGCAGGGAGAGGGAGAGGTGGGCGAGGGGGTGCGAGCGCTAATGCGGCGGGGAGCTTCGACAGCGATGGCGCCGGTGGGGTGCGGGCCTAAGAAGCTTCGCTCCTAAAAAGACGAAGTTGTTTCGTGTATGAGTACAACCGTGAGCGAAGCTCCTTAGAAATGGGACGCAAACGACTATGCGCCTGATCTCGCTGTTGGCTTTCATGAAGGCGGTAGGGTGGAGAGCAGGTGGGGAGAGCGTCTGCTGCGCTCAGTGGCGGGAACGACTGAGCGCATAAGTGAGCGGCACGTGCAGCGCTGGGAGAGGGAGACAGGTGGGAGAGGGGTGCGAGCGGTGATGCGGCGGGGAGCTCCTTAGCCTGCACCCCGCCGTCGCTGCAGCTCCCTGCAACATAGATGGTGCGGCGGCGCAAAAATGACAATGAAACGCCGTGCGCGGCGTTTCATTGTCTTTTCGCGCCGCACAATGAAATGCCGCCCGTGGCATTTCATTGTGCGGGCCTTAGGAGCTTTGCTCCTAACAAGACAGAGACAGCGACTTCGCCAGCGATGGGGGGAACCAGTGCAAAGCTTGCACTGCTGAATCGTATTTTTTTCTGCGTGACCATCGCTCTGCTTCTGTGATTAGTGCCGGTTATCTCACTACATTTACTTGCCCTGCAGGAAAAAAAAAATGCCAAGCCTGCGCTGAACGCGCAGTACAGTACATTTTGTGGGCAGCAGCTGCAACGTACGAGGACGCTGTCTAAGCCTTCGCTCTTTTTCTACTGCAGCTATATTCAAGTGGCTCGTGCTGTCCTGGACGTAACGGGCCAAATCTACGTGCTGTCCCGTTCTTTCAACGTAGCAACTGCGTTCATCGGAAACTTCGACGCTATGTGCTTTCGTCTGCCTGTTGACTAGCGGGTAGTGCAGTTACCGTGCGCAGATACTGCGGAAAGTGCATCGACCTACTGCGCTGCGCTACCAGCTCTGGGAGCCGTATATAGTGGTCCATCGCAATTCTGCCTTTATTTGTGGGCGGCAACTGTAGCGTACGAGGACGCTGTCTAAGCCTTCGCTCTTTTAGATGTGAAGCATCTTATGGCGAAGCTTAATCCGGTGGTGGTGGTGGTGGTGGTGGTGGTGTGCCGCGTGCCCACCCTTACTGCGCATGCGCAAACAGTTGAAGAAAAAATAAAAATAAAAAAAACTCCTCTCCCCCTCCCTCTCCTCTAGCCATCCCTCCCCTCGGCAAACACACCCTCACTGCGCATGCGCCTCCCTTCCTCTCTCCCCTCTTACACTCCCCCCCTCTCTCCATCCCTGCCCCGCGGCGTCTAACTCCCCCTGCGCATGCGCGTCCCCCCTCTCTCCTCTCCTACGCTCCCCCCCTCTCTCCTCTACACATCCCTGCCCACGGCGCGTTCACACTCCCACTGCGCATGCGTGTCACCCCCTCTCTCTCCTCTCCTCCGCTTCCCCCTCTCTCGCCTCGCGACGCCGACGCAGGCAGCGTCTGCTAGCGAGTTTCTTGGTTGAAAAAGCCGACTGCTCGCGCTGCACAACCGTTCACTGGCCATCCCGTATATATGGCAATGGATCTTGACCTCCAAGGTGGTGCCGGTGGAAGATTTCTCCTGTGCGTTGTTGAACAATAAAAATTCGCAGCGTGCGCGTTAACTAAAAGCGGAGTGCGGGTCTCTGTGTCCAGTCGGAGTCTTCTGTCTCTCATTGCCCATTAGCAGCGATTGGCATGTTCCAGTAGGAAACACTGTTCCATCACTGCCTGCTTTGCGCCTCCCCAGTTTTCTCTCCTGCGCAACGCTGCGATGAGCGCCAGCGTCAACGCCGCCGCCAGTGTAAGCGTTAGCGCCCCGCTGCTTCACATCTACACATGGTTCCCTTTAGCGGGAGATGGTGTAATTTTTTTTACTGCAGGTTATTCCTTTCGTTTCGCTAACGTCCTATATCACTG
>JALIZH010000071.1:0-25784 GCA_030522465.1 Rhipicephalus appendiculatus
TTGTTTCTATGTGTGCACAGTGATGTTCCGTGCAGGGGGAATTTTCCCTTTTTTCAGGGAATTTTCGACAGTCATTTTGGACGAAAGGGAAAAAGGGAATCTTCGTGATATTGCAGGGAATTTTGAGGGCGGCGAAATTTTTTTTTTATAACGATCAAAAGACTGTGGACATGAGGCTTTCGCATGTCGCAATCGTTTCTGGCGCATGTAGCGTGCCAAACCACAGCCTCTAACGTTCGTTTTTAAAGACCATAGTCTTTAAAAAACTCAGTCAATATATATTGACTGGGTTTTAAGGACCCAGTCAATATATATTCTAGTCACTTCACATTTATTTATTTTTTCTTTACGGTAGTTTGCAGAACCGTTCCTAATCAAGTCAATAAAATGTTAAATACCACCACAAAAGCTTGTCTTATTTCGCAATATTTAGTCACCATTATTGAAAAGTTGACGTGCTTTTTGTACAAAATGTGGTGCATATAGATACAGAGCGTCTGCTATAGGCACATTAATGTACGCCACGTCACTCAGTAACAAAAAACAACAACAATAATAAACTGTTCTTCTTATGCAGTGGCCGTGTGCATGAGCATGTACAGCATTCCTTTTGCATCGCATACCGCTTAAAGCGAGCTCTAAGGTAGCTCCTTCGTAGTATTAAAAGCCGATCTCAGAGGCGATGCTTTGAGTTGGGCAGGAAAGAAGAGAAAGCGATGGGAAGAGCCTCAAACACGTCGAACACTATATATATATATATATATATATATATATATATATATACTTTTTGTGCAGGGAATTATGCGGGGATTTTTGGCGATGTATGCGGGGAAAAATGCCGGAAATGGGGAATTTTGGGGCCTCGGAAAGGGAATTCTTCTGACCAGGACGGAACATCACTGTGTGTGCATGTTTATTTCTCAAGAATATAATCACTTCATAAAAGCTCATGCATAATTATGGGTATATGTTTCTGCGCTTGTACATTTGTGTACGCTCAAGAAACATGCGGCCAGTCAGTGTGTATTTTGAGAGACTGTGATGTTCGTGTGCTCGGAGCATGGTCATAATAGTCAAGCAATAATTATACTTTAGGTATGATATATTGTGTGAGGTTTTTCTTTGCCTACGTTTCCGTTAGATTTCACCGTCCAATATTACGCCACTGCACATTGTCGATTACATGTACTCACTACCATACAGAGGCGATGCTTAGCCAAGGTGTCAAAATGTAGGCTGAACGTACACATGTAAAGTATGGTTTGAATCAGCGGCAAGCCGTATTTTTTATGATTAGTGCTGTTTTGCGCATCATTTATATATTTCAAATAACACTGAAGTTGTCCCCACTTTATGAGACAGGGCTTAAAATTGATCCTGGAAAAGCCGAGAATGGTTTCATGTACTTTTCTCACGTAGTTATTTTTGAGAATTTTTTCTGTACTAATGTACACATTATCTGATTAACTGGTAATAGCGAATATTTCCAATATATTCTATCCGATGTTGGCAAATTTTTTCAACAATGATTAAAACATGTGCACAAAGAGGCATCAATTTTTTTTGTATGATGAATACATGCAATTCTAAAAATGCTATATTGACTTGTGCAGAAGCGGACTCTAAGCAGTGACAGTGCAGGTGAAATCCTAATAATATGCATGCTACTTCTATTTGTTCGTTTCTTCAGCATTCTGTTCTGAACGTCAGGTTTGTAATGAAAAAAAAAGCTCTAACCAACGCAACTAGAAAAAAGAGAAAACATTTACTGGTACTATGAAGACAATACGGAATAAAAAATGCTCGTCTTTGTTATACACAACAAAACCGACTCATTTACTTAATATTCGGAAAAAACTTGCTACTTTGCTCTGTGAAAGTGCAAAGTAGCAATGGTGAAAGAGGTTGTAGTACGGCAATATTTTGTTTGAAAAGAACAGTGTGCCCACAAGGAAGTATTACCTAGCGTGGGCCTTTCTGTATTGTACGCTTACGAAGGGTGTTACACCGACCTGGTTTATATCCGATGTGTAATCGAAGTAGGCACAGGCGAGACCTGCTTTGAATCAAACGACCTCACTTTGCAAGCAGGGCAACGTGCTGAGAGCAAAGTAGAAAGCGTGATTACGGGAATTAAAACAAATTGATCTAGCAAGGTCCCCAACGATGTACACAGGGATGGATGGATGCATGGACGGATGAATGGACGGACGGAAGGACAGACTGACGAATGAATGGACGGACAGATGAACGGACGGACGGACAGATGAACGGACGGACGGACGGATCCAATCATCCATCCATCCATCCATCCTACGGTTCATATATATGATATATTTATAATATGGCGACATGACCGTGAGAATCTAGCTAATTTCACATCATTCATAAACTCCTTTAATCCAATAATAAAGTTCACGTCCGATACCTCGGCTGAGCGCCTCAACTTTCTAGGCAGACTATATATATATCTTGAAAACGGGATATGAAAGACAACTCTGTAAAAAAAGACATTTGACAAGCAACGATACCGAGATTTACAAGCCACCACCTGAGACACTGTAAACAGGGCCTTTTCAAGAGCCAGGAAACAAAGTTACGCCGCATATGCGTAGAAAACGAAGATTACGTAAACAGACTAACCACCGTAAATAGTACACTATAAAACAGAAACCATCCTAACGCATTTTTTTTGACAAAGCTTACACGGACGCACTGAAACTAGACGGCGCTGAGGCACTCAAACCACGCCTTAATTCACAAAAAGAGCAACGCCTCTTCTCACTACAAAGTTTCTGATGCGCTTCCAAACATAAACAACATCCTCAAAAAAAAATTCGCCATCTCCCGCTAAAGGGAAGCATGTGTGGATGCGAAGCAGCGGAGAGATGGATAGCTTGAGCGGGAATTTTATTGAAAGGATAAATGAGAATGTATAAGAGAAGACGGAGAATATGGTGGTTGCGTGTTTATTCAGGGAACGTGTGCGATTCCTTGCGTCGGTGCACGGGGCGCTTTGAAGACGACGGCCTTGTGATCGGTGAAGTGTAGCGTCAGGGGTTGCTTTTGAAGAGTTTTCATTGTGAAGTTTGAGAAGATGAGGTCTATGCACGTTCCCCTTATGGCCGCTCCGTAGAGTAGAGGATTCCTAGAGGAGACAAAGGGGGTGAGCGTAGGAGAGAGAGGGGGGAGGGGACGCGCATGCGTTGTGGGACACGGGAAGGAGGGACGGACTAAGCCCCCCTCCAAACACATGCAAGCATGATCAAGGAATGCGGTCAACCTGGGCGACAGACACCACCTGCCTAGCCATTGCTAAGCAGCCTCTCTGTGCTCTCGGCCATGACTCTGATGACTGTAGTAGTGGTTGACGGCCTTCATATTACTACAGTGTCCGGGTTCGCATAATGGGTGCTTCCCTACTTCATGAAAGTGGCCGGACGCGGGACGGGGGACGGGGGACGCGGGACGCGGGAGGGACGGACAGAGCCCCGAGCATAAGATGCTTCGCATCTAAAATAATATCCAATTCTAACAACCAAACAGCAACGTAAGAAAATCTTTCCAGAACCGTCTAGGCTCGCCCACAGACGCAGCACCAATTTTAAAGACATGATCGTTCATACAAAGCTCAAAGCAAAGACTAAAACAACATCTGCTCGTTCTGGCCGCTCCAGATGCACAGCCGGCTACCACCGTAAAAAGCTCATCAGATTACATTCACAAGGTCACATCAAGCTTCAACTGCACTTCAAACAACCTAATATAATGTCTGGAGTGTACCACCTATAAAAAGCCGGCAGATCCCACGCACTGTGGGAATCGATGTAATGCGAAGCAGCCAGGAAGGAGCAAATCATGCTTTACATAATTTGCATGTCATGTTTTACATGTTACGACCTGTCATTTGTGTTCGTCATACAGTCACGTCGCGATATACCAATTTTGGTGTATGCCAAGCTAGCGAACTGGACGCAAGCGCACCATGAGCGTGGCATGTAAATGGCATTGTAGATGACATGCATGCCAAGATTTTCATGTTACCACCTGCCACTTATGTTCATTATACAGTCATGTCACTGAATAGCAAATTTGCTGTATATCAAGCTAACGAAACGGCCGCGAGCACGCCATGAGCGTGGCATGCAAGTCATGTCGCACATGACAAGTCATGATTTCCATATTACCACTTGTCATTTATGTTCGTCATACAGTCATGTCACTCAATACCAAATTTGGTGTATGTCAAGCTAACGAAACGGCCGCGAGCGCGCCATGAGCGTGGCAGGGAAATCATACTTTTCATGACAAGTTAGTCATGATTTTCATGATATGACCAGCCATTTATGTTCTTCATACAGTCATGTTATGCCATACCAAATTTGGTATAAATCCCATTAACGATACGGCCAGGAGAGCACAAAGTCATAGGCGGCTAGATAGCTAGATAGATACGCTCAAAGTCGCCGAAGTTCGCTAAGAAATGCTTCGCATTTAAAAACTAGCAGTTGTTCCGTGTACGAATACAACCGATGAGCGAAGCTCCTTAGAAATGGGACGCAAACGACTAAGTAAGTTTTGAAACTGTTGGCGGCGTCGGCGCTTAGATTCGGCCGCTCTAGCGCGTACGGCAGGATCCCATCGGCGTAGCCGTTGTAGCTCCGCTTGTCGTGCTTTGACCGCAGGATCCTGTTGCCGGGCTCGTCTTGCTGCCGCTGCTTTGGCTTTGCGTTCCGCATCCTTGCCAGGCTGCTTTTATTGCGATAGCAATTATATGGACACTCGCGGCTGGTTTTCGCCGTCGGCGTCGGCGTCGGCGTCCGCGTCGGCGTCGGCGTCATTTGCCGTATATGTATATGTATATATATAACAGGGCCCGCCTGTCGTTCGTGAGCGTGAAAAGACGCGAGGGGGGGGGGTCCCTCGAGCGACCTTCGATTTTACGAGCGGGGGGCGCGCGCGTTATCTCCCCTTCTCGGCGGCCGACAATGGGCGGGGGGGGGGGGGGCGACGTTCGATTTTACGAGCGCGGGCGCGGGCGCGCGCTTTATCTGCCCTTCTCATCTCCCCTTCTCGGCGGCCGGGCCGGCGTACCCTTCTACGTGCTGCGCTTTCAACGCGAAGAGAATCCGCCTTTTGCATGTCTGTGTGGCGCCCCCCTCGCGGACTTTTCAGGAAACAAACCGTGGGGCGTCGCGCGCGTCTGCTGCCTCTGCCACCACTGCCACTGCTGCTGCATAGCACAAAGCTTGGCAGCGGCACATGTGCCGATAGCCCCGTCTGAGTGTTGTGTTGTGGCATGGAGCCACCTGGGGGGTATTTACATACCCGGCGGGTTCTTTTCTGTGACCAACGGGTGGGTGAAAAGGCCAGTATCAGTGAAAATGATGAGCAAGAAGCAGTTGAATGCCTTCATGGCAGCAAGTGGTGCGCGGTGCTCCCGGCAAACCACGAAAGCGCAAACATTCTGCGATGAGGGTTACGTGCGCAGCCTCATGTTGAATGAGTTGACTGCCGCGTCCACGTGCGGAGTTCCGAGAAGCATTTTCCTCCCGTCAATGAAGGGTGGCTGCTACATTGTGCATGCACTCGTGAGGAAGACCACATGCGAGGTAGTGGCATGTCACTGCCTCTGCGCAGCCGGGTAAATATATTTTTTGTTTATTGTCGCATTCATACTAATCATATGAACTACCAGGCCTCTGCTTGGGCCGTTTCGTGCCGTTGTTGCTTCAACGTTTTACTGCGGGACCGCGGAGCAATGATTTTACGGAATGGCATGCTTCGAAGCGTCTATCGCGAGTACCTCGCGTCTGGGCCACAGTGTTCGCTGGCCTGCACATTCATACCGAGGGAACGTGATCCTACGATACATGCGTTACACGATTTTAGCACACCAGAACAGCTGGCGCCGATAGAACGCGGCACGCTGAACCTGTCTTGAGCTATGTATTTTTGCGAGTGTCGTTTAACCGAAATTGCAAGTGGCAGGGAGAGTTGGCCGGCGAACCTGCAAAATCTGTGAAAATCGCACTATGGCGACCAAAAAAAAGGCACGCACGTGGAAACTTCGCAAGCTTTATGAATCGGTGCGCGGCAGTGACGTCAACAGTGAACACAGGCGGATTTCTTTTTTTTTTCCTTTCTCGCTGAACAGCGAATGTGCTTTGACAACATATATGAACCGCTGAACGTCGGTGAATGACAGGCGACGAAAGTGCACCCTTTCGCATTCATTATGTTCCAGCGGACGATTTACGGCGATTGTTTTCCGATTTATAGAAGACGCCAAAGTAAACAACAGCGTAGTTATATTGAGACCAAAGCGAACCAAGGCGCAATTAACCATACTTTGCTGTTGTCGTCATTCCAAAACAAATACAGAAAGCTTGTCGTACAAAGAAAACCCGTAGCTCAAGCTTCGTCGCTACTGAACTGCTGTGCGACGAGACACACAAAGCGCACCCTTTTTCCGCGCCCTGCATGAAACGTGACATGTTATTCACGTATAACATTTAGTTAGCAAACACACCGTTAACGAACTGCTTTTCGCACTGCATTGCAGAATCGAAAGGCTGCCACGAACTGCCGTCTTCATTTTGGCGCCTCACAGCCCTGATCGTGCCACGCTTCAAGGTGCTGATGATCGCGTTTCACCGACGGGAAGTGGAAAAAATGAATGTTGCTGCTGGGCACGCCTCACGAAGTGCATCCATAAGCGGCATTATAGTTGCCGGCATCGAGCTCACAGAACCAGATATATAGATAAATATATTTGTTGTGCCACCCGCACGTGCCAACACTACTCTCACCACCAATGCCGCCGCGGAAAAAGAGGCGGCGTCTGCAACGGCGCCCCACAGACAGTTTCCCAGATTTGCCGCCAGGCGGCCGCGCATGCGCTGTAGAGGCATGCAAAAGGCGGATTCTCTTAAATAAGCGTTTTCTAGTGTTGCGTGAGATCGGATCCAAAAAAGAGTTAGCTGCCAGCCTCACTTCGTATAACATTGCAATTTTTTGCTATCGCATTCATTGCTTCACCCTTGCGGTGAAACTGACTTTTTGTCTTCATCATCACGTTTACGTTTCTGAGGATGACTATCCATGTTCTGTGAGCAGCTCTAACTAATCTCCAGTGGGTCCCTATCTTTATATATGTACAAACATGGTTTTCGATGAATTTTACTCTCGTTTATGAACGCGAACTGTTTTTGCGCCGCGCGCCTTGTTCCGATGCATAAATATTAGCGCTGTTTGGAGACGTATGTAGTCGTAATCGCAAGTAATTGTAATAAAACATGTTATGCGAATTATCTATACATCTCTCGACATAACGTGCTACAGTCGCCAGTAAACGCTGTGTTTATTACGCACATGAAACCATTCTTTTCAGACTCCATGTTCTGGCAATCGCAAAGTTTTTCGCTTCTTTTGTTAAATGAGGCCCTGAGCTGCCAGAGCAGCAGAAATTTTTAGTTATTACTTTATTTTTTTTCTCACTATGCATGCAAAAATATCTGTGATTACGGGCCTTTTTTTATCACTTCACCCATTCTTCCTTTGGAGAATAAAACATCGTTGTTAAAAAGTTGCGGGAAAGAACCAGGAGCAGAATATGAAGTCCTTCAGGTCTCTAATCCGCAGCTATGTACAATTAGATATGATAGATAGCAGTGCATAAGTGCCAACGCGTGGTGTGCATCGATAGATAGTTGCAGTACCTTTCTCGAATCATGCATCCTCATCCGAATCTTTTTCGGAAAATGTAGCTTTGAGTAACGCAAACCATGCTTCGGATGCGACAAAAAAACATGTTTCATAAATTTTTCATGCAATTTTTCGACAAGCAGGGATGGTGTTTCGAGCCAGCGCGGCTGATCGTAGTGTTTATTAAGTCATCTCATGTGTGCAAAAGCATGCGAGAAAGAAATATTGCTGGACCACCACACCCACTTGCTCAAGAAAATGAAGGCGTCGCTTTCACAGCCGGCACGCCACGTAATAGCATACTCGGCAAAAAGTATGAATTGTCTTGCGTAGTGCGGAGCTCTGCTTCTTATGGGCGTATTTCTGGATGTGCTCCTCCGTTTCTTTGATTTCCCAACCATGAGGAATGTATATAAATGTGCGCTAGAGACTGCGAGGCTCTCGCGTTATGATGCTGCTTCTTGCGCGTTCGCGGAGCCTCTGCTGAGACGGCACAGTTACTTACTCAGACGTGATTTTCTTCTTGATTTATAGAGCAGCGCTTTATTGCATGCGTGCATAAAAGAGAAGCCTATAATGAAACTAGTGTTTGCAGAGAAAAAGGGCTGCTTCAAAGATTCACTTTCTTTTATGTAATTAACACGCCTGTCGAGCGTCTGGGCGTGAGAGCATACTAGTTTGATGTCAGCATATTCAGAGACGGTGCTTATTTTGGCAAGTTTATTCTTGTGTCATTCTCTGGTTGTGCAATTGTGGTAAGGCATGTTAAAGCAACGAAAGTAGTAAAGCCAAATGTGTGTGAAATGATTCAGGGGGTATGACCTTCCGTAACTGAAGCAGATAGGATAGAACAGCATACTAAATTATTGAAAAATATCTAGCAGTGATTTTGAAGGCTTATTTTCTTATTTAATAATTTGATTTTCTTGCCCTTGAAATCAGTCTATTTAAGTTCATAAGTTCTTATTATCTTAATGGGAAATCGATCTTACTTTTTTTTCTCGCCATGCTTGTGACTATAGTTTTTTTTACGGAATTAATTGCCAAATGAATAGAGAAAATAGTTTTGTCTGCTGCGGCAAAATTTGAGATTATTTGTTTTCACCGAACAATTAGTTTCAGTGATCATTTTCATTTCCTTAATACTGGGTGTTTTTACTGTTATTTCTTGAAGTGCTTTGCAAGCTCGTTGCAAACGAAAAGCCCCAGTTCTAATGAAAAGCGCACGCTTACGTAACCGAACTATAATGCATCAGCTTTTTTTCACAAAAAAGCATCCCTTTCCACAGCCTAAACAATTTTTACAAGTCATTCCACAGCGGCAGTCTTCAAAACCACGCACTCCATTTTTCACAACAGTGTATCGTTTTTCCAGCAAGTCGTTGAACTTCTGAAAATCTCGGATAATATACGTGGCTCGAATAAACGAACATCCGCGTCATGCATGAGGAGTCAGCACTGCCCGAAGCACCTTATAGAGTTCTTTTTATTCGTTTTGCGATTCTTGCAGCGCACGCAGTGCTGAATTTCAGCATTTTTCATGTCTAATGGTCAAGCTTTTCTTTTGCGCTGTGCATTTCAGAATACTTTAGACACTCGGTTGCATCAGTAAATCTTCCACTTTTCTCCTAGATACATACCAGATGCAATACACAATGTACTTCAAGAGCAAAAGCTGCTTACAAAAATCTCGCAGGAAATGTGCTGGCGCTGCGACTTTAACAACGCTATACAGGGAGAGTTGAAGTATTCCCAAAAAGAATTCATCCACTAAGTGTAGGCCAAAAAGAGTTATAAAATTTAATGTACCCACCGTTTTCTGCTTGCTAGGCCTAGAATGTTGCTCAGCTATGCATAGTTGTATTAGCGGTGCCATCATAAGCGGTCATAAATTAGTCACATCGGACAATCTAAAGCCTGCATTTCAATTTATTACGCTTCAATTCCACTTCAGTATGTTTATCTTCATCTTCTAGCACGTGATTAGGCGTGCCATTTATCTGACGCCTTTATGATTTAACCCTTAAGTGCTCATATTTTATAAAGATTTCCCAACCGAAAGTGTCATTTAGTGCTGCTATCTAGTGGATGACATGAAATCTAAGCCGCAGACGAGCGCTTCTGGTCCTGGACACTACAGGGGAGTGCATATTCCGCTAGGACGAGCTCTGCTCGTCCAAAGCAGCTTGGGGACAGTTTGGGCAGAACGAGCTCTGCTCGTCCAAAGGACTGAAGGGGTTAACTCACTTGTTTGGCACTCGCAGTGCTGCAGACACCATTTTTAGTCTGAGGAAGTCTGACTGGCTTTAGACCTTTACACAGGAAAGAAAAAAACGCCGCCATTCTCAGAATTGAGGATCATCTTCTATATCTTCTACGTTAGCGCCTCGGTTTCACGCTCTCTCGAAGACGAAGCGAGCGTTCATCTTGAGAGCTCAATTTGCAAATTTTTTTTGTAAGCTGTCGTGTCGCCCAAGGCTACCTTCGAATGATATTCACCTTAATAAGACATCTAATAATACAACATCGATAACTCTAACTGCGGAACATAATATGAAGATTGTGTTGCCATTACAAGTCAGAACGTTCTCAAGTTCACGTTCTCACCTATAGACTAATTTATTATTCTTCTTAATACTGAATAAAGACTTCTGAACATGGGGTGTCACCGCAGCCGAAGTTTCGACAAGCTGTCGTGTCGTCTTTCATGGGAGATGCTACTCGAAAAATGCGTTTTTTTTCTCAAAAGTACATATTTTTTTGTTTTTACTTGTTCTCCCAAGTTTTGTTTCTCTACTTTCATGATAAAAAAAGTAAGTTAGTAAAGAAACTCAAAGTAGGTAAAATGTTTTTTTGAAAGAGCACAAAGTGGATATTAGAAACCATAAAGAGCGGATTGTATAGAGTTCGTCTGAAATTATCACCTGGCTGCTTGTCATTGCATTTAGCATGAGGAGTTAACCAAAGTCACATTCTAAAAATAACCATGATTCCCAAGTTCTCATGATGGAAGAAATCATTTTAAAAAGCATATGTTTGTTACATAGATGCGCTTTTATTTCTTCCTTTAAAATGCGTTTTTATCAAAATACAATTGTGGGCACCTTCTCGAGATTGACATCATGTTTTCGGTACTTCTCTTGGCCAGATTAGGAAGATATTTTTGCCACACAAGCCTTAACATGCGAAAAGTGCAATTATCTTCTTTAGAACATGATGTCACTTATATAATAATTATGAACCTAATGTAAGCAATAATTATGGGCTGAGCATTTGAAGACTTCTGAAATTATCATTTTTCTTGTTCATTGAAATGTCTTCTACACACTTTGTGGTTAGTTATTTGCATTTGTACTTAATGTTGAGCAAAATGAGCCGTTAATGCATCATAACCATCAAAGTTCAGTGGCAGAAAAAGTGTGTAGAAAAAAGAGGTATATTTTACACATTGTCATACACAAGACGAAAACTATGCAACTTACTATAAAACTGATTACATATTTGCAATCAGGATAAAACCCTATATGAACAATACACACAGAAATTCTATTATCCTAGACTATTGATTAAAGAAAATTTTTTTACGAGTAGCATCTCCCCTTAACGCTGCAACGGTGTCGCTACTGAATTATCTGGGAGTACTGTGATTGCGCTTCGATGGCACAGACCTGGCTTGTGCTTATCTGCCGGCGTAAGCGTCCATATTATGAAGAAATACCCACGCATGCACGAATACGCACGACGTGCTCATTTGGCTTCATTTTATCTGTGTTCGCGCTGCTATATTGATCTCTTTCTGAAGCCTGCTTGATTCCTTTGCTTCCTATCTGTGGTTTCCAGAGCAGCATTTGATCGTGTACGAGCGCTGTACCTCCGTTCTTTTTTTCTTGTGTGTGTGTGTTTTCGCTGGTTCTACTTTTCCTTTCGACTCACGTCACAGCCGTCGTTAATGTATGCAGCTATGGCTCGCCTCTCCTGCGAACCCTGCCATCTGCTGTCATCGGTGTATCGGAATAGGCTGTGGTGGTTCTAGACCGACATGCTCGGTCGTCGCATCACTGGCCTTCTTTCTCTCCTTGCTTACCACGGTCCACTGCATATTGAGTAGATTGTCCTGGAACACGGCTTAGGCAGTACACAAGGACAAGGAAATTTGCCCGCATGGCTACGCACGCTTAGTGGCCTTGAAGCCGATGATGTAACCTATAGTAAAAAAAAAAAAAAAACCATCGATGCGACTAAATGCTGATCGAAGCTATGAAGAAGAGTATACAGCAGAAATGAAGAGAGAACAATAAAGGCTAGTTTGAGGGAAAGTTTCAATAAGCTGCTTCTTCGTTTGAATGCTCATAATTGCCGGAAATCTAGGAATACTCACCATTTTTTAAGATGGTTCTGATACGCTTGACCGCGCAACGCTGTAAGTAGATTCTGTTCTGTAACTAACGCGGCCACCTACAGAATGTGAGAGGGACGTGAGGAAGAGTCCCGACCTGTACCCCTACTGTATTGCAGGTGAGGCCACCTACAATAAACCTGGCATCTTCGATGACACTTTTATAAATGCCAACGCGTCTACCGGTTATCAGCTCTGTGACAGCCGACGATTTTCATAGCCGCCAACAGTATAGAGCGTCTATTGCTTCTACTTTAACTGTTCATTTTCTTAGCACAATTTCGCCCAATCAAAAGTTTCGCGTTCGACAGCACTACTGCTGTTTTCTCCTCCATCATTACCACGTGACATTATGATAAAACACTCCCGCACTCACGAATCCATGCACCTGAAGGTACCCCAGGAGGTGAAAATAAATCTCAAAGCCCCCCACAGTTGGATTTAATATCATGATATTTTTCGGTGCTGAAATACACGAATATTAATTTTCACGTTTAACAAAACCAGATATTCTTGGAGTTTTGCAGCAGCAATTTCCACTGTCATGGATATTGCGTGTGTGGAAACTGAAGAGTATTGGATTGAAAAATTGGAACCTTCTCTGAAACGAAAACCGAAAACACTCGGTTTCAACTGGCCGCGCAAATTGCCGAATTTTCAGCTCCGTATAAAGCGCTTTATTTTTTCTTAAGACGGACTGGCGTTTTTCAAACGCTGACGGTAAAAGAGAGCACCGCGTCTCGCGTAAGAAATGTCCCTGGCAGTCATTGGAAGAAAAAATGGGGCACACGGCACATGTGCGATAGGAAAAAAAACATATTGGTATTTATGAAGTCACTTGTTCGTATTCGCGGTTGTTGGACTCGTTGGTGTAAGGCGTAAACAAAAAAAAATTCCTGCAATGCAGCAACTAAATAGTAATTGCAAGACCACATTAGTCTTTTTCTTTCTCTTTTGAGAGCAAGCCATAGACTTTCCTCTAGCGATGGGCTTGAAAGTGCGAAATTTTCAGTGCTGGTGAAGCTTGCATTGAGTATGAGACTTTGATTCCAACCAGAGCTATTCATATAAGCATATGACAGCGTTATTCTATTCCATTTGCAGTGAAATATAAAGTCTTATCATGCCTTACTCCTACGAACTTCTTTCGTTGCTTTTAAAACTGTGTGGCCAGGCTTCTCATGAAAGTGTGTTCTGCGGCACGGTAATCAAGGACTATACATTTGAAATGTCTGGGCTATGTGTTATAGTAACACACCGAATCAATTATATCTGTGCTTTTTCCCTTCAAATTTATGGGTTATATTTACTGCATTTTCTCTTTTGGTCTAATGAAAAATTCATTTGAGGTATACGAGGGCTGTTCAAAAAGAAACCGAACTTTTCCAATAGCACGCCAATCACCAGAGAGAGCGGGCTGTACCTACCAAGTGCACGTAGCGGCAAGATTAAACAAGAAACTCTCATTACGGGCGTTTCACTCTGACCGTTAGTTCGCGAGCTACAGCCGCTAAAGTGAGCACATGGAGATGCTGTTCTTCGGATTTCTGCCAAAGCGGCAATGAAAGCGCTGGAAGAACAACGCGTGTGTTCAAATTCTGCTAAAAACTTGGGAAAGCTTTCGCAGACATTTCAGTTACTTTGACAAGTATACGGGGATGACTATGAGTGCTATGAGCGGGTCATACGTTTTGAACACGGATGAATGTCGGTCGATGACAATACCAAGCCTGGATGACCTTCCAGATCAATAGATGATGACCACGTGGATAGTTCGAGCTGTGATTCAAGAAAATATTCGTTAGACTATCGAGTAGTAGCTGACGAAGTGGGTATTAGCGTAGGTTAATGCCATGACATTTCTTTCTATGTTCTCCATCCCGAATACGTTGAGAGGACGCCGTTTCTGAACCATACCGGAGATCCAGGACAATAAGAGAAGAGACCTGCGGGCCAGTCCAGAGAGTTCGTTTTAAGAGGCTTTTAAAAAGTGGAAGTAACGATTGCAACAGTGTATTGCCAGTATAGGGGAGTAGTTTGAAAGGGGCAATGCTCAAAATGTTGTACCACAAGCAGTGAAGGTGTTATAGCAAAAGTTTGGTTTCTTTTTTGTACACACCTCGTAAGTAAAAAAAACAATTCTCGAACACACCTCGTAAGTAAAAAACCACCCTCGTCTGCCCAGCTTTCCGCGCTCTGCTGTCTCCATTTACTGAAAGCTAATAAATTGGTTCGAAGAGAAACTATGCGCGGCCAATATTTTAGGGGCTATTATTCTTTGTTCTATGCGACACCACAGGCCTGTCATACTTCACTGCACAAAACAACAGCACGCAGCCAAGGACCATACACTAAGTAAGGACCTCCTTTCGCAATATGACTATTTTCTCACCAGGACCGGCTTTGCTGTCGTGAATTCGAGGCTCTCTCTCTCTCTCTCACATCTAGACTCTGGGAAAACCACGACAATACGGAGAGGAAGAAAAAGGACGTAAGCTGGGCGTATTCTGTGTACCATCAGAAGAAAAACGTATCTACCCGGGCTCACCAAATAAACTTGTTTCTTTCACAATCTCCTCGCTTTACGAGGCTATAAATTTCAGAGAAATGAGCTGGAACACCGCTGGCCACTGACCAGGGCACTGGTTTATGCCAGCGGACAGCCGGAGTATACACTAAGCGATCGGGTACTTGTACGGGGATCGTAGCACCACCCGCTTGAAGTGTCGTTTCAGTTGTTGAGTGCTTTGGGTTTATGTTATTTTAACGGCGCTATAGAAGATGGTCTTGTAAAGAGCACAGGGAAGCTGTCGCCCCAGTAATGTGTTGCAAGTACGAGACAGCACATGGTGGGTGCTTGATTACGTATGTGCTAAGATCCGCCAGCTACGTTGTTAACACAGCCGGCTGTTTCTGAAGACGTGCATGAACTTCGCGACGCGGGAATGCAGTAGTAAACCAGGAAATGAATATACGTCAGGAAAAACATATCGTTCTACGCTTTAGGTCCGCGACCTGTTTTAAAATAAGGACGAAGTGGGCGTCATCGGAAGTGCAGTGAGATTGAGGCAAGTGACCCGGTACAAGGCATTAAAGTCTAGAGTCGGTGTCAGGATTCCTCTCTGATCTGAAATGAGTGGCCATGTCGGGGAGGGGAACTACGCTGAAAGGAAGGGTGTGCAGCTGTGGTCGCTCAGCTTGTAATTAGCGCACGCGTTGTCATTTAGTAGCCTCTAAATGATGGGGCGTATATCTACAGGAAAGTGCGTTCTCTTGTCGAAGAGCTGGGTGAGTTGTCCCACGAAGGCTGCACACGTGCGTGACAAGCCGGTCTTTCACCGCAAGTAAGTTTCACGAAGCGAACTGCTGGTTATTTATACTCTTGCCTTGAAATCGTTCAAAATGTCTAAAGAAGTGTATCAACTACTAAGCTCAAGTTGGGAACGGGAAACACTGCAACGAGCCAGTGAAATGATGAAAAGATACAACCAGCCTTGCGCCTTTCCGCTGAAGATGACTTTCCCAGTTTTTGTATGCAAGTGTGGCCTAAATAAAACAAGTTCACGTTTCACTTAGCAATTTCGAACCAGTGCTTCGCCAGCGTTCGGCTGTTCTCAGAATGATAATGCACTTGTGGTTTTGGAGACGTTTTTTCAAGATATAAAGTATCCTAAATTATAGAGCTTCATAAACCTTACTGCATTATTTATCCATGTCTGATACAACGCAGCTTGGGTGTGAAGTGTAAATTAGATGCAACTAAGCGTATGAGATATTCAGCCATGAAGACACAACCAGAAAGATCCGTCTCTTTAAAGGGGGGTGGGTGGTGGGGAATGTCAAATGTGATAAATTAACCATGTTTTGAAAGGCGGTTGACGTCAGTTTCAATATGAATGGACTAGCTCATCAGTATACTTCCTCCAGCGCTTGATGTTCGCTTCCTCCCTTCAAATTCGATGCAGTTCGAGCAATTTTATCGGCAAGTGCCAGCAACTTGCCTGGTTGCGTTCTCAAACGGAAGTTCATTGCTGTACCATTTTCCAGTTTGCGCTGCCTTCATTTTGCTATTTTAGCTTTTAAACGACTGACATGGACATGGGCCTCCTAAACTAATTTTCTTCGAAACACCAGCCGGCGAGGTTGGCAGTACGCACTTGCGTAGAATGATGCTCTAAAGCAGTGCCCTGGAAATAGGTCATACGACTAGCTCAGATTACGCTGGTCTGAAATCAGTTTAGGGAGTTTGTGCGTTGTCCGTGGTGTAGAAACTCCTTCGCTTCCGAGTGAAAGAGAGAGGTTTACTTGACTGCGCTCGTACAGGAAGCAGAAAGGCTCGCTGCACTGGAGAGACACATATACATTAAAAGTGCGCATCAATTGATAAACTGAGCTTAGATGAATGAACTTTCAGCTCGATGCCAACCGTAGTTCACTGGTGATGGTGCTCGCAAAATGTACAGTGCCTATGTAAAGTGACCCTCTTTACTTCCCTAAAAACAACGTTACAGAACCATTGAACTGCACTTACAGTTAATAATTTGGTGAACTTTAAATACCTTAGAATAACACAGAGCAGTGCTCTTTGGCAAGCATTCATGGTAAAGGGAAAGCTAAGACCGCGCAAAAGCCTGTCCTGGCTTCTCTCTCTTGAATTCTTTCTTCTATGTTTGCATACCCTGTCTCGTTAACATGAGCTTTAAGTACCAAGTCCTCTTGACAAAAATAAAGTCTCAAGGTACTGATTTTACGAGTAAGACTCGCTTTAAAGGGGATATCGTATCGATGCATGCGTGTTGTGCAAAAACGAAAACAACAGATAAAAAAAACCGGTAGATTCCACGCATTGGGGGAATCGATGTAATGCGAAGCAGCCAGCAAGGAGCAAATCATGCTGTATGCACACAACATGATGTCATGATTTACATGTTAGGACTTATCATTTATGTTCGTCAAACAGTCACATCGCGTGATACCAATTTTGGTGTATGTCAAGCTAGGGGAACTAGACGCAAGCGCACACTGAGCATGACATATAAATGGCGTTGTACATGACATTTATATCATGATTTTCATGTTACCACCTGCCAATTACGTTTGTCATACAGTCACGTTACGCAATACCAATTTTGGTGCGCATGAAGCTAGTGAAACGGCCCCGAGCGCGACATGAGCGTGGCATGCAAGTCATGCTGTACATGACATGTCATGATTTTTATATTACTACTTGTAATTTATGTTTGTCGTACAGTCGCGTCTTGTAATACCGAACTTCCTGTATGTCAAGCTAACAAAACAACGATGAGCGTACTATGAGCGTGGCAGGTAAATCACATGTTACATGACATGGATTTCATGATTTTCGTTTTACGATCAGACATATGTGTTTGTCATACAGAGATGTCAAGCAATATCAAGTTTAGTGTATATCAAGCTAACGAACAGGCCACGAGCGTGTCATGAGCGTGGCATGCTAGTCATGTTGCACATGACATGTCATGATTTCCATATAACTACTTGTCATTTATGTTTTTCATACAGTCACGTCACGCAATACCGAGTTTCCTGTATATCAAGATAGTGAAACAGCCGCGAGCGTGCCATGAGCGTTGCATGCAAGTCATGTTGCACATTATATGTCATAATTTCCATATTACCACTTGTCAGTTATGTTCGTCATATAGTCACATCACGCAATACCGAATTTTGTGTCTATCAAGCTAGCGAAACGGCCGCGAGCGTGCCATGAGCGTGACATGCAAGTCATGTTGCACATGACATGCCATGATTTTCATATTAACGCTTGTCATTTATGTTCGTCATACAGTCACGTCACGCAATACCAAATTTGGTGGATATCAAGCTAGCGAAATGGCCACCAGCGCATTATGACATTAGGTGGCATGTAAATCATGTTGTACATGACATTCACGTCTGGATTTTTATATTACCACCTGTCATTTATGTTGGTCATGCAGAAATGTCTCGTCATACCAATTTTGGGATATATCAAGTTAAGAAAACGGCCGTAGGAGCACCATGGTCATGGAGTGTAAACCATGCCGTTCATGACAAGTTAATCATGATTTTCATGATATGACCATTCATTCATGTTCTTCATACAGTAATGTTATGCCGTACGAATTTTGGTATAAATCCCATTAACGATACGGTCAGCAGAGCGAAAAGTCGTAGGCGGCTAAATAGATACGCTCAAAGTCGCCGAAGTTTGGTGAGAAATGCTACACATTTAAAACTGTTATTCTGAGTGAGTGAAATGAGCACCCTAGGTGGGCGGCTTTCATGGTAGCCTACGGCCACGACCACCTCCCACGCCCGCACTATCAGGCCGAGCTGATTCTTGTGGCCTGTGACTTGTCGCGTGACATCCCGCTGCTCCTCAGTCATTGTATAGCTAACTATGACTCCAGGTTTTTGTGCGCATTCCAATAGAATATTCAATATGGTGTCGTGAACATCACAGTACGTGCAAATATATGAGTTCTCAGTCAGTTCCGTTCGGGGCAATAGAACGCTGTCAGCATCAGTATTTTTGGCTTGCCATTTCCTGATGGTCACTGTCTCTTACCTAGTAATGGAGTTTTTTTCTGTGTACCTTGTATTGCTGCTAAACGTTACTGTAGCATTTGCGAATGTCAACCTTCCTCCAGAGTTAATATTTTTTTTCTACCACGAGGACAAAGGAGTTGCACGAGAGGCTGTACACTGATAGTGCTGCCGTATACCGCACAGGACTAACGGACTGTGACGTTGTGCGTTTGCTCTCCCTATCTTTCTTTACTCTTCTTACTTACATCCTCATCAACCCCTTTCCCTTAGCAGGGTAGCGTACCAATAATTCTAAACTGGTTAGCTTCCCTGCCTCCTCTCTCTCTCTTTTATTTCTCATCCTTTTCCTACATGAGTGGTCTTAGTGATGCAGTAATTCGCATATATTTTACGTCAACATCTTCGTTAGCAATACAAGACACAAAACGTAAGCATATTTTCTCGATATAACAGGAATAATTTGTTGGCTCACTGCCATCATTTGCTTTCTCATCTGTTTCTATCTCTCTTGGTGCATCCTTGACTGCATCAGTAAACGGGAAGTTTTATGTGATCGCGGCCACATAAATGTTTGTTACGCCCCACTCCCACTAATGCAAAGTTGCCATCAGTACGAATATGCGAGGCTGGTCGCCTTATTGTGGGCATGTCAGTGGTTCTCAGCCATGTATAGTTGTCGAGGCCCACACTATCTCCACGTCTCATACATATTAATGCTTTGCGATCCATAACACATCTCGCAATACGAAAACATCGCGGCTGCTGTCTGCTAGCTGCACCTGTGTCCGAATTATTAAGTCAAGCTTTCTAAAAAAAGAGAAAATTTGCCTGAGAGCTTTTAAACCATAGCGGCACCTTCACATAGCCCAAGCGCCCTATAAAACTCGGTAAGACGCAATTAATCAGCCGCATTCTGCCTCGGCGATGAGTACGTTGCCTGTGTGCCTTTTGTTCTAACTCGCTGGTAATACGTTTGCCCGGTAATAAGTTTGCGCTGTGAACTAATTATCATTTCTGCGTGAGGCCAGCGCGAAATGAATGGATGCGCCGCTGCTCGGGATTACGATAAGGCTGCGGATTTACAGAACTCGCCCATAATGTGCGCGGTTATCGAAAAGAAATCGTTTAGCTCGAAACAAAGGAGACAGAAAGCTCTAAGTAGCACGAGAATCTCAAAGGGATCTGAATAAAGTATGCAATGTATGGGTAACAGTATTCCTGGGCGTGAAAACTTAAGTAACTTGCGATGGACCTGAAGCAGGAGCTGACTCCAACTACCGCCCAGTTCTATTCACTATTTACAATCAATATGAGGATTGCTAACTTTCGTAGACATTGCTTTCTTTGATGTGCCGTATGATTGGGTAGGCTTATCGAAGCTCGCCTTGAAGTCTTCAAAAATGCAATGCTTTGTTTCTATAAGTCTAGTTTTTCTACTCGAGACTCAAGGAGAACTTCAGCAAATGCATTGCTGTGCGTTTCTCACGTGGACGTGGTCAATGCGCTGTGGTATTGTTTGGGAACTTATTAAACAGAAGTTTTCGTCCTTTGAATTTTAAATTTTCATGGAGGGGGGCTTGGGGGGGGGATCTTACAACGATAATCACTCATGATATTTGTAATACATCAGCCTTGCGGTATCTTTATATCAGTGTTAACTTCGATTTGAATTAGACCACAGGCAACTGTTAATATTTTCACAAACAGCTATCATTATTTTAAACACATGCACCTCAAGTCCATATTGCAGTTTAGGCAGGAGCCTAGCAGTATCAAATAAGTTAGTTGGAAATGCCGGCAAATAAAGTTAAACGTCATAGATTACAGACAGGTAACTTGTGTCAGTAAGGCACTAACTGAATATATATATATATATATATATATATATATACATATATATATATATATATATATATATATATATATATATATATATATATATATATATATATATATATATATATATATATATATAGAGAGAGAGAGAGAGAGAGAGAGAGAGAGAGTGCTGTCTGTGTGTACAACTCAATAAATTCATACATCCTTTCTTACAACAACCTCCATACCTTGCATCGTTCAGTTGATTGGTGGCAGCGTTCCACCAGCACCAACAGGAGTTTTGTCACGTCGCCTACTGCTTTTGGCTAGGAGTCACGTAGCTCCATTTCGAATGTCCCGTCGTCACGTCTGTGAACTTTCCCGGTGTTGGCTATCGACACAGACTGAGCAGCATTGTTTGAAACACCCGGATATTTCATAAAAAAATATAACCTAACAGCATCATTGTTATTTGCTCCACGAAAGTTTCGGGTAGTGTTTGCGTTTAGCTTGCTTGTTTTTTCGTTATCGAGGTCATCGACACTTATTGATTTTCGTTAGAATTGAGTAAAGCTACGTGATATTAGGTATCAACCTATCTTATCCTAAAACAGTGAACATTAAAACAGTGACGTTGCCAAATATAAATTATACATCTCTTGGTGCTTCCTCGCAGCAAAAGAATGCAGATAATTCTGGTATTTTTTAGACGCGAAGCACTGAAGGGTCTTGCCTTCCGGCATCTAATGTCGTCATGGTGTGTCATGTACACACGGTTCATAATAAATGGGTATGCACCATAAAAATTGGGTTTATCCCACTACTCGCCAGCGGTCCACTAAGAATGAAGAAGGCAACAGTTAGCCCCAAAAATAGCATACGACGTTGGTGGAGCAGGAGCACTCTTCCCTATATGTCGTACTGAACTAAACCGGGCATGTAGGGAAGAAGAAGATGCACGTTAGGATGAAATGCATTGCGATGGAGTTTTCCAGCGACGTTAGGAAAGCGGAAACACCCTTCCCCAGGTGCCCGATTTCCGGCTCGGTAACATCAGCGCCTCATCAAAAAAAAACTTTCAGAACACTGCATGCTTCGCCCCTCCCCAGGTTCCGCGCTAGTGGAGCTGAAACACCCTTTTATACTTGCTTGGCACCTCCCCCCACCCCCTTTTTTTTTTCTTTTTTGCAGATCATGCTTTGCGCAGTCGTAACAATGTCAGGTTCGTTTCATATTGCCAAAGAAACTGCCAACGCTCGAGTGCTATGTGTTCGCCCTATCGGTTACGCTGACGCCAACGGCAACGCCGGTAAACGCAGGAACGGGCCCCTAGGAGCTGCGCACTAAAACGCCTGGCATGCGCGGAACGCGCAAGCAGTCTCATCGCAAGCAGGAAGAGCGGCCTTTCTAGAGCCCGCCCTATTGCAAAAACCAGCGCCCCCAGCGTGATACCAGTACGTTTTTTGGCGCTGGATCGCACTGGGAACACTGGTACACGCTGGGATTCACTGGCACTTCGGTGAGCCCACTGGGACAGAGCTGGGTCGCACTGGTAGGGGCACTGGCTTGGCCGCTGTGACGCTGGCGCGTACTGGGAAGCGCTGGAAACGCTGGAATTTTTCACTGGAGTGCGCTGGTGCACACTGGAGCCTGCACTGTTTCTTCCAGTGCGGCATGCAAGTTTCTGTAGTGTATGCGGCGGAATGTTTCGGTATCTTTGAATATAGAATGTTTGATTCGATGGTACCAATGGATGCTACTCTAAAGGCAGGCTGGTAGCCAAATATTTTTTTCGGGGGGGGGGGGGGGGCACTTGTTGAAAGCCTTGAAAAACACCGATTTTATTATTTTTCCTCGGTAAACACCCCCTTCCATCCGAATTTCGAGGGGAGGCCCGGGCCCCCTAGCCACCCCCCTGGCAACGGGCCTGCTAACAGTTAACAGGTCCCAAACATTTTCACAACTTCTAGCTTGGCAGAGAAAGAGAATTATATAAGCGCAAGACATTATGTGATATATGCGAAATCACCGTCATTTTTATTTTCCCCTTTGGAATGCAGAAAAAATTGCTTTAATAACACAAAAGAGCCAACGCTCATTATTTTGATTTCTAGCTTGCTTTTTTTTTCTTATTCACGCAGATTCAATAACGGCGTTAATTCTTGCGGAGCACGTAGCAGCGATGAATGCGCGTTTTGTGCATGCGCCGCACATATACCAGTCTGGCATCAGGGATGGGTTGTTGTAATGATTCCATTTTGCAGTGTTTATAAGTCTGGAGGCGCCGGTCCTACCAGAAACAGCAAATCGTTACATCGCCGCACAGTTGGCGAGAAGCAATTGAGCTGTGACTTCGCAACCGCACCCAACGGAGGGGCAGAAAAACAGCCGCCGTTCGATATCACCACACCGGAAACGCATCTCTGGCACTGTTTGCCCTTCCACTTACGCCAGCTGAACTTTAGTTAACCATTAGAAAGGTTCCGAAGCTTGAATGCAGAAACTTCAACCATCGCAACTCAGCTGCGCCGAGACCGGTCCTACCCAGCGAGACTCCCAGCGAGCGTTAGGCCTAGTGAGCCGGCCGTGTCCGTCTACATGTTACCGGCGCTACGCGCTTTAAGAACACGCAATTCTAAAGCGTAAGGATGACTGTAAATTACAGTTTGGACATTCGTTAACCTAAATGAACCATTTTTTCCTTGTGTACGGTGTCCGCACAAGGAGCGATGACCATCGAAGCGAAGCGCTTTCAGCAACGCACACACGCTGTCACCGAAAGCTGCCGGCCGCGCTAGCCGGGACTTCTCGTGAACTCTTATGTAAGAACGCATAATTGTCAGTCGGTAATTTGGTACACCTTAGAGAACTAGCATAGTGACATATTCCTTTAGCGCATTGCATTTGTATTTAGGTGAGCGGTTTCTTATATAGTTATAGGTATCGATAGAATTGCAAATCTGTACACTGGCACGCCTGCTGTACTGGCGTATATCGTCGCTTGCGCGATAACACTACTCAATACTCAATCATGTACGCACCTGTTTATCGAACTAGTCATCATAAAACCTCTGTAAATGTTGACCAGTAGCAAGAGCGAGAAACAGCTATTAAAAAAAAACCGGCAGATCCCACGCACTGTGGCAATCGATGTGATGCGAAGCAGCCAGCAGGGAGCAAATCATGCTGTACATAATATGTATTTCATTATTTACATGTTAGGACCTGTCATTTGTGTTTGTCATACAGTCACGTCACGCAATACAAATTTTGGTGTATATCAAGCTAGCGAACTGGACGCAAGCGCACCATGAGCGTGGCATGTAAATGGCACTGTAGATTACATGCATGCCAAGATTTCCATGTTACCACCTGCCACTTATGTTCGCTTAATTTTTTACCTCGAATCGCAGCGAGACGCGAGACCAATCTGCCTCCGTTTCGCATGCGTTCGTATTCTCGCGCTCTGCGCATCGTGCGAACGCCATCCGCGTTCTAGCGTTTAAATTGACGGACACTTTCTCAATTCCAAAGTGTGTTTTTCGAACGCCTGTGCCCACTGAGACGGGGTCGGTCAGAATGGAACGTGATGCGCGCGTCTCCCTCCTTACATGATTAGAGACGCTGGGCCCAGCGACGCTACGCAAGCAAAGCGCGAGGGCTGTAGAGTCCAACGCGACCGGCGTCCGTCTGCGCGCCCCGGCGCCCACCTGGCACTGTGCCGGGGCACGGCTGGAGGGACGGACGGACGGACGGGCGGACGTTAGCATGAGACATCAAAGGCTTTCACCTTAAAATTTGGTGTATATATCAAGCCACAGCAGAAACGGCCACAAAAAAGAGTGTCATGAGCGTGGCATGCAAGTCATGTTGCACATGTCATGTCATGGTTTGCATATTACCACTTGTCATTTATCCTCGTCATACAATCACGTCGCTGAATACCAAATTTGGTATATATCAAGCTAGCCAAACGGCCACGGCAGTACCATGAGTGTGGCATGCAAGTCATGTTGCACATGACATGTCATGGTTTCCATATTGCCACTTGTCATTTATGCTCGTCATACAGTCACGTCCCCTCCATACCAAACTTGGTGTGTATATCAAGCTAGCAGAAACGGCCACGAGAGTGTCATGAGCGTGGCATGCAAGTCATGTTGCACATGACATGTCATGATTTCCATATTACCACTTGGCATTTATGTTCGTCATACAGTCAAGTCACGCAATACCAAATTTGGTATATATCAAGCTAGCGAAACGGCCGTCAGCGCGCCATGAGCGTGGCATGTAAATCATGTTGTACATGACATGCAGCTCATGATTTTCATATTACCACCTGTCACTTATGTTGGTCATGCAGAAATGTCTTATCGTACGAATATTTGGATATATCAAGTTAAGAAAACGGCCTCAGGAGCACTATGTCCATGGCGTGTAAATCATAGTTTTTCATGACAAGTTAGTCATGATTTTCATGATATGACCTGTCAGTCCTGTTTGTCCTACAGTCATGTTGTTATTTCCATACCAATTTTGGTATAAATCCCATTAACGATACGGCCAGGAGAGCACAAAGTCGTAGGCGGCTAGATAGATAGATAGATAGATAGATACGCTCAAAGTCGCCGAAGTTCGCTAAGAAATGCTTCGCATTTAAAAAATCGGCAGTAACAGCCAGCAAACAGTGCCTGCTCTAGGTGTATTTCATATTTTTTCGTAGTTAGCATGTGAATTCTTAAAGAAACTTAGCGCTCTTGCAATTATCGGCATGTCATGCGGTACGGACCGCCGTTCGTTTGTGTCCATCAAAGAGGCAGTTGTTATTTAGAAAGAGGAAGATCGCGTCTATCGTGACTGTGCGACACGTAAACATGACGCCGAACCGTGTGCTTGTTGGTTAAATAGTTGTTTTATGCACAGTTAAGCATGTTCCGGCGTGGCGTAGTGGGTAGAACACTGAGTTCAGAGTGAGAAGGTGGTAAGTTCGAATCCTCCTGACGGGTACTTTTTTTTCATATGGCTTTTGTTCTTTTTTTTATTATTGCGTTAATGCGTTCTATATCACTTCTTTCACTTATATATTTTATTTATGGCACAGGGGCACCGCTATTTCAACGCTGGCAGAGCCGTATTGCGCGGGAGTACCAGCGCGTCCCCAGGTAAAATGGCGCTCCAGCGTCCCAGTATCCAGCGCGATACTGGGCCCATAATCCGGCATGGCACTGGACGCCTGGTACCCAGCGGCGCTGGGTTTTGCAATAGGGCGTTCTAGAGATTGCCAAAATAT
>JALIZH010000073.1:0-14851 GCA_030522465.1 Rhipicephalus appendiculatus
TCAGTATGGCGCTGCGGGAAATTCGAGTTTTTCCCCACGTAATACGAAAAACCGAGTGTGCCAGCGCCTTAAAAGGCATCAACACCACTTACATCTAGGTCGTCAACTAGGTATCCAAAAAAATTACACCATCTCCCGCTAAAGGGAACCATGTGTAGATGTGAAGCAGCGGGCGCTAACGCTTACACTGGCCGTGGCGTTGACGCTGGCGCTATCGCAGCGTTGCGCAGGAGAGAAAACTGAGGAGGCACAAAGCACGCAGTGATGGAGCGGTGTTTCCTACTGGAACATGCCAATCGCTGCTAATAGGCAATGAGAGACAGAAGATTCCGACTGTACACAGACACCCGCAGTGCGCTTTTAGTTAACGCGCACGCTGCGAATTTTTATTGTTCAACAACGCACAGGAGAAATCTCCCACCGGCACCACCTTGGAGGTCAAGATCCATTGCCATATATACGCGATGGACAGTGAACGGTCCTGCAGCGCGAGCAGTCGGTTTTTTCAACCAAGAAACTCTCTAGCAGACGCTGCCTGCGTCGGCGTCACGAGGCGAGAGAGGGGGGGGAGCGTAGGAGAGGAGAGAGAGAGAGGGGGGGGACGCGCATGCGCAGTGGGGTGTGGACGCTGTGGGCAGGGATGCCTAGAGGAGAGAGGGGGGAGTGTAGGAGAGGTGAGAGAGGGGGGACGCGCATGCGCAGTGAGGGTGTGGTTGCCGCGGGGAGGGATGCCTAGAGGAGAGAGAGGGGGAGGAGAGGTTTTTTATTTATTTTTATTTTTTTAAAGGGTTTGCGCATGCGCAGTAAGGGAGGCCACGCCGCACACCACCACCGGATTAAGCTTCGCCATAAGATGCTTCACATCTAAAATAATTTGATGAATTCGGTGTAAGACCGGGAATGCTGCTCGCTGTGGTTGTCGATGAGCTTCTGCTTGGCACCGACGTCTCCAGATCACGTACATTGCGACTGCGAGTACCAATTGGACAAACAGGCCATTTTTCCTCTGCGACAGTGATGTAGCCCTAACTCCAAAGGTGCGCCAAACAAGGTGCCACACACCCTTGGTAGCAACGCAATCAAATAACGCATGCTTAGTGGTCTCGGATTTTCCACAATTCGCGCACTTATCATTTGGCACCACGTGCCACTTTGCGAGGCGTTGACGCGCAGAACGAAGCCGGCGAGCACCGTCTATGGAGCCAAACTTTCGAGGGCACTCGTAGCTTTAGTCATCCTGATAACACTTCGTGCTAGATCAAGTTATTTGTCAGGATTTGACTTGCTATGCAAATAACTTTTCTGCAACCGACGCTATAAAATTCGCTGCAAAAGGCAAATTTAGCTTCCTTTCTAATCTTTAAGCAAAGAAGCACAAATAAAGCAAATACTTCGAATGGTGCCGTTTAAATGCTTCCTAAGAATTCCGGTCCTGCCAAGGGACAAGTTCCACGAAAAGAACTGATATCCACGGAAGTTCAATAATGAGTATACGCTCAACTCCTTTGGGAGTGTTCTCGATGATCGGTAAGCGTGGAGTTTCACTGTAGCTTGAAGCTTTCCCAAGAACGCTGTTCTCGGTTCGCATGGGAGGGGTACCTCTCATTTTCGTGTTAGCGTTCGACACCGTCCAGTACGTCCCTACAGCAGCCGACCCCCGCGACCACCAAACGTGCGTACGATTCCTCATGTTGGCTTTACATCTTTTCCTAGAGAGGGCTACTTAGGAGCGAAGCTACTTAGGGCTGTCACGATGTCCGTTGACGCCGTCGTTGTATCTTCCCGTCGGATCGAAACACAGGTGTTACATATACCGTACAAAGAGCGTTCATAGCGCGCATATGGGTTTAAAATAGACCGTACTCTGTCCGTGCATCGAACCATTCGTCCGTCCGTCCGTCCGTCCGTGCATCCGTCCATCCATGCGTCTCTCCGTCCGTGCGTGCATCTGTCCGTCCGTGCATTTCATAAACATTCTTTATATCGTTTATCATTTCGTCAATGGAGCTTCGCTCCATCATCAGCATTCACTTCGTGGATCTTTAGCAATTGTTTTGTATCTTTTTGCTCTAAAGACACGTATTTGTAGCAGAGAACATCTATCACCACTTTAGTGAACGGAATGACTGTGGTACGAAAACAAGGGTAGCGGCGGCATACTGAACTGCAATAGCGCAAGGTGGGATGGGCACTGCAAGTACTATCATAATCATTAGACAAACGCATTATTTCTGCTGGTTCGCGTCTCCCGTGGGTAGTTATCGTGGGCCAGGTAGGCCAAACTCGTCTCGATTGGCAAAAACAGAAACAACGACAATCCAGTCATTTTTGCATCGTTTATTGTGAGTATCCAAGCTGGTACAAGCAATGTATGCAGTCTGGTGCAAACAAAACAGGTATCATAAAGGGCGAAAGTTTTCAACCCGTGTATGTCTCTGAAATCTGACAAATATGTGCATATAACTGAACACCAAGATCGCCGAACGAACGTTGCTCTCTTTGGGTTGCGGCGTGCGAGTTTAATAGCGTAGTTTTAGCACAAGGGTCTTATTCTTCTTAGGTCGAATGTGCAGTGCTCACAAGAAGGACAAAGGACGGAAGAAGCGCACACGACATGCACTGACTCTCAACTGAATATTTATTCAGAAAAACACACAAGAAAGTAAACCAGAAAAGTCACCGGGTCCCGTGACATGTGCTTCCAAACAAAATGAACTTTCCTGGCTGTTGCCCTTTAACCAAACATGCGCACAACAAATTCTATGTCGAATTGATATTCGCATTCTTTATCCCAAACTTTCATCGATGGCTGGCTAACGCATCTTTCGTTCCTTCTTCTGACGTGGGAGGTCTCGATAATTTCACGGCCAAGCTGTTTTGTATGCCTAGAAATCACCGTGGTGTCCGTAAAGTGTGGTGTACACCCGCCATAAGCGTGCGCAGGGTTTCCCTTCAGGGGGGGCAAAGGTTCGTCGCAGCGCCCCCCCCTCCCTATTATATCAATGTATGGGGCTGACTTTGCGCCCCCCCTATCGCCCCCCCCCTACAATGTATAGGGCTGACCTTGCGCCCCCCCCTTCTCGCCCCCCTGCCCCCCCCCCCGCCCCCCCCCCCTCGTGCGCACGCCTATGACACCCGCACAATGATCTGCTGGGTGGGAATGCGACACTTGTGTTAAAGAAGGCTTATGTTCGCTTATGAACGCTTCCGTCAGAAATAAGCTACTCTATAGTGTGAAACATGGAGAAGTGCGTAGCACGAGCACCCAACGATTCCTGTTACTAGAGTCGCAACTGCTCCGTTTATCAAAGCGTCGATTACTCCAATGTTAGAGGTAAACATGTAGGGTTGTCCCGGCAAGAGTGCAATAATGTTAGGGAGGTTCGCAAATTCTGTATGGGACATGTGCGCTACTTCTTCCTGCGCTTTGTCGACTTCCTGTTTCTTTGGCAGTTGAGATAGGCGTCGTCTGCAGAGAGTTCTGTCAGGTTGTTTACCCCGCCAGATGTAGCGATGCTGTGCCGGCAGAGCGTAGGGGGAGCGGCATTCGCTCGCTCCGCGACGCTGTGGCGCATTCTCTTGCGCGGCCCCGGAGCCAGCCTCAGGTTTCCGAAACGTTCTTAGTGAAGTGGGTTAATTATTTCGATTGCTTCACGGTTGTTTCTGTTAATTACGTTACTTTAGATATTGTTCGTTCATTTTAACCCAGGCTTTGAGCATGGCTATTTTTCTTATGACCTGTATTGAGTACGTTACTGTGACCATGATCCCACCACATGAGATGCATGTATAGACGACAGGCCGGGCCCTTAGGTGCTCCGCTCTTAAGAAGTAAGGACATCACCAGATATTGATAAACATAGTGAGTGAATAGAAAATTTTGCAAAAGTAAAGTTGTGTTTGCCTTCATATACTGTCGCTACGACTGGTACGTTTCACCTTATTCCCATCTTCATAGTATACGGCTTACCAGTCTCTCTTCTTGTCGTGACGATGAATCATCGAAGTTTCTTTACACTCTAATTCACTGTCCACGATTTCCTTTACTAAGCAACTACATCACACCCGCTTAACCAACATCAACAAGACATCATCATGCGCTCTACATGTCTCCTTTTAATCAACGAACTAAACCACGCAAATAGTTTTTTTTTGTGTGTGTGTTCACACTTTCGAAATATGGAAGGCATTACACGACGAGGTTAGATCTTTACCAGCTGCGGAATTTGTTTTGTACGTTACTAACCATTGATATTGATGTTTAGTACAGTTTAAGCTATGTTTCAATTTTGTATTTTGCTACCTCCACTCCTACAATAGCCTTTCAAGGCTGTATTTTCAAGGCTGTAGTAAAAACTTTTGTGTAGTGGGGAAGCGTCCACTATGCCATTATTCATCATTCTTCGGAAAAGTGCGGTACCCGCTATACACTTGTAACGCATTATGTGCACTTTGTTGATGCTGTGGCTGACGACGTTGAAAAATGATGCCTCGGGCTTTTGTAATGGGTTGGTTGTCCGCCGCGGTGGTATAGCGGTTAGGGTGCTCGGCTGCTGACCCGAAGGCCGCGGGTTAGATCCCGGCTGCGGCGGTCGCATTTCGATGGAGGCGAAATGGTAGAGGCCCGTGTACTGTGCGATGCCAGTGCACGTTAAAGACCAGCAGATGGTCGAAATTTCCGGAGCCCTCCACTGCGGCGTCTCTCATAATCATATCGTGGTTGCGGGACGTTATACCTCAGATATTATTATTATTATTATTATTATTATTATTGTTGTTGTTGTTGTTGTTGTTGTTGTAACGGGTTGGAACATTGACCGACCCACTCTTTACGTAATTTGCATTGTATGTCGCCTGGTTGTTACTTTACTGTTCGGAAACGCTTTACTACACATCTTAACGCGATTCCTTACCCGACATGAAGCCTGCATAGGGGCAGTTTGCAACGCAGTTTCAAGCACCGGCGTAGCTCAGTGTAACTTAAAGACACTGAGCTACGGCGGTGCTTGAAACTGCGTTGCACACTACCTTTGACTGCACCTTGACGGTTAGGACTTTTTTAGAAGATGGAGGATTTTATATGCCATGGGGTTCAGATTGTTTTATCTGCAAAAAACCAGAGACGATAGATCATGTATTTTTACACTGTTGGGAAGGGGTGTATTTCTAGGATGTTTTACAAAGAACGCTTAAAAAAGAACTTCCCTTATACCCACTTGGCATCAGGTTTTTACCAATAGAAAATGAGGATGGGCTGCCGTTTGATGCGATAATGCTTCTTGGCCTACATTGTCTATGGCGGGCTAGAATGGCTGGTTTTCACTGCGACCCTGACAGGCGACCTGCACACGTGCTTTTTCGCGAAAGCATGATTCAGTACATTGATATACTGAAACAACAAGACCTCGTACCTGACTGGCTTTCCAGGGTTGAGTCCCTGGCTTACCTCAAGGAATTCTAATTGTTTCATTCCTCATATCTGTCTTGACATTGTTGACATGTCTTGACTGTCTTGAAATTGCTGCACTGGTGTCTGTTATTCTAGGAAGTGTCCAGTATTGATACATGTGACGTGTTAAGAAACTGGCAATAAAGAAAAAAAGGCGTAAAAAACACGAAAAAAAACGGCGTAGCTCAGTGGTAGAGTGCTGGGCTGCCGCGCAGGGGTCCCGGGTTCGATTCCCATTGTATCATAGGTATTCTTTATTTATTAATTTTTTTTCACGCTATAGTGGTTACGGACACCGGCGGCGGCGGCGGTGGACAACTACGGCGCAAAAACGGCCATTGTTGTCAACTCATAACAGCTTTCGCTGTAAAACGAGGGTTGTGACGTGCGCGAGACGCTGTATCCTGCCATATGTGAGGATGCCGTGGAGCCACTGCATTTCGTGGCATTTTTGAACGAAAACAAAGGATGTCAACGTCTGCTACCACGAATTTCCGTGCGACACTGAATGTCGTTGAAAACCCACACGATTGAAAAGATTTTGTTTCCGAAGAAAATAATACATGCAGAGGAGTGTTGATGACCTCGCCGCCAATAATATTTTCCAAGAGTGCGTGGCTCCTCAAGAAAACCTGCAGCAAAAGGGCACCCTTGTTTTCTCAAATGAACTGTGGCGCGACCCATCCTGTGGCCCCATAGTGGAAGTACTCGCTACTACGCGACTCACGCCATTCCCGAGGGACACAACGGGCCACACCTTTTTTTAGGAGCGAAGCTCCTTAGGCCGGTACTCCACTGTCGCCGTCGCCGTTGAAGCTCCCTGGCGCGGTGCCAGCTGTGGCGTCTCCCCCCTCACGCGAGAGGATAAATGAGCTTTATGAGCGCTGAAATGCGGGTGGCGTCTACACCATGCACAAAGAGCGCGAATACGAATGCGTGCGAAACGAATGGAGATTAGTTTCTCTTTCCCTCTGGATGGATGGATCCTATGAGCGTCCCCTTTATAACGGGGTGGTGACATGTCTGCCACCAGGCTCGAAAAAAACTTTGTTTTTGTGTTGGCCTAATGCCTTATCTACAATGATTAAATCTATGTTATTATAGCAAAGAAAAATATAAATTCACGGTCCATCTCTCTGCCTCTTAGGCAGAATGACCTTATTTTTCCCATTCTTCATTTTTGTCCTTTATCTCTACTTTTCTGCCACCAATACTGTAACCGTCTCTTACTTATTTCTATAGCGAATGTGTTCAGCTTTCCGTTGTCCCTAAAACCCAAGGCTTCATGTAGACTCGTGCCCACACGTATATCTGGGTGGATATCGCCACATTCATCAGTACATGTTCCATCGTTTCCTTAGTTCTCCCACAGCGTGTACATTGTTCTTCTTCGTTACAGAATCTCGCTTTATAGCTACGCGTTCTAAGGCAACCAGACCTTGCTTCAAACAGTAAAGCGCTTCCCCTTGAATTATCATAAAACCTCTCCCTCCTTATTTCGTTTTTTTCCCTTTCGGTAGTCACTGAGAGCTGGCTTCTTTTCCATCGCTGTCATCCAATAAGTCCTCTCCGCCTCTCTGACTTTTCGCTTAATGCTCCTTGTTGCCATGTCGCCCACACTGCTAGCCGTATATTTACTGGTGAGCCTCCTAGTTCTTTTTCTCCACTGCGTGTCGACGCTTTTTCTATACAAATACCTGAAAACCTTCCCTGCCCATCTAGTCTCCTTCCTTTTCCTTAGCCTCTCTTCAAAGCTAATTTTGCTCTGAGCTTCCCTCACTTCAAAACCTGTCCATCCCATATCACCCTTTACAGCCTCATTTCTCGTCTTCCCGTGAGCGCCCAACGCGAGGCGTCCCACAGTCCTTTGATTTACATCCATTCCTGATTGCACCTCTGACTTCATGCACACCACTGAGTTCCCAAATGTAAGCCCCGGAACCATCACACCCTTCCACAGCCCTCGAAGCACCTCGTACCTATTGTATCCCCATAACGCTCTGTGCTTCATGATTGCAGCATTCCTCTTTCCCTTTGTTACCGATGCTTTCTCTTGTACCTCCATATATCTATCCCCCTCATTTACCCACACTCCGAGGTACTTGTACTCGCTTACCCTCGGTATTTATTGGCCCTGTATTAAGACCGCATGGTCTTCGTGATCATTGAATACCATCAATCCACATTTTGCTGCACTAAAATCTTGTCCTAGAGCCTCACCTTCCCTTCCGCAGATATCTGCCAGCCGCTGTATATCATCTTGACTGTCCGCAAATAAGACAATATCGTCAGCATAAAATAGACCTGGAAGCTTCCGCTCAACCATCGCGCCTGCCTGTTTGTGTGACAGATTAAATCCAATGTTGCTACCTTCTAGCGCTTTTTCCATCCTCACCATGTACAGCATGAATAACAGCGGGGACAAAGGACATCCCTGTCTCAGCCCATGGCTAATGTCAACGCTGTCCTTGCTGCTTATTCCATCCCATTCTACACAAACTGTATTTTCTCGGTATATTTCCCTCAGAAGCTGTATACAGTCGTCACCTATGCCCACTTCCATCAATATGTCCCACAAAATCACCGGGGCATTAACGTTGTCATATGTCCCGGTGATGTCTAGATAAGCTACGTATAAGGGCCTGTTTTCTATTTTTGATATTTCTATACACTGTGTAAGAACAAACAGGTTATCGTCTAACCGCCTGTCGATTCGGAATCCATTCTGGAGTTCTCCCAAAATATCATTTTGCTCTACCCACGTTTCTATTTTTAACTTTACTGCCTGCATCGCCAACCGGTATAGCACCGATGTAACGGTTAGCGGTCTATACGAGCGAATGTTATCCTTTTCTCCCCTGCCTTTATAGATTAAGTTCAATCTACTTTTTCGCCAACTGTCTGGTATTTCCCTCTCCTGTAACCACTTTTCTACGGCTTTCAGCAGTGCTTGTTTAGTGCTATGTCCTAGTTCGTTAATGAGGCTGACGGGAACCCCATCTAAGCCCGGGGTAGTGCGCTTAGGAATTTTTCCTTCGGCCTTCTACCAATTGAAATTCTCAAGTACATCTTCCTCGGTTGTACTCTTCTGCATACTTTTACTCACCGGGGGAATCCCCTGGGCGACCTTTTTAAACGAATCGGCTGTTACCTTTCGGATGTAACCTAGCGCTTCATACCCTTCCAATTGATTTCCTCCTTCATCTACCATATGTTGTTGCATTGTGACAGACTTCCTACCTAGCGCTTTTAGGTGGGTCCAAAATATCCTAGGTGCGGCCTTCTTCTTTTCGCGAATCTCTGTCATCCAGCGTTCACTTTCGCCTTTAATTTTTGCCTCGACTAATTTCTGCACAATGGATTTTTGCTCTAAATATATTTCCCATACTTGGTTGACTTCATCCTGTGGCCGCTTCTCCTTTTTTGCCTGTCTGTGCTGCCGTGATGCCTTACGGCGCTTCTCGATCGCATCCCGGATTTCTTTGTTCCACCAACTTTTTGGCTTTCTCTTTCCTTTCCAAGAAATAGTTTTCTCCTCTTTTTCTATTTCTTTCGTGATTACATGTAGCAGCTCACTATACTTCCAGTCTTTGCCAGGCAGTTTGTCTACTTCTTCCTCGACTTTTGCGGCTATATTTGTTATTTGTTTCTCATTTAAATACGAGCTGCCAATGCTTGATTCTAGGTTCTTATTTTCAGTTTTATATCCCATTTGTAATGTTATGCGTTTATGATCACTACCCAAGCTGTTAATGCCTTCCTCGTCTATTCTCATCTCTCTAAGTTTGTCATAGATTCCTTCTGTCATGAGACAATAATCAATGCTCGATTGCCTGTTTCCGACTTCCCACGTGATCTGTCCCTCACACTTAGGCCCCGCGTTAACTATTTCAAGACTATGTTGCTCGCAGAGATCTAGCAATAACTTGCCATTGGAGTCTGAATATCCGTCAAGGTCATGTATGTGAGCATTCATGTCCCCTAGAAGGATTATTTCGGCATCATGACCAAATTCTTTAATATCGGTGCTTATGCATTTCGCTATCTCCAGATTCTTTTCTCTGCAGTTATTCCCCGTCCACAAGTAAGCTACACCTAGCCACGTTTTCTTTCCACCTACTGTGCCCGAAACCCATAGGTGCTCTGAACACGTTTGCTTCACTCTGTCTCATTTTGCTCTGCTATGAATTAGCATTCCAACGTCCCCACCTCTCCTTTCTGATATGATCCTGTTGCATCCTTCCCAAATATAATTGTCAATATGTGGTGGCTCTTCCAAGTTTCTAAGGTGTGTTTCTGTAACCGCATAAACACCTATCTGTTCCTTGTTTAACTGTCCCTCAATCTCTAACCATTTTGCCTTTTTTTCTGCCACCCTGCATGTTAATGGAACCAATTGCGACACGCACCTTCTCCCTTCTTTTACCTTTTCTCTGGTTTTTCGCTATACTACCTGTCACAGAGTCCCCCCTGGTTGTTGTCCTCATTACACGCTACCCTGGACACCGAAGGGCCCGCGTGCCCCCCCAAAAATTACACCATCTCCCGCTAAAGGGAACCATGTGTAGATGTGAAGCAGCGGGCGCTAAGGCTTACACTGGCGGCGGCGTTGACGCTGGCGCTCATCGCGGCGTTGCGCAGGAGAGAAACCTGGGGAGGCGCAAAGCACGTAGTGATGGAGAGGTGTTTCCTGCTGGAACATGCCAATCTCTGCTAATGGGCAATGAGAGACAGACGACTCCGACTGGACACAGAGACCCGCAATCCGCTTTTAGTTAACGCACACGCTGCGAATTTTTATTGTTCAACAACGCACAGGAGAAATCTCCCACCGGCACCACCTTGGAGGTCAAGATCCACTGCCATATATACGGGATGGCCAGTGAACGGTTGTGCAGCGCGAACAGTCGGTTTTTTCAACCAAGAAACTCGCTAGCAGACGCTGCCTGCGTCTGCGTCGCGATGCGAGAGAGGGGGGGGAGCGTTGGAGAGGAGGGAGAGGGGCGGGGGGACGCGCATGCGCAGTCGGAGTGTGGACGCCGCGGGCAGGGATGCCTAGAGGGGGAGAGGGGGGAGCGAGAGAGGGGACGCGCATGCGCAGTGGGAGGTGTGGACGCCACGGGCAGGGATGCCTAGAGGAGAGAGGGGGAGCGTAGGAGGGGAGAGAGGAGGGGAGGTGCATGCGCAGTGAGGGTGTGGTTGGCGCGGGGAGGGATGCCTAGAGGAGAGAGAGGGGGAGAGGAGGTTTTTTATTTTTTTTAAAGGGTTTGCGCATGCGCAGTAAGGGAGGTCACGCCGCACACCACCACCGGATTAAGCTTCGCCATAAGATGCTTCACATCTAAAAAATTTCGCAGCGTGCGCGTTAATTAAAGGCGGACTGCGGGTCTCTGTGTCCAGTCGGAGTCTTCTGTCTCTCATTGCCCATTAGCAGCGATTGGCATGTTCCAGTAGGAAACACCGCTCCATCACTGCGTGCTTTGCGCCTCCCCAGTTTTCTCTCCTGCGCAACGCTCCGATGAGCGCCAGCGTCAACGCCGCCGCCAGTGTAAGCGTTAGCGCCCGCTGCTTCACATCTACACATGGTTCCCTTTAGCGGGAGATGGTGTAATTTTTAGATGTGAAGCATCTTATGGCGAAGCTTAATCCGGTGGTGGTGTGCGGCGTGGCCTCCCTTACTGCGCATGCGCAGACCCTTTAAAAAAAAATTAAAAAGAAACCTCCTCTCCCCTCTCTCTCCTCTAGGCATCCCTCCCCGCGGCAACCACACCCCTCACTGCGCATGCGCCTCCCTTCCTCTCTCCCCCTCCTATGCTCCCCCTCTCTCCTCTGGGCATCCCTGCCTGGGCTCCCACTGCGCATGTGCGTCCCCCCCTCTCTCACCCCTCGTACGCCCCCCCCCTCTCTCCTCTAGGCATCCCTGCCCACAGCTTCCACACCCCACTGCGCATGCGCGTCCCCCCTCTCTCTCTCCTCTCCTACACTCCCCCCTCTCTCGCCTCGTGATGCCGACGCAGGCAGCGTCTGCTAGCGAGTTTCTTGGTTGAAAAAACCGACTGCTCGCGCTGCACAACCGTTCACTGTGCATCCCGTATATATGGCAATGGATCTTGACCTCGAAGGTATTGCCGGTGGGAGATTTCTCGTGTGCGTTGTTGAACAATAAAAATTCGCAGCGTGCGCGTTAACTAAAAGCGCAGTGCGGGTCTCTGTGTCCAGTCGGAGTCTTCTGTCTCTCATTGCCCATTAGCAGCGATTGGCATGTTCCAGTAGGAAATACCGCTCCATCACTGCGTGCTTTGCGTCTCCTCAGTTTTCTCTCCTGCGCAACGCTGCGATAGCGCCAGCGTCAACACCACCGCCAGTGTAAGCGTTAGCGCCCGCTGCTTCACATCTACACATGGTTCCCTTTAGCGGGAGATGGTGTAATTTTTTTTTCGTTTCTATCGAGCGGCCGTGGCCGAGAGCCATAAGCCATTCTTGCAAACAACATTACCAGCGAAGACAACTCCACCTACATGTAGGTGTGACGGCCTCACAATCACATTCGTAATGCCATGAAGTGCTCCGATCAGATCCTGCGAGATTTCTCTGGTTAGTGCCCGCATTTTATCTGCATACCTCATAGGTACAATAGGAAACCGCGAGTTGAGAAAGTGTGAATGAAATGTATTAGATTTCCTTCATGTTATTTTTAAACTAATATCTCTGAAGGCGACCCAAACAACTCACCCAGTAACTTTAATTAACGCTAAGAAGATTACAGGCCAAAGCCCGTGATCTGTGAGGCACTCTTGGTTTATCAGTCACTCTTGATTCAGTTTTTCAAAAGGTCTGATTACATTGAACTGATAAGCGCAATGCGTGCACTGGGCGTTCACCATCACGTCTGCCAAAATTTGCAACGCTACGCACCGCGGAAACGGGCGGTATTTTGTAAGCGTTCTAGCATAGAACGGGGGAGGGATCGAACAAAAGAACGAGAGGGAGCAAACAGCCAATAGGTGAGCTGAGAAAATTCCGAAATGCTTTGAGCGCATGAAGAAATGCACAATTATTATAGCTGAACATCAATATTGAGAGACATTGCTTTTCAAAGCTTGAGATTGAAAAGCGGGTTAACTTTAACAATTTATTTGTGCTACTGTATTGAGTGTACGCTAGGTGGCGTCGCGATTGGATGATTCGGTCGGTGGTGATTTTCCCGAACTATCGGCACGGGGCAGGCACGAAACAGCTAATTTCGATTTTCCGAGCTCAAGGGCTTTTGTTTCGATCCAATCCAAGTCTTCCGGAGACCGTTTTGTATCCATTCTATCGATAGAACGGGGCCTGAGCCCGTTCTCTGTACATTCCGTGGCTATTCTCACGTCTTGACCGTCAGACTAGCCTCGACCAATCCTGTACGGCTCCCTCTCGTTCTTTTGTTCGATCCCTTCCTCTTCGATGCTGGAACGCTGACAAAATAGCTCCCCAGGTCAAATTTCAAGCTGAACACCGCTTACTCTTCGTCGCGCGGGCGCACGTCCCGAGATGGAGGGGATGGTGTACAAGGCAACGGACAAGGAATGGACATACGCAGTTATTTGTGCTTTCACGTGGCTCTTCTAAGTAGACATTGGTGCTCTGACGTCGCCCGCATGTAGCAGCAAGTGACACTGTGAGAATTATCCGAGGTGACATGTCCAATTTGTGTCATCTGTTGCTTGAATTGATGAATGAAAGTTGAGAGAAATAATGAAACACACAAGAGGAATGTGCGGGTGTTCTTAAATGCGAAGCATTTCTCATCGAACTTCGGTGACTTTGACCGTATCCATCCATCCATCCATCCGTCCGTCCGTCCGTCCGTCCGTCCGTCCGTCTATCTATCTATCTATCTATCTATCTATCTATCTATCTATCTATCTATCTATCTATCTATCTATCTATCTATCTATCTATCTATCTATCTATCTATCTATCTATCTATCTATCTATCTATCTATCTATCTAGCCGCCTTCGACATTGTGCTCTCCGGACCGTATCGTTAATGGGATTTACACCAAAATTGGTATGGCATAACATGCCTGTATGATGAACATATGTGACTGGTCATATCATAAAAAAAGTATGATTTACACGCCATGGCCATAGTGCGTCTGAGGCCGTTTTCTTAACTTGATATATTCAAAAATTGGTAGCATGAGACATTTCTGCATGACCAACATAAATGACAGGTGGTAATGTGAAAATCATGACGTGCATGTCATGTATAGCATGTCATATACGCAATGCTCATGGTACGTTCGTGGCTGTTTTGCTACCTTGACAAGTACCAAATTTGGTATTGCGCGACGTGTCTGTATGACCAACATAAATGACAGATGGTAAAATGAAAATCGTGACATCCATGTCATGTACAACATGATTTACATGCCACGCTCATGTTTCGCTCACGGCTATTTCGCTAGCTTCATATGCACCTAATTTGGTATTCCGCGACGTGATTGTATGACGAATGTAAATGACAACTGGTAATATCAAAGTCATGACATGTCATGTCAGCATGACTTGCATGCCAGGCTCATGGTGCGTTCGCGCCCTGTTTGCAGGTTAGATATACAGCGAATTTGGTACTGCGCGACGTGACTGTGTGACGAACGTACATGGAAGGTCGTAATATGAAAATCACAGTCATGTCAACTCGGCATGACTTGCATGCCACGCTCGTGAAGCGTTTGCGGCCAGTTCGCTTGCTTGATGTGCACTATATTTGGCACTGCGTGACGTGTCTGTGTGACCAACATATATGACTGATGGTAAAATGTAAATGGTGGCGTCGATGACATGTACAACATGATTTACATGCCACGCTCATGGTTCGCTCACGACCGTTGCGCTAGCTTGATATACACCGAATTTCGTATTGCGCGACGTGACTATATGACGAACATAAATGATAGGTCGTAATATGAAAATCATGAGATTCATGTCATGTCAGCATGATTTCCATGCCACGCTCATGGTGTGCTCGCGACCGTTTCTGTAGTTTGATATACACTAAAATTGGTATTGCGTGACGTGACTGTATGACGAACATAGATGACGGGTGGTTGTACGAAAATCACGAGATGCATGTCATTTACGGCATGTATTACATGCCATGGTCATGTTGCGCTCACGGCCGTTACGTTAGCTTGATATACATCAAAATTCGTATTGCGTGACGTGACTGCATGACGAACATAAATGGCAGGTTCTAAAATGTAAATCATGACATGCATGTTATGTGCAGCATGATTTGCTCCTTTCTGGCTGCTTCGCATTACTTCGATTCCCACAATGTGTAGGATCTGCCAGCTTTTTTTTTATTTATCTTTCCTTACACTGAATCGCAGCGAGATGCGAGACTTATCTGC
>JALIZH010000074.1:0-11654 GCA_030522465.1 Rhipicephalus appendiculatus
TGAGCGTTGGGATCCTACAGCATTCTGGCGTGCGCTGTAACGAACTCTCAGAAAGACCTACCCATGAGTCCTATTAGCATAAAATACTTATTAATGCAAAGTTGGGACGGTATACCTTTTGACATGATTATACTTCTGGCCCTGCATAGTCTGTGGAAGGCGAGTATGTCGGCGAAACAGGTTCACATAAGTCGAGATCAGCAAGTGAGAATTTCCCAGAAAATGTGTGTTAGAGTCGTGATGCCTATCGATCTTAACAAGAACCTACCGATTGGAAGAAGTTATTTGATGGTGGAGAAATGAACAAATGTAAACGCTTTCTGTCAACTAAAGTGAGCTGCATACTCTACTGTTATTTCTGTATGCTGCAGTGCATGGGGTGAAAAAGATAGCGGTTCATTTAAACGGATGAAGCCAGTCGGAAAGGCACTATTTCAGAGCTTCGGCCCCTGTGTTGGAAACCCATCACCACCAAAACTTTTATTTCGTTCTATAATTCATTAGTGCGATTCTGCTTACGTGAGGGAGATGTGTATGTGCACGCATAGTTTTCGCGTTGAATCAGCATAGACAATCTCACGAGTCCAAATGATATATTGCCTAACTTAAAATCGATATGTCACCCGCCTTGTAGATGTCGCGGTGCTGATAACGAAGTATCGGGGTCAGTCGCAACTGAGGCAACCGTATTACGAATGGTGTCGCTACTAAACTGTGAACTTTTCCTTAGTACGTCTTTATTGGTCGGTGAATAGACATCGATACCAAACAGTAATAATAAAAACCTTGCGCACTACAGCCAGCCATTTACAGTGCTATTGCTACATAAAAATTCAGGTGTGCAATACGAGGTGACACTAAGTTTTCATTGAAAGTGGACCAGCAAGTGGCAATGCGGAAACAATCAACTGAAGTTTACTTATTTACTGTGTCCCGCACAATGAACAGACGTTCCCATATTTATTGTTCCTGAAATTGCTTGGAATCATTGTTTTCGTACAGCGCAATACTTTCCTCGAAGTCCATGCACAAAATAATTTATTTTATGATTTCTCAAGGTATTGAGTCTAACGGTAGAACAAATAAGAAATGGCAGGTTTTGTGCGCTCGGATGCTTGAATAATTGATGATGTGAGCCCCTGTCAAACGACGCCGTGTTCGATTCGCAGCTAGGTATTGAGTAAATGACAAAAATTTGTTTTGTTTCCAAAGCGTGTTATTCCTATGCTAAAGACAGAAATTGTTCGAACACAAACATTGAAACAACTGAAATCTCCTCCACAATAATTCGGTGAGCCTACTTTCTGAGAAAACAAACCCAACGAATTGGGCGCATTGACGAGAGTGTAATATTTCTCGATTTCAGCTCCATATTAGTAAAAACGAAAAAAGCTGTTCATATTTAAGAGTACAACTAATAATCAAGAAGCTTGAACTAGAGTTACCACTCACTCTTCACTAAAGGCGTCTGCTGTACGAGTTATGGTGACTGTGAAGTCTTCAACAAGAGTCTTTTTAGCGGCACTTGGTAAGTTCAGCAATATCTATAAATTCAGCATTATTCGAGGCCCGGTTACGCAATTAGATAGAGCACGGCAAGCGTAAACATCTTATGCATTGTTTTTTTTTTCAGTCAGTCACAGTGGGATAGCGCAGCTTGTGGTCACACCATTTAACAAAAAGCTTCGCCTGTTGCCGTCCCTCTCACTGCAATGTGCTTACGGCAGCCTACTGCAATAATAGCTAATGGGCGTGTACAATAGGCGGCGAGGTTTATAAAGATTGGTTCTAGCGAGAACGACTGCTGGTTGTTTTGTATTTTAGGTACACGGTAACTGAGACATCGCGTCTTTTGTTAATTACTTCATAATTTTTTTACGTTTTTAAATTCAGATAAAAAAAGGTATAACTTTTTTTTAATGTTGAAACTGCAAGAAGTACATGCAAGGCTATTGATACAACTACTTGTCTCCTTTTTTGATGAGATTGAGTTTCAGCAGCCAGCACTGCTCACACACCAGTGTTTCCAGATGCTACCGAGAAAACAGGCGAATACTCATCCCAAAAGAAGCGGAAACAATAAATTTTCCTATTCTTGGAAAAATTTTTAATTGTGATTAAAAACTATCACTTAAATGCGAAGGAGATTTTAAAAAATTGCCTAATTGGTTTGTACAGCGAAGATATGCGTAACAATGAACGAAAGCACGTAGCTTTTTAATATTTTCTCCGGGGCAGTCTCCATTTGTTTGTAGGCACGTTTGCCAGCGAATCGTTAGCATTACTTGTTGATTCCCCCCAACGTACGTTTGACTTCGACACTCAACCATAGGCGTGCACATGGAAGAAGGGGGGTTAGAGGGGGGGAATCAGCCCCATACATTGACTTATTAGAATGGGGGGGGGCGCTGCGATGAATCTTCGCCCCCCCCTCGGTGGGGAACCCTTCATACACATATACACTCAACTACTCAAACTCATCGACAAACATTCTATTAGTTCACGAGAAACACGCATTAGCGAACGTGATGATCACTATAGTAACTATAGTTGCTTGAAAAATGCAAATAAGCCTAAAAAAAAAGACGAGACAAGCAACTGGAAAACTCTACAGGCGACTCAGCGAAAGAAGAAGCCCAAGTCCACTCATTATAAGCGGAACTGGCAACTCTGTCACACACGTGCTAGGCGCCGGTGCAAGCAGTGCGAGGTGTTTCGAAACCTTTTCGAATGTTTTCGACAACTTGATTTTCGCATGCACCACGTCATTAGTGAAGTAAATTCGAGAACGTACGCGGGCACTACTGATGGTTTTGTACATGTTGGGTCCACAGATAAGATTATTGATGTACTATGTTTTTCCGGGCCATAGTGCGTCTAATAACAAGTCCGTTTTAAATGCGACGCATTTCTTAGCGAACTTCGGCGAGTTTGAGCGTATCTATCTATCTATCTATCTATCTATCTATCTATCTATCTATCTATCTATCTATCTATCTATCTATCTATCTATCTATCTATCTATCTATCTATCTATCTATCTATCTATCTATCTATCTAGCCGCCTACGACTTTGTGTTCTCCTGGCCGTATCGTTGATGGGATTGATACCAAATTTGGTATGGCATAACATGACTGCATGAAGAACATAAATGGCTGGTCATATCATGAAAATCATGACTAACTTGTCATGAAAAGTGCGATTTACGTGCCACGCTCATGGCGCGCTCGCGGCCGCTTCGTTAGCTTAATATACACCAAATTTGGGATTGAGTGACGTGACTGTATGACGAACATAAATGACAAGTGGAAATATGGAAATCATGACTTGTCATGTGCGACATGACTTGCATGCCACGCTCATGGCGTGCTCGCGGCCGTTTCGTTAGCTTGATATACACCAAATTTGGTATTGAGTGACATGACTGTATAACAAACATAAGTGGCAGGTGGTAACATGAAAATCTTGGCATGCATGTCATCTACAACGCCATTTACATGCCACGCTCATGGTGCGCTTGCGTCCAGTTCGCTAGCTTGATATACACCAAAATTGGTATCTTTTGAGGCATTGTAGTGATATCTCTGAGGAATATTTTTTTAAACTTTTACTGATACTTCTTATGCAAACCCTGTAGAAAAAGCCATTACAGTGCAATTTAAGACATGAAATTTTAGTTGTGTATTTCTATACGATTCTTGGAGAAAAAAAATTCAGCGGCATGTTACACAGTGTAACAGCTTGAAGGCTAAGCCTGCTGCACATTTAGTAATGTGTTAAGTTAAACAATCAGGGGGACTACATTTCTTGCAAGGCATGATGTGAGAGACGCAATTAATTACCGTGATGTTCTCATTTGCATTATTCTTCCCCCTCTCCGAGGCTTTCTGCGTATAGTGCAGTGTTGCACGGCCTCCAGGAACGGCCTACCTTTGAACAAGTAACATTGTCATGTGTTGACGTCACAAATTTTTGCTATCTGTGAAGTCATGACGTCACAATGACATGCTATCAGTGATATAGGTTACGTAGGTCTTTGTACCACTTCATTTGCCTGCTGTATTTCGCTCAAGGAGCCACTCAAGGAAACTAGGCTTTATGCGTTAGTATATTTTTGGTGTTTAGCCTAGTGCACAGAATTGTCTCTCAGCAATGATTTTCATTGAGGAACTGCTATCCATCCCAAATGCTGTGCTTTTGTGAAGTGTGACCGCCAGGACAAATATTGACAACCGGAAACATGCCTCGGCTGCCACATTGACACAAGTCGCCCGTACACACGTTTCGTTAACATGAAGTACTTGGCTGGCTTTGCATCATTGCAAGACTTCATGCTTCATTTATGTGATGTCCTCGACATGTTCTTTCTGTGCTTTAGGCAGTAAGGAGCAGTGGTGGTGTGTGCAACATTTTTACTAGGGAGGCGTGCAGGTTCTTGGAACACGATTTTCTCTCAAGGATTTTTTTTCACTGAACCAGCATTGCAATGTTTCAGAAATAGTATTTCACCAGTGTATGTCTGCTCTATATTTGCCTTTAATGTCACACTGTTTTGGTATTAGTAAATGCACCGAGAACCTTTTGGATTCTTGAAAATGTTATTTCAGTATTTACTTCTGTGATATATTTGTTACACTTGCCAGTGCAAGCTAGTCAAGCTGCTTCATTTCATTTTTTTATGGGAGCAGCATTCTGTATTCTAATCTGAATAACCAGGTATGCTGTGCCCTAAGGCAAAAAATAAAAAAAAAAAGTGCGTTGTAGTTTGTTCATTTTATTAGCCATGAAACTGTTCCTAACGCATTGCAACTTAACACGAAAGTTCCTCCACACATCCGAAAGTGCCAAATACTGGAAACAAACGACATGAAAAAATGTGTGTACAGCGCAATGCCAGGCTGTAACAAAGGTTTCTGTGGTGGTAACATATTGAGCTACTTTTAACACGAAAGTGTTTTATGCCGGGGTCCACCAATATTTCAGTGACGTTTTTCCGTCACGGAAATGACGTCGAAAAAAAATACACATGATCAGAAGACAAAGAAAAAAAAATCCCGTCAGCGGGATTCGAACCTATGACCTCTCGGCCCGTGACAAGTGATGCCGGGCACGCTATCTACTGCGCCACGGCCACATGCTGCGTAGGCTACACAAACGCGTCTTTTATATCTACCACTGTCCTCTCACAGTGCTCTTGCTTAAGTGAAGTAATGCATTATGACCATGCAATCCACGATTAGTTCCTTCAACGCGTCGTTTCTACGCGTCCATCCCATTCAGCACATTTCGAATAGGAAAAGGGCAATTTTGTCGACGCATTAACACATTGCCAGGTGGCGACGATACCCCCAGCGTCGGCCTCACTCATAGCGTCTATCCATACCGTAAAATTCTCTGCGACGCGCGAGTGTTTCGCGTGGCGTAACTTGGCGTTCCCAACTTACGCTCGCCCTGTGAAAAATCGCAGCCGGCCAACGGGGAAGACACGACGCGCGTTGGGTTGCCCTCTGGTCGGGCAGTGGTGTTCAATAACTCTAAAATGCCACGAGTAGGCGACCTTAGCCCAATTTCGGCGTCCACTCAGTGACGCTCTTCTGGGTGTCGCACCGCTTTCTCTGATTCCATTCTCCACGTACAGCTACCACAAGCATCTATGACCGCAAAGGTTTGTTTAATCATTGATCGCGGACGTTAGTCATCGGGATACAGATGTACCACCAAGCGTCAACGTGGATGCATTCACGTTAAACGGTGTTATAACTGTCAAACGCCGATAGACATTGCGCAAGCTATCTTATTTCAATGTACAGAAAATATTCAACTACTTCTGTAAGGACACGTTTCACTTTCGTGTCATACCGATTCCTATGACGGAGGGATCAACCATGTTTTTTGAGTATTTCGATATTCTACAACAACTTCCTTCCTGGTGCCTCTTTTTTTCTGAGGGATATTGCATGTGCCCACAAACCAATGAGGTCATTATGACACCTGAGGTCACATCTCTTTAGTTTCTCGCAATGCTAACAATTCCGACAAAACTTCCCAGATTTTGCTTGCACAATGCAATCACGTCCACAAGCACCAGCCGTTACGCACACTGGTCGAAAGGTATACCTACAGAGCCATTGGCACATGCTCTGCAATTCCATAGCACATTTGGAAGTCTTTCAGGGAATATTTCTCTTGTCGTAAACCTGATTCTTCTTTCTTCTTGGTCTGTCCTAGGACATTACTATCAACGTATCGTGGTGTGCATTTCCAAAGGCTGTCATTTCATTTGGCAGTTTACTTTTGAAACATATACACTGCGTAGAATTACATTACTACTACTTGTCTGCACATTACATTGTTCAGAATATTGTGAAATGTTTTGTGAAAGCTTTACCACATAAATACAATCTAAAGAGTTTGAGTGATCTTGCTTCAACATTAAATATAGCCTAATGCTACGCACCATTTCCCACTCGAAATGCATCCAACAGATATCTGTCGTTGGCAAGTAGGGGTAATCTGAAATTTCCTCACGAGTTATCTGGTGAATTTTGGCAACAAGGCTCATTCAGTCGGTAAAAATGTGGTCAGAGTCAGTTCCAACATGTATTTATTGTGTGCACATGTACATCTTTTGATGAACCAAGTTGTAAGAAATAGTTACCACAAACTGGCTCAATCATAATAACCTTGCAAATCCGCCACTGTAAAGGCTAAAATACAGAGCTTAACAAAAGTCTTAAAGCTTGCACCATGTTTGCCAAACGGTTAGCTTACACAATAAGATAACAATGCAGATGGAATGAACACAAAAAAGCTAAACGTACACTGCCCGTGTTTCAAGGGGCCGACAACTGCCCAGAACATGGAATGAGATCACTCCACTGATGTAACGATGGTCTGTCGCATTGATTCAAACCAATCCTGTTTTTTCTTTCGTGATAGGTGGAGTTATATCTATATGTCTTCATTGAAATTCGCAAAAAATGACCTTTGGCGCCTCTAGTAGCAAAAACGAACGATTCGATGTACCGTCACAGGACCGTTAATTGCTATACGTGGTCAACGATCTTTTTGTTAGTATTGAAATGTTGTTCACTTCTTTATATTAAGATATTACTCCATAAAAATGTACATATAGGCCTGCGTTAGTGGTATGCATTAAAGAGGCGCTGCCTTAGAGTGACGTAATGTTCCCATGCACGTCAGCGCGTCTTGAGCAACTTCAACGCGCTCATGCAACCGTGCACGCAGTTTCCAGGTCACTAAGATTTTGGAGTGACATAGTTTTGCTACCGACACTTCGTCTCAGAAATGACGCGCACTGCTACTCGGCGCGGCCGTGCATATGTGTAGTGATGTTTTCGATTACTTGGCTTGGCTCGTGTATAGAGAGTAAAAACACCGGGACAAGCCACCGATGACAAAGGCGGAGGCACACACAATGTGGTACAAATACAGGGAAGGTCTATAATGCCATATCATCTCATTGTAACAGCTTGTTATTTTCAAAAAATAGTTGAAAATCTCAAAATAAATGTGGTTAAGTAGTTACAGGAACTCCTGCGAAAGCAGAACGACGGCAGCTTTTACAAACCGCGAGAAGGGCTGGCGGCATCGCTATCAATTTTCAGCATTGCTGGAGTAAAGGTACAGTAAGGCGATGAATGGGGCTAGTTGGTTCATGTGGAAGTCTTGATTATGCGTACAGGGGGGCTCAAAAGTTCGCAGGCCACTATCCCATGTATATCTATGGAAGTGTGGCCTGCGAACTTTTGACCAGCCCTACATTTGAGAGCATTTCAGGTTTAAAATTACTGCTTCTAAAATAATTACGTGCTTTTTGGAATCAACTACAGCTACAAACACTACAAAGGGTGAGCTTTCTGTCGCACCGTAAAAAAATCAGTTATCGGTCCCTTTAACAAACCCTGCGTCATAGAACGGCTTACTAGTCTTCATGGTCAGCACAGCGGCTGCTTGAGCTGTCCCTGCAGCCACCACGCTCATTGTAAACAATAGAATATATCGGAAGGCATTCATGGCTGGCATCATCGCGTAATAAATAAAGTGACACTAAAGGGTAAGGCGCACTAAATAATCTAGACAGTCGTTCAATGAAACCATTTCACATTTTTACATATAATATATTTTGCTTCATTACCACCAGAGTCCTTCAATGCTTTTTCTGGTCACGAAACTCCGCCCGCAGTTTCATACAGGGACAGGAGCCGCCGTTAGGGTCGCCACGGTCAATGTGGGGGCATCCATGCGCGCTCGCTGCTCTCGGCTGAATGCTGTGTCGGCTCGAGGCAAGGGCTTTTCTTGCACCAAACCGCAATAATTCAACTACCACTCATACTTCACCTGGCGTACAATATAGCTGTTTCCTACGCTTGTGAAAAACTTACTTTCGTGTATTTTTTCAAGATATCAAGGCTGCGATGGATCCAGTCGTGTCGGAGGCAGCAATATTCGTTGCATATGTTGTTCCAGCGCGGTTGCGTACCTCAAGCAGAGGAGCACGAGAGTATTTATTCAAGCGCACGATATTTACTTGCACTTTTGACACTGCACAAGCCTTAAAAACCCACCAACTCGCAAAATGAAGTCTCACAGCGAGAGTTCAGCCAGTGCCGATCGCGTTATTTACAATCGGACCACCTACGTCGCGGGGAGTTTAACAGGGCCGCATTACAAAAAAAAATTCCCCATCTCCCGCTAAAGGGAACCATGTGTGGATGCGAAGCATCGGGGAGATAATTAGCTTGAGCGGGAGGAACGTTGCCGCTCTCATTTCACGGCAGTGGTCCGGGCGCTCATCGCGTCGCTGCACAGGAGAGAGAATGAGGCACGCGCGCTCCGTCATTTTCATACCGCGGAACTACCGTGGCGCCCCCAGCGGACTATGCAACTGTCACACCACCTGTCGTGCGCGCCGCTCCGTAGAGGAATCTTAGAGGAAAGGACGGGGGGGACCGTAGGAGATGAGAGAGAGGGGGGGGGAGGGGACGTGCATGCGCTGTGGAGGTGTGGGACGCGGGAGCCGCTCCGTAGAGTAAAGGATTCCTAGAGGAGAGAGGGGGGAGAGGACGCGCATGCGCTGTGGGACGCGGGCGCCGCTCCGTACAGTAGATGATTCCTAGAGTAGAGGAAGGGGGTGAGCGTAGGAGAGCATGGGGGAGGGGACGCGCATGCGCTGTGAGGGGTGTGAGACGCGGGGGCCGCTGCGTAGAGTACAGGATTCCTAGAGGAGAGAAAGGGGGTGAGCGTAGGAGAGAGAAGGGGGAGGGGACGCGCATGCGCTGTGATGGTGTGGTACGCGGGGAGGAGGGACGGACTAAGCCCCTCCAAACACATGCAAGCAAGATTAAGGAATGGGGGTCAACCTGGGCGACAGACACCACCTGCCTACTCATTGCTAAGCAGCCTCTCTGTGCTCTCGGTCATGACTCAAGGAATGGGGTCAACCTGGGCGACAGACACCACCTGCCTAGCCATTGCTAAGCAGCCTCTCTGTGCTCTCGGCCATGACTCTGATGACTGTGATAGTGGTTGACGGCCTTCATATTACTACAGTGTTCTGGTTCGCATAATGGGCGCTTCCCTACTTCATGAAAGTGGCCGGTCGCGGGACGGGGGACGCGGGACGCCGGACGGACAGAGCCCCGAGCATAAGATGCTTCGCATCTAAAAAGTGCTCTACATTCCTTTGTTTAGAGTTTGTAAAAGCTAACTTCACTCCGCTGCCGCCTACCACACACAGCTTTGACAACACTTGTAATCGGGAATGACGAAGCTTTTGCAATGTAATTACGACCGTGTGCCACGTTAATGCACGCTGATCAGGGTCTATAGCCTAGCCGTAACTCCGAGCTTGTAACCACGTTCAGTTCATTTCGTACGTGTAACTTTGACAACTACACGTTACGTGGACAATATTGCGCGAGCGAAAGTGTGTAGCACTTTACATTGTGTAGCGTCGCAAGGGCACTCGGGTATGGTGGTATCTTCAGAAATCACAACGTGCGTTACTTTGACTGCTTAAATGGAGTGTGTCTGGATCGCGTGATACGACGAATTTATTGATGAAGACTGCTCACGGGGTAGACTTGATAAAATGAAGACATGCTTCTCCATTCTAGAGAAAATAAGCACATGTGTTCACGAGCAGAGCTCAGTTGGGCTTTTGATTTATTCAGAACGTGAAAAATGTAACGTGGGCGAAATACTCAAAAACGTGTCAAGCGTGGGAAACACTAACAGCCATGGAGTCCAACCTTCTCTATAATTGCTTATTTCAATGCACCTGTTTAAGAACATCACACTGTCGAGCCACTAATTTACAGTAAACAAAGCAAGAATGCTACGATTGAAAAAAAAGAGGGAAACAATATTGGAAAATTACCTCAGGAAACGGAAAGCTATGAACGGCACTTTTTTCTAGCGTAGGAAAACTCTCTGCAAGGCCAATACATGAAGGCAGCAAGCTATTGAAAAAAAAAACAAAAAACTCTGAACTAAAAAAACAAGAAATTAGCTTAGTTGACATTCAATCAATGAAAATAGAAAAAAAAACACCTTTTTTTAACAACGGCACACAAGGAAACAATGCAAAGAACCTAATATACTGGAAAGAACCTAAAAAAGAAAGAAAAGACTAGCAAGCTGCGAACAGCGTCGGCCCGCAACATTGCCTTCTCGCATTGCAAAGACACACCTCTTTCTCCAATTACTACGAGGTCGTCAATCCGAGTAACATAAGTGGCGTCAAAATATTTCTTTCACACTCTAACGTGTTCAGAATCTAAGGTAAATCCAACAGTGTCCTGTCGCGGTATTGCACGTTCCCATTCATCCATTTCATCGCCGTCGCTAGGCAAACTAAACGACACCTTTTTCGCTGGTACATCTGCAATCGGAGCGAGAGCTCGTACACATGATATCTTGGGCATCTTCACTCACGTACACCATCCGTGTCCTTGCATATAATTATTTTCACAGCCTTCAGTGGTACAAATTCAGAAAAACAAGGAGAACCGAATGCCGATGCGCCGTATTTCTCGGGCTCCCAGCTCTCCCTACGCACCGAAGCGCTCCTTAATGTCCCCTGCACGATCTGGCGCCGCCGCGGCCGCTGCGGCGATATAGCAAGCTCTCCTCATAGCATTACGGAGGAGTTTCATGACCAGAAAAGCATTGAAATACTCTGTTACCACTGACAACTCCTACCTAACACCATAAAAGAACACACATAAAGAATGAAACGAAGATACCACACATGACATAACACCATAAAAGAACACACATAAAGAATGAAACTAAGACACCACGCATGACATAACACCATAAAAGAACACACATAAAGAATGAAACTAAGATACCACATATGACATAACACCATAAAAGAACACACATAAAGGATGAAACCAAGATACCACACATGACATAACACCATAAAAGAACACACATAAAGAATAAAACTAAGATACCACACATGACATAACACCATAAAAGAACACACATAAAAAAATGAAACGAAGATACCACACATGACATAACACCATAAAAGAACACACATAAAGAATGAAACTAAGATACCACACATGACATCACACCATAAAAGAACACACACATAAAGAATGAAACTAAGATACCT
>JALIZH010000076.1:0-28214 GCA_030522465.1 Rhipicephalus appendiculatus
ACACCAGAGTACCACGTGACGATTGGTACAGATCTTGAAGAACAACAGATCCAGAACAAACAGCTGTGGTCTGGATTGGCTTTCTTTGTCTTGTGCGTGATGCTGGGACATGATGGACTGTGGAAATCAATACCGATTGGGATCATGTATGTGTTATTTGACTCTCACATTCTCTTCCACTTCTCTTTGTGACTCCACAGCGTTCGCAAACCAGTCGTTTCGTTCTCGTTAACCTCTCTCTCAAATTATGCTTGCATAGCAATCAAGTCCAGGCTGCCACGACAAAACATTCATCGTCCACGTGTGTGCACCAGCATTCCACATGCCACATATTTAGAAAGGTAAGGCACCATAATCGGTTTTCCCAGCGATCACTGCACGGTACGCATACGTTAATGGCAAGGCAACAGACATCGCGGGCAGGCATGCGGAAAAGAAGGGCAGGAGAAGGGCAAAAGGCACGCGAAAGCACATCAACCCACTAAGAACGGAGACGTACCGCCGTAAACATACGGAGGAAAAACACAGGCGGCACAGACGACGCAAGTCTCAGATCGCAAATATTGTACGGAGATGGACGAACAAACACGAGAAAGATGAGACGACCACTGTAGACGATTACACTATAACGGCAAACGGGGCATCATTTGGGCACCATAATCGACCACAAGATCAAAGGCGGTTCCCTCCCGTTACCAATGGCCTGTTAGTAATAAAGGGCAAAATAAGAGATCGGAAATCAGGAGCTCCCGGGGTGTACCGTTCCATCTCCCTCCTGCTCCTCCTCTCCTTCCCAAACGTATTTGGCCGGCAACCTCAGCTGCGCGCTGTTGCAGACCCCTTCAAAGAGCTCACCACGAGGCGACGCTGGTTGGACCAACATCGGCGCCCGCAACACGAAGCGGGGCCAAAAAGAACAAGCTAGAAAAACCTCATTCTCGGCCCGCAGGCGCAGTAGTCAGGGGGCCACAGCGAAGAGTAATAGGAAGGGCAAAAGAAGAAGAGCAGGCTCCATAACGGACAAGTAATCTGGACCGACGGGCCTGCGGCACAAACATTGACGAAGATGGGCCGAACAGCCTCGCCTCCGCGGAGCACACGTGTAGGCATGGAACGCTTGCAGACCGACGTGCAATCTGTGTGAGCGAAAAGGAGGCCGGCCTGGGTTCCGCCCGGCAATAACTGCTATTACATGACCGCTCCTGCGTATACGCCAAGCCTGCAGCCTCAACGGGGGAGGCAGTAGATGGCGGCTGCTAGCACTCGGTTTGTATTCCTCCTTTGCTACTCTGCTGTGTTTCTTTTTCTCGCTTATTCGCTTCCAGCAGCCAGCATCGTTGTTGCATTGATTACAAGCATGTTCTTGCTTGTCCTTGTCGACTCAGGCACGTGATTTCTATTATACAGTAATAATAATTTGTTAGGCAACGACAATGTAATTATGAGACAAGCCATAGCGAGGGCTCCGAATTAATTTCGATCACTCAGAGAGAGAGAGAGAAACGAAGGAGAAAGGCAGGGAGGTTAACCAAGCTAAGCTCGGTTGGCTACCCTACACGTGGAGTGGGGGGAAAGGGGGGAATAATAGATAATCGATCACTCAGGGTTCTCCCACCGGTACCCATGTTGAGTTCATGGATATTCTTGCATTTCGACCCCATCGAATTACTGCTGCAGTGGCCATGGTCAGAAACAGAAAAAAAGAAAAAAAAAAGACGTATTTATAACGTAAGACAGTCCGCAGCACCAGGACCACGCAATAACGAATGAGAAGACGATTCGTGAACGTAATGTTAAAAAGATTATTCACGTAAATATACAGATGTGTACGTGTTTAATCAAAACGCAACAATAACGCAACCACCACGCCGACTGTCATACATTATTAAGACTGTCCTATATATGTATTAAGGTACGCATGTCTCGAACAATTCCCGTTCAGCGATTCTCCAAGAAAATTTTTCTTTTTTTTTTCGGCCTTTTCTTGCCTCAATTCGTTTTTTTTTTCTAAGTCTTAGTGAAGAGGCGTGTCTGTTCCATCTCTTTTTCATATTAGTCTGGGTGCAAGCTTTCGCTTCGCCGTTGCATTCGCAGGGCCCTTCACGCTGCGATATCTAAAGCTCTGACTTTCTTCCACGATATGCTCTCTTTCCAAGATATGCCTCTTCCACGTGGAGGCTCGAAATCGCTTATGTTGTGCATCATCCGCGTAGTTTTTTCTCTTAGTATCAAACTGAACGTGCTGTAGACTCCTTTTCGTATACGAAAAAGAATAAGAAAATGTACAAGAGCTGATAAGATACAGCCTATCAGCTCTTATAGATTTTCTCATTCTTTCCGTTCCAGCTTGCTCAGATTTAGCACTGTGCAACAGTACGCTGATCCGCTTCAGTAGCGGATCATACATTGCCGAAGCCACAGTCCCAGGGATGGGTGACGGCCGGCGTAAACGACAACACCAAGGAAGGCATGGACACATCGCACGCAGCTTGGCCTTCGTTGCCGAAGTCTCAGCCAAATGCAGAGTCACAGCGCACGTCGGCAATCGTGAACACTGAATCACCGACTGTCCAGTGGCCTGAAGAAGACAAAGCAATCGTCGTAGTTCTACAGTCACTCCTAGACACACTTCGCATGTTCGTCGGCAGGCTCAAATCCCCATCCGTCCCTCCTTCCCGCGTCCCACACCACCACAGCGCATGCGCGTCCCCTTTCTCTCCTCTAGGAATACTCTACTCTGCGGAGCGGCCTCCGTGTCCCACACTCCGACAGCGGACGCGCGTCCCCTCCCCCTATCTCTCCTCTCCTACGCTCACCCCCCTTTATCTACTGTAGGAATCCTCTACTCTACGAAGCGGCGCCAGCGTCCCACAGCGCATGCGCGTCCTCTCTCCTACGCTCACCCCCTTTCTCTGCTGTAGGAATCCTCTACTCTACGGAGCGACGCCCGCGTTCGACATCCCCACAGCGCATGCGCGTCCTCTCCCCCTTTCTCCTACGCTCACCCCCTTTCTCTACTCTACGGAGCGGCTCCCGCGTCCCACAACCCCACAGCGCATGCGCGTCCCCTCTCTCTCCTCTCCTACGGTTCCCCCCCCGTTCTCTCCTCTAGGAATCCTCTACGGAGCGGCGCGCGACAGATGGTGCGACAGCTGCATACTCCGCTGGGGGGCACCACGGTAGTTCCGCAGTATAAAAATGACGGAGCGCGCCTCACTCTCTCTCCTGTGCAGCGCCGCGATGAGCGCCCGGGCCGCTGCCGCAAAACGAGAGCGGCGACGTTTCTCCCGCTCAAGCTAACCATCTCCCCGCTGCTTCCCATCCACACATGGTTCCCTTTAGCGGGAGATGGGGAATTTTTTTCTTCGCCGTCAGTGTACTGATGCTGTCCCGCCAACCTTCGAAAGCTTTCTGCACCTAACGCGGTTTTGCAGTGCCTCTATGATCAGAGGCACCTCACCGGGTTTGCATTGCCTCCGTGATCGGACCGCCTTTGATCAAACTACGATGTGATGTGATTACGGCGTCACGTGTCGTGACGTCAGTGACGTCACAATGACGTCGAGATATCGCCATAATCACGCCACAAATTCTGGCGAACTGTGGCGTCATGATGACGTCATAACGTTATGATGATTTTTTGCATCACTTGTCCCTGACGCCGCGGTACACGGTCGCCGACGGTCAAACTTCGCGTATGATGAGATATTCAGGCGAAAGCCTTTAACGTCTCATGCTCACGTCGGTCCGGCGTCCGTCCGTCCGTCCATCCATCCTTCCGTCCATCTGTCCGTCCATCCATCCGTGTCCGTCCGTGTCCGTCCGTCCGTCCATCCGTCCGTTTATCCGTCCGTCCGTCCGTCCGTGTCCGTCCGTGTCCGTCCGTGTCCGTCCGTCCATTCATCCATCCGTCCGTGTCCGTCCGTCCATTCGTCCATCCGTCCGTGTCCGCCCGTCCGTCCGTCCGTCCGTCCGTCCGTCCGTCCGTCCGTCCGTCCGTCCGTTCGTCCGCCCGTCTGTCCGTGCCGTCCGTCCGTCCGAGCCTTGGCACGGAGCCAGGTGGCCGCTGGGGTGAGCAAACGGACGCCGGTCGCGTCGGACTCTACAGCGCTCGCGCTTTGCTTGCGTAGCGTAGCTGTGCCCAGCGTTTGGAATCATTCTGACCGACGCCGTCTCAATGGACACAGGCGTTGGCGGAACACACTTTGGATTTACAAAGGGTCCGTCAATTTAATCGCTGGAACGCGGATGGCGTTTGTACGATGTGCAAAGCGCGAGAAAATACGAACGCATGCAAACGGAGGAAGATTAGTCTCGCGTCTCGGTGCGATTCGCGGTAAAAAATTAAACAAGAAAACACGCACACATTCCATTTTTGTGTTATCCCACTGAGAGTGCAAAAGAAAAAAGACATAGTATAGTCAGTCGAATGGCCACACGCTTTCGCCGTACACACTTTGGAATGTACAAAGTGTCCTTCAATTTTTCTAAGGCTTTCGCCTTAAAACTGCTGCTTTCACAAAAACTCGCGCTCGCTTTCGCGTTCTAAAGCTCCGACCTCGTATCAGGCATTACTGCTACAGTGTCTTTCCTTCGTCCCTGCATCGCCGCATTCGGCACCCGGCTAGCTCCCTGCTCCTTTCATCAAACAACCATTCGTGTCCTTCCTGGTGCTAGTTTCGGCATTTCTATCACGCGATGCAGCTACTATAGCTGCAGCGTCTTTAGTGTCCGCGTCTTTCAACTCCACCCTTAAATAAACAGCCGCGCATTCAGTGGTTTATGTGGGTATTTTCTTGCGTTTGGCACAGCCGCAGCAATGCTGGACATCACAAAGAGCTCAAAGCACCACTCGGTAAGGTGAAAATTCCCCCCACACAGACAAAGAGACAAGCGCAACCCGGCGGGCGTCATTTCTTCTGAAGTGGTGCCGAGCTAAGTGTTCTCCGTTGGCAGCGTCGCCCTTATTACTCACTCTTTTATTGCTGTAAAAGAAGCGGCCGCAACCCCGTTTTTTTTCCTTTCCTGTGTTGATCTTATCCCAGAAGCGTAGACGGTGAGTGGACCTCGCACACCGAATCCTCTGTCTTTCTTATTTAATTCTCTCTACGTCATTTCTTCTGAGGTGCTCACCATGCCTTCATTTTTCCTTTATTATTCTGCTTTGGTGTCAGCTTTATTTTTTTTTCTTTGTCCTTTTTATCCTTCTCGCTAAGATCCCGCAACGACGCGGCCTGTCGTGAGTCCAAAAATAAAGCTCGCATTTCGTCCCACGTTCTTTTCGTCCCAGCTACACTCCAGTTGCTTCTCAAACTTTTACCTCTTTTCCGGGAGGACTGAGATTTCGTCCTTAGAAGCTGCGCCATGACTTCTTTAGTTGATTCTCTGCGGAAACGTTAGTTTGCTGGGAGCTTGCGCGAGCGTTTTTTTGGTAGTTGGGCGAAAGGCGAAGATGCGGTCGCGATATGTCTTGGGCTTAGCGGGTACCCCGGCAGACCAGACGTTGGGAGAAAAGTATCTATCTATCTGTCTATCTATCTATCTATCTATCTATCTATCTATCTATCTATCTATCTATCTATCTATCTATCTATCTATCTATCTATCTATCTATCTATCTATCTATCTATCTATCTATCTATCTATCTATCTATCTATCTATCTATCTATCTATCTATCTATCTATCTATCTATCTATCTATCTATCTATCTATCTATCTATCTATCTATCTATCTATCTATCTATCTATCTATCTATCTATCGAAAAATTGTACTACACGAAAATATTTCTTCATCAAGAAAATTTTTAAGAACATGTTCACTTTTATTCATATGTATGGAGAGTACATTTCTACAACGACGAACTGTAATAAGAGTAAATGATTACTTAGCTTTAGTACAGTGGTATCGATATTATACAAATGCTCTGCTTCACTATCCGCAACTCAGAACTTGGTCAAGAAACTCAAAAATACAGCTTTGTCATCCTTATAAATGAGCTTTTAGGAATAATACTGAGCGTACTATAAATAACACGTTGCAGTACACAAGCTAAGGCTGACGCAGTGCAGATGCGGGAACCAAACCCGAGACCAAGTGTAAGGAGGCGCGTCCTTTGCGATACAGCTTAAGCCTAACGAAAGCGTACAGCACATTTAAATCGTACAGCGATGTAATTTAAATCGCTAACCACACTTAATACTCCAAATCAATCTCGCTCCACCATGCCCTCACCAAGACGTTTTTTTTATTCGGTATAATGCGACGACAGCGATTTTACGGCGATCTCGGGCGACAGACTAACTCGCAGCGCGTTGCTGAGCGGCGGATCCACTCTCAGAAGTTGGCTGTAATGCTCACTCTGGCTTCCACCTACGTCGTGCCTTGTATAAAGAACGAGGACCCGTGGTCGTGGAACTGGAAGACGTGTTTACCGCCCAAGGGCTACACTCTTAATCAGATCCCGCTTAAGGTGCTGGATATAGCCAGGAAACCGGGCATTTTTCGTCTGGTTTCCCGGATATAGCCAGTATTAAATGCGAATGCATTTTATAGTCAGGCTATGTCAGGCATCCGGCGTTGTGCGGCGTTGGCGTTGTCCGCGGCAGGTGTTTTCTCTCCGCTCTCACTCCCTCTCCCATAGCAACAGCTGCGGGCGCGCGCGGAGTAGCGGAGAGTGAGCGGAGAGGAGGAGCGCGCTCTGAAGCGTGAAGGCGCTCGCATCGCGGGAGCTCGGCGGAGCTAAATATGAAAAAAAAAATTAAAAAAAAATAAAAAAAATAAAAAAACACAAAAAAAAAGCAAAAGGCGCTGCGCCATGCTCCCGACCGGGCTGCAGAAATTAGGCGCCTTTTCCTTCTTCGAACCACAACCACCATATATAAATGGAGTGAAGCGCGCGCGAAATGCATTCGCATTTCCTCACGATTCCCTTCGGGGAGGTGGGGGCATTTTTTTTAACCAGGACCTGATTAAGAGTGTAGCTCCGAATCCCCACTTCATTCTCCTCCTTCTTTTCCTCTGGCGCTTTCCCCCTTGCCCCACTTCTTTATTTTCAACACCGTGTTTAAAAGGGGGGACCACAGGGCAGAAAGGTTTTGGGTAGCGGAAGTTAAAGAATATTTCCATGGCCGCTCCAGGAAGGGTCACGTCCAGCGCGGAGCGAAAACACTTCTGCAGCTTATCGCCGCTCGTTTGAACGCAGCTAATTACGCGCCATCTTTTACGCCGCCCATTATGTACAATCAGTGTTCACGTCAAGCAGTCTTGACCCGTGAAAAACTTCGAAGGGCCGTGACCCGGCTATAGAAACAAAGTTTTCTTTTTACAGCTCTCCAGCGTTGTTAAATCTCCGGTGGAAACGCCACTTTTGGTATCGCGATGACGTAAAAAAAATTATAAGGATACGCTTTTTTTAAAGAGCCTCTCGAGGCCTCGATCGTTAAAATTGGAATTCGAATAAGGTGATTATGCGTGTTCGGCCGTTTTTAATGCCGAGCGACCAGTATTCCTGCTTATCTGACCAGGATATTCAAATAAGCGTATAGGTAATACACGCGCACAAGGTGAAGCTCCGGCTATTCAGAGCCCGCAATATTTAACGTAATTCGTACACGTCAATTAAAAGTGCAAGACAAATGAGTTGATTCTGAAAACATTAAGATTTTGAAACTTTTATAGCGACATGGCTGGAGATTCACATGGGTCCCAGATGCCATGCTCTAAAGTTCTCATTTAACACCGTCAGGAAGCGTTGTTCGCTCAGTGTATCGTGTTACATGTCCGTCGCCTCCTGTAATTGAAAATTCGCATGCTTGAATATACTAGGAAACATAATAAGATACTAAGCGGAATGAACGATTTAACAGTCATTCCTTATCTTTACACACATTCAATCTTTATGTTTACATACCGCTATCTCGATCCCGCTATCTCCTTTCTTGCTTCCTTGTCCGCAAGATACACCTAACCATGCCAGGATAATCAGGCTACGCCATTCTTGTTCACTTTTACACTCACTTCACCGCGCGAGAGGCACTCGTAATTTCCCGTCTTGCACGATCACGGACCGCTAGCGTGAAGCTGCATCTTAAATTAGAATTCTCGCGTTCTCGCCTCGTTAATTCACCTTCTTAAATTTCTTTTTATTATCCGAACATACCTCTTTCCGCATAACATGCCTTAGAGACTTGAAGCGTTGTTCAACTTTCTACGCAACGCTTCCTGCGCGAGCTGCCGTACGAGTTTTTAGGGAATGCTCGAACAGGCCCTTGGCGCGTCTCTGGAGCGTTTCGCTTCGGCGGCGCTGCAATTTCCGGTTCCCCTACCTGAACTGAATTCACCACGGGTTTTCTCTTACTGAAGAAACGTTGCATAAGATATATGATGCCAGGTAAGTAATCACGGTTTGTGCATTATATCCAGGAATATGCGGAATCATCCTTTCTTTCTTTCTTTCTTTCTTTCTTTCTTTCTTTCTTTCTTTCTTTCTTTCTTTCTTTCTTTCTTTCTTTCTTTCTTTCTTTCTTTCTTTCTTTCTTTCTTTCTTTCTTTCTTTCTTTCTTTCTTAGGGCACAGATATGCTGACTTCAGTAAGTGGCTCAGTACCGTAATGGAATGAATAAGCCATAAAAATGCAATAGTGCATTGAACAATAATATACAATGGCACATCATTTTGCGAATGACCCTGTGAGCATATAAAGCCGTAACCTCTAGCTGCATCGAAAGTACCGGTAAGCGCCTACGTATTCGGATAAATAAACTCATGCAGCTACGATCCATAAGCTATATATAACGAACAATCTTCAGATACCTATACCAAGATGATAAATAAACAGGCAGTATCTAAATGATAACTTACTATTAAAAATGATGCTCATCGTCTCCTCAACGGCCACTACATAGCATTAAGACGGCCTTTCTCTTTTTTCGCGTGTGCTACGCTAGAAGTTCAAGTAAGAATATAACCACTCACCTCGGAACGTTAACGCAAAAGCTCGACCTTCCTGATAACACACTAGCACGAAGTAAAATAGACGACACAAGGGCTTCGAAGTGGAAACTCATTCGCTGCACACGTACATCGCTATGTATGTGTATTCGCTTGGTCTTGTTGGGTCGCCTTTCTCACGTTGTACACTGCATTAATATTCAATGCCGAGCTTCCATAACCCTGCTGTTTCTTTTTTAATAGGGGGCTTCAGCAATACGATATGCAAAGTTAGCGAAAGCATACAAAGGAATAAAAGCGGAACGCTACTCCTGAGTAGCGTTCCGTGGGTATTTCGGATGATGCGTCGGAACGCTACTCCTTATAGTTCCTGTCCTGTATCGCACAACTGCATGCAAATCTACAAAGCCTGGTTCATGAGCCGTTGTTACCTCATCTTTCGTCGATGCTCTCCTTGAGAAAGGTGTATCCAGTCAACGCCAGTTCTCCCCCACTGCGCAGTTTCACTTGTAGGGAATCTGAAGATGCGTGCCGCATTCACCGCAAAAACGAAAAAGAAAGACATATTCGCACACCGCAGGTCGTCAGTGCATCTTTCTTGCGCCAATATTCAGTGCTACTACTTACATGGCACTCATTGTACCGATGTGTGTGTCATTCTTACCTGTTCTCACGCTCTTTTATGACGTCTTACGTAAGATAACTAAGCGATTCTTGCTCTTCTGTCACACTGAATAATCTTAAAGCAAATAAGAAGTTGCTCGCCAAATATGTATTGCTCAAAATATGCTGGTGAGGCTAACTGGTTGTTATTTCCATGTGCAGCGCTCTGAACTGTAGAGGGGGAAGTCCAAGTAAGAATAACAATGTCCTCATTTCGAAGATTTAACAATAATAATAATGTGAGCGTGTTCGTAATATTTAGTCGTCAGTGTCTCATCAAAAAAGCCACAGTTGAAATGATACTCGGCTGCTGTGGCCACAATTCTTAAAAAAAGTACCCATACAGGCGACAAAATCTCATTTGTTCAATAGCAGTTCCAAAGAGACGGTCGGATACACAGTTTAACACTGAATCGAAGGAATATATTAAGAGACATGTCATTTTCAATTTAGACAAATCTATGCACTACATATACAGGCACACTCGCAACGACCTGCAACTTATACATGTTTGTTTAAGAGATGCAGCTCACCATATCTCATTAAGTGTAGCTGCCCGCGGCGGTTGCCCGCCGGTAAACTCCCCCGATGTCAATAAAAGGACTGAAGTTTCCCAATATTGATCTTTAATGGTGCCACGGAGATGGAGACGTGCTTTCTTGAAAGCACATCGGATTCTACTCCAGGAACCATATATAACCGTATTGGCAATATCGCCCGCGAGTGCAACGTTTTTTTCCCCGTTTCGAATTACTTTTTGATGACGATAGATCACGTTCGACTCCTGCCCTTCCCCCCCCCCCCCCCCCTCATGCCCTCCCCGGAACCACTGAAATAAAACTGTCGTTTGCATGTACTACGCCTCCAGCTGTTCTATTTACTTTTGTTAAGTGGTACGCGCATCGTCTAGGACAAACACTAATGATGAATGCCATTTTTATGGTCTCCAGACAGCGAGCAGAGGGGGGCGGGGTAAGGGGGGAGTAGGTATTTTTCTCCCGCTCTTTTAAATGATGTTCCAAACCATTATACATAAATCAGGCGATTGCTAGCATTCATAATATAGAGATATAGTATGCATATATTAGCCGGCGCCTCATACTCTCAAATGTTTGTTGGTTTAAGTACGGCGCAGACCAATATCGGCATTATACACGAAGGTATTGTCTGAAGTCAAAAGAATATAAAGTACTGGTATAGGCCAACTAAAGTCGCATTTTGTGATGCGCATTCGCTGCGTGCACGCGTGCGTATTCTGATTATGACTAATTGAAATCTGCCTATTCGCCAGTGACTCTATGTGAAGTTGACGTTTTGACGCGGGACACCAAATCAAAGCTTTCCTCAAAGAAGGAAGATGTACGGCGTAACGCGTTTCTTGCGGCCAATTTTCATTCGCCGTTGGGGTAGTTAGCTGGGATAATTAGTTGTGGTATTTTGTAATTAGCAGCATCACATCAACTATAGAAGAAGCGTTACGGATAATGTCGTTTTTAATGCATGTTACATTATCCTGGTCTGGCCCCCTTCAAGCTGCGATTTTCATGGCAATTCGTGCCCTAAAATCTCAGAAATAGAGCTTACGTCTCATAATCTCCAGGCGCACTAGCTTTCCATAATCTCCAAGCTGCTCTCATTACCACTTTCTTTCTCTGTTCTCTAACAATTGAGCGAAGTCACGTTCGTACTACAAGTATATTTTTCTGAAAAGTTACGTTATAGAGCAAAACACTGTCCCTTTCGAAACCGCCGCCGAAAGTGTCGGTGTGACAGTGGGGCTCTTCGATTTTCCACTTCTGGCTACCCGCGGGCTGCCAGAGCCAGCCAGAGCGCGCTCGATTTTCTCGGGCTGCTCCGTCCCCCCCGCGGCGCACTTCCGGTTGGTGTTCGTTTTTTCTCGGGTTGGACGGTTCTGGCGACCCGCGGGGAGCCCGAGGGTCGCCAGAAGCGTCCAGGACAATTTAGTCGTGGAAGCTCTCTGGAAGGTTTTGGGGTGGTTTTGGGCTAGCAGACGCCGAAAAGAGACGATACGCGCTTGCCGCCATCTTTGTGAGGACTCGACGGATTGCAATGTGGGCAATGTGGACGCTTGGGGACTGCGCCTTCGCTTGTCATTACGCGTGGAGTTATCTTCTAAAGCGTGTTCCGCCGTGCGAGATGGGGCGATTACGAGTGGCGGCGAACATTTGAAGCTACTGTTTATCGCTTCTGTAATGTTTCCCGTGAAGCTTCCTTCCGTGAACAACGCGGCGAACTAACTAACTGCTAACTGCGTCGTGCACATGTCTCAAAAGTTATGTACACGTTCGTACGCACGCATGGAGACAACTTTCGAGTTTATCTTTTTCGTAGTAGTATTCGTTTGTGGTGCCGTGCCTGCTTTCTGTGCACTTAGCGAAGACGATTGTGGTCGAACTATCATTTCGCTCCGTCGTATGTTTGCGTGAGTGAACCTCTTCAGAAACTTGACTATTCGGTCTTCGATGGTGATAGAATGCCCTGATTGTATAACAGAGATCGCGACAGTTATTTTTGTGTGATGCTCGTTGGTCGCGAACGGCGTGCGAGCTTACTTCTATCTACGGGCCAGTATATGTGGTATGGTATTATGTTACGCTACGACGGGTTGACGTGAAAAAAATTCAGCAGATCCCACGTACCTTGGGAATCGATGTTGTGCGAAGCATATATGCGGAGGGAAGGTAACTGTATTGTAATTTTTTTATTGAGCGAAACGTTACGAAATGACGCTAAAGGTATGTACAAAGGTTGCACGCACAGACATATGTTCAACAGTCGCAGATGTTTTATATAACCAGTTGTTTACAGTTGCGTAACGATGCTAGCAGCAACATGGGGATTAGCAACACCAGAAGCGGTTAGCTAATACGTAGCGCTTGTGCTCGCGAGGATGGTAGCCCTGGACACGGTTCTCATAATAGCTCAAATGAAAGCTGAGCTACATGAGGTTTTGGAAGTGCTACTCAGGACTGGAAAAGGGGCCCAGGCAACATCTGCCAGAACGAGTCGAAAACGCGTCATGCAGAAGTTTATTTAGATATGACGCGCACTCGTGGTACCGATACCACCGCATTTCTGAAGTTAAGAAAAAACGCAAGTTGGTCAACGCGTGTGTGCGACGTAGTACGCGATAGCTGAGCAGGTATATCCTCGAGCTCTTGTTGGGACACGGTCAATTTCGCGAGATTTTGCATCGCGTTGTGCAGTGACTGTTACATGTACTAAGCAGACGTGAGCTTGAAGCCGTTAGCGGCGCGGCAGCTCACCTTGCATCGTTCTCGAGGCGCCGTGCGCCAGCTGGCTGTTTTGTTCGCGGACGGGGCGAGTTTCGCGTGATCTTGCGAGCGTACGAGGTCGTACCGCAAATGCGTTTGCTCGAGGATATTATTTCAGCTCTTCGGCAAACCTAGCCACATATTTCCAAGCGGGCAATGCAGGAAAAATCAACGCGCACGCGGCGCAATGTTTCATTTGCTGCCACGACGGTAGCGTTTGTTTACGTTTACGCTGGCTGTCCCAGCGTTCGATTTTGCAATCTTCGGGCAGCTTCGGGTTGTCTCGGGTTCCCCACACACGTGACCACGACGCTGTTTCCTGTCCCGACCGGAACCAGCTCTCTGACCCTCTGGCTAGCTCTGGCTGCCAGATAGCTGCCAGAGGTCTGAAAATCGAAGATCCCCAGTGCGCTCAGCCTTGTCAGCTACTAACCTCGGTTGGGGCATTTCTATATCATCGTATATATCTCAACAACCTCCGCGGGCACGACACCGCCCGCCGGCGTGTCAAGCGACTCTGTTATCTCGATACTCTTGTCATGGGTGTAAAGACAGAGGGCCGCCTGTGAATGACGCGCTAGACAACACCGTATCGCCTTACAAACACCGAGCATCCCCCCCTTCCCCCCTTTCATTCTATACCAGCTGCAACGACAGTATCCCCTTTCCCTCCGAATCGACACGTTCAAGAACGCTTCCAGAGGAGCGACAACACGAAGTGCATGGGCACTCGCCTCGACAGCGTCGAAAACGCGGCCGCTCGGGCGGATAATCCGTAATTAACAAACTGCGCGACGCCGCGAGAAACGCAGCTCGCCGGCGAAACACTTCACACGGGCATACGCGAGGGCAGCGCTGATCAGACAATTAATTACCGAAGTTTAAGCCCGTGTAATTGTTTTCCCTCGATTCGTCATTTAGCGCACTTTTGCACGAGCGAGTCAACACTCGTGCAGCGATCCTTCTTGTCTTTCATCGCTCCCGCGACCTTCGCCCCTAATCTATGTTAACAGTCATCTCCCCTTTAGCGTCAATAGCATGAACTTATACATGCATATCGCGCCTGAAAAAAAAATGGTTAAATTAATATCAATAATGTCATTGCTTATCCCAAAACAGTGGTTACCTTAATTAATTCTTTCTTCGGACGCTTGAGCATGCTTTGGATGGGTAATCGCTAATCACCGTGTTCAGGTGCGGTAACACCTCGCCCCTGTTTCTCGTGACTGGTGTTCTCTGTACGCACTTACACGCGCGCTTTCCCGGTATCCCTTCCCCGTTAATTGTACGATACCGTTAAACATTGGGTGGCGCCGCAAGAAGATCGGTTTACAACTTTGGATTAATCCGCGCCTCCGTGCTATTTGTGTGTCGATTTCGCATGTTGTTAGTCACGAATTCTCGGATTCGCGTGCCTCATAACCATGTCGTGTTCTTGGCACTTAAAACCCCAGATGGTCAACTTCTTGGATTAAAGTGCCTTGACGTGAGCGAGCATGACGCTCCCTTACCATCGGCGTTCATGGGATCATGAGCATTTGTTATGGTGCCGACGTTATTATTTAATCGTTTTTTTTTTCATGGGAAACATTCCTAGCCCATTTCAGTCCCATAGCACCGAAATATCAATTATAGATATCCACCTGTGCATCTACATAATAGATACGTCTTGCATTTTCACGCCATCCTGTCAATACAAAAAAGTATCGTTAGATTTGTGCTGAGCAGAAGCGCATGTGCATCAGGGGTTACTCAAGCACAGTGACCCGACGTATTAGCGATCTCGGAGGCTACGATCCACGTGAGGCACATGGGTGGTCATGCGACTTTTTGTACAATTTCGCGTCGACGCCATCTTTTCTCTCAAGGTCACGTTCATGATACATATAGGGCTTTCGCCTAAATAAAAAGCCATTCTTCACACTTACTTCAATCTACCTTTACTCAGCTGGTCGTTTGACTCTGAAACCCTATCAGCAACCAGATCAGCAACCAAACACTATTAGGAACCAGAGTTCTTGAATCGTATGAGTTACGAGACTCCCCATAGGGTCTAGGTATCAAAAGCCAAACTTGCCATTAACCGAAATCACTGCTGAGTCTACTGATTATCACGTCATCTGTTGACCAAAAAATAAACTAATAAAAGCTCGCGACAACGCCGGCGCTACGTGTGGCATTCAGCAGCTTGCGAGGAGCGGTGTCACGGCGATCTGGTGTTGTGTATTGCTGCTCTCAGACGCCGCGACAATCTGCAGGCCCCCCGCAAAATAGGCCATGGGCATGTTCGGGATTCGGAAGGCCTTTTCGCAACTGGTATGACTGAAGAGCTCTGCATATCAAGCTTCGCGTCCTGAATAATCTAATGCGCTTGTGATGACAGCGGCGGAGAATGAACGCTTTTTGGTATGCGTGAACCTGCGCATAATGCTAGATATACCCTCTTCCTCCTAATCTTTCAGTCCTTATCGCTCTTCCCTAGTGCAGGGTAGCCAACTAGTCCAGCCTATTTAACCTTCCTGCAGTTCCCAAGCGAAAACCTTTGATGCCTCACCAAACGCTCAACATCAGTGAAGAAAGACATCATCATCACGTGATAGCATTACCATATGACGTCATCATGGCTTCGCAGATCGTCAAAAGTTGTGGCGTTGTCATGACGTCATATGTGACGTCACGTGATGACGTCATCACGTGACCTAGTCGTTTGTTCAAAAAGTCACCGATCTCAGTAGCAGCGCAAAACCACGTGAAATGCAGAAAGCTTCTGGGGTGGCGGGAATCAATACACCGACTGAGAAGAAAAATAAGAAGGCTTTCGCCTTCGACTCGTCTTAGGCGAGTGCATAAGAGAGCCGGTGAGTTTTTGCCTCTTTGTCTCTCTTTCCCTGCCAGGCTTTATTTAAATATTGCAGACTCAATACGAATGTTAAAACCGGGCGTTTTGATTAAAATTGATCGACTGCTTCGTCGCAGCCAGCCAAGTAATTTAAGTGAAGAACAAGTTTTCGGAACTAAAGCGCTCGCCAGCGACGCAAAAGTCACCTTTACAAGCGTTGCTCGAGAGCAACACCTTGCACCCGAAAGAAACGCGTGTTTAACGAAGAACCGGAGGCTGCAGGATACATCGATCGCACGATCAATGCACTGGGTCAACCTGAAACTATGGTGCAAACACGCAGCTTCGTCTACGACTCTTGCCTTCGCATGAGCGTTGTATAGACTTTAAGTAAAGTCAAGTTCGATGTTGAGAAAAACAGAGAGAGAGAGAGAACGCCGCCTGCGCGTCACATCGACTTCATCGTAAGGGAAATCGAACTGAGCAGAGGCTTGGGTAAGAAAGGGAGCGACGTCGATAAACAACCCGAAGGCTTGCACTCCTACATAAGTTGGGGCTTTCCAGAGTGAAAAAATCACAGCATATCCACGAAGTGAATGATGGTGAGTGGGCGAAGCTCGGAGGGATCATTCGGGTAACCGTGAATCCCCCCCCGTACATTGCCCACTCGATCATGCAAAGACGTGACAACACGTGTCACGTCCTTGCATGATCCTGGGTGTTCGATCGTGAGCTGGGCACGAGCGTCGCCGACTTGTGTTCCGGGCGCTCCCAGCCTCAGCGACAACGCCAGTTCGCGTTCCCCGACGGAGGAAGACGATGCCACCTACTCAGACGCCGAAGTCCACACCAGTGCTCGACGCAACGCCTCGCCTCCGCATGCATCACCACTGAACGCTGCTGTGTGGTGTGAAAGCCACGCGTCCTTGGCTATGGGTTGTGCCGCCGTGAGTACCGGAGCCGCCGCATGCTCCGCAGATACCGGCTGCCCTGGTTTTGCATGCGACTCACACGAGAGCACTGTGCAGCTGACTACCTCCTCTCTGGTGAAGTTCACCTAACCGTTGATCACGATGGAGTCCACCTCCGGTGCTCGACTCCGAGTACCGCGTCGGCCCGACGATCCCAATTAGCCTATAACAGCGCCATCTATCCTCTTTAATCGTCAACTATACGAAAACCACTAACGCCATCTAGTGATATTATTTCCAAGGACATATACACACAACGCCATCTAGTGAGCAATTCTTAAAACTAGAGCTGGCTACATCCATACTACTACTACTACTGCTACTACTACTACTACTACTACTACTACCACTACAGAGGAGGGAACGACCCACACCCTAAGGAGCTTCGCCCCTAAAAGAGAAATCCCGTCCTTTCGTTAAGCGGGGACCCACGTGCGTTCATTCTAGAGAGTAAGCCGAGGAATGATAAAATCGACAGATTATAACTATCAGAGCACTAGTGAGGATATTGTTACATCGTGGTCGTCCTCGTCGTTGTTGTTGTTGTCGTTCTGTCTCTCCTTACTTACTCGCCTGTGAATCTAACATCTTACAAGACGCACATTGGCAGGAGCATGAAGACTTCTGTAGCCGCCTAGTGAATTGTAAAGGTGGTTCATTATCTTATATTGATATCTGACAGGGCAAAGCAAAACGGGGCAAGATATATTGTAGAGAGAGAGGTTTATTGTGACAGAAAAGCCTAGAGGTCAGCCTGAATCAATTTTCTTACCTGCTTCACAGTCTGACACACGGATGAAGAAGAGACACACGAAGACAAGTGCTGTCTTCGTGTGTCTCTTCTTCGTTCGTGTGTTAGAGTGCGCTGTGAGCTATTATGGATCTTCACCAACTAGCCCGGTCAAAAACCTTGCTGCTTTTCAGCGTTCTGAGATGGGAGGGGATGGAAAAGAGCTGAGAGCGAAGGTGTCGATGACGAGGAGGAAGGTGGCTATGAAGCAAAACCTTGAATATCCAAAAATTATTTACATTGTCTTGTCTAGTACTGTCTCGCGCGAAAACTTGTTAAGCGCGTTCAGAATATTTTGCTTAGGACGAGATGGAGGTCCCTACAAAACATTTTCTGATACTTGTTGCTTCATAAATTTCAACAAGAAGGTGACCATTGACTTTCTTTGCATGGTATATCGCGGGCACACGCACAAGAGGTATTCAGTTGTCTCAGGAGGGCCACAGACGTCGCAATTAGGACTGTCTGCACGGCCGACAAGGTGTAGCTTTACTCTTGGGTAACGTACAGTGTTGCGCGCCACACTGACATGGATAGCGACCTATGATGATGACATAGCCCTTCGGATCAGCGGTCCTTCATTCCACGGTGCGCGTCTTCATGGAATCTGGCAGAGAGCTATGACTGCGACTTCAGAATACTTCGAGAAAGTCGGTCTGAAGATTTCACCTGCTAAGTGAGCCGCAATTCTTTCACATCCTTTGCAAGGCGCTCGCCGAAACGTGAGCCGGCTGTACGTCGGAGATGCCAATAGAGTGTCGGTGTTGTACCCTCAAATAGAGTGGCTACAGCAGCACCGCTTCTTGGGCTTAATTATAGATGGTCGCCTCCATTGGCCGCCCTTTCGTTGCTTCTGTGCAGCGCAAGTCGCATTCCGTCCTCAAGTGTGTGGCCACCTTGACTGCTAGGGCGCTGGCATTGACTGGATGACAGTACAGCAGGTTACATGAGTCATCTATGCTCTCTGGCGTATTGTATGCCTTGTCCACTCTTTAATATGCCACCTAGGTGGATGTCTCAGTCGGAAGGGGGATCATGGTGTTGTCCGTACGACTTAATGGTTAGCTTAACCTCGTAAGGCACGATCTGTTCTATTACAACAGCGTACAAAACTGGGCGAGTTGGTTGAACTTCATGGTTTAAAAAAAACAGCGCAAAAAGACGGTACACAAGATGAAGGAGGACTTTCAGCGCTTGTCCTGTGTCCTCCTTCATCTTGTGTACCGTCTTTTTGCGCTGTTTTTTTTTTTAAACCATGATGTACTATTACTCACTGAAGCACACCAGTTGCCCCTGAGGCTGCAAGCTGACGAAAGAGCAGAGAGCGTTACATCATATCTAGCGTTTGCACCGATCACCGGATGGCAAAGCTCTTATTAATCGGCTAATTCAGCGTCAGCTTTCTCTGATCGGGAACATTGTGGCCATTGTTTATTGCCAGTCCTGGCGATGGTGACGCGAATACTTCGTTCGCAACTTCAAAGAAGCACAATAAGTGCATCTTTCGTATTGATTTTTCGATTCCTGAAATGCAAAAGAGGAAAGTGGATAGAGAAAAAAAAGAGAAAGTGAAATGAATGACAAGTGATGCTTGATAACAACAGCAGCGATTACAATATACGACGACGCACGGGCATGCAAGGCTTAGTGGCGTTCCAGTGTAAACCGAGACAGCAACAATCAGTTTGAGATCAGCCAGAGCACCTAATCCCCACGTACGCCACCGCGCGTACGTCTCCTTACCATATCCGCAAAGAGAAAACAAAAAGGAAAAAAAAAACATACGCAGTGCTGTCACCTCCAGTCCTGTAGAAGCGAGAGACGCAAAGGCTTGACCTCAGCGCTTGAGACCTCGCGACGCGGATAGCGCCAGTCGGGAGGGTGTTTCCCATCGCGATTTATCGAGACGGGCGACGTCGAAGCGTGGGCTTCCTTCTCCTCTCTTTATATATTTATTCCTTTATTTTTGTTGTACGTTCGGGACCAAGGAGGGATCAGACGGCCCACATCAAAAGCGCGCGAGGCTTAGCGAGTCTCTTGACTTCGAGTGCATCGATATCGATAAAGAAGCGAAAGGATGCAAAATTTTCATAGCTACACATATATTTTGTCTTGTATGCGCATGTATATGCCCCATACCTAAGAGATGTCGTTTCGCTGCGACTAAACATAACGAAAGGCAAGAAAGAAGAGGAGAAAGAGACAGCGAGATTGAGAGCGAATAAAATGCAGATGTAAGGAAGAAGACGGGCCGCGCCGGAAACGACGCTCATCTTCCGGTTCGCTCGCGGAAAGCAGAGACGGGTGCACGCGATTTAAGGAAGACGACCGTGCAGAGCGGCGGAAGTAAGATATACAGAGGTTGCAAAGAATGTATAAGTAAGCTAAAAAAAAGCATAGTCCTGTTATTGGAACAAAATGTGCAGCGGCGAATATGCCTCGAGCATAGGAGCGGCAGTCATGCGACCAGCCGGATGCCGGAGTCACACGGCCACATATGTGACTTTTTTTTTCGTTTTTTTTCTTTTTTTTCCAAAAGGGCCCAGTGTACTTTAACTGGAACTGAGAGAAACGCAGTTTTTTGCTACTAAAAATATGGCCGGCCTAGCCCAATAATTTGTTTCCAGTGTGCTTATGTCCCCAATATACCTCAAATCAATAATAGGGCTAAATATATATAGCCCACTATCGTCGATATTCAGGAGTAAAATTTCGATTTGGCTCTTATAGATTGGAACAGTTCATTTGGGTTTGAATTGGTTCGTAAAAGTAGTCTAAAGTCGCAGTGAATGAACCATTGGTGGCATGACTGCTACCATTCTGGAGCACGGTTTTGCTAGGAAACTGTGTGAATGGTTGCAAGGCTTACTGCCTTGTATTGAATGAAACTAAAGCTAACTGTGTCGTATATCGAGCACACGGAGCGCTGGTGGCGGTACCCGAGAACCATGTCCTTGGATCCATATACTGTTCCCAGTGAAAAATGCGTTAAAATACTTGGCATCATCTTCAACGAGCACATGTCAGGAAATGACCAAGTAAACGCGGTTGCGTTAAAACTGGCTAGAAGTGTAGGACTAATTAGTCGCCACCGACACATCCTACCAGATACAATAAAAAGATTGCCATACGACGCGCTTTTATTGCGATAACAATTATATGGACACTCGCGGCTGGTTTTCGCCGTCGGCGTCGGCGTCATTTGCCGTATATGTATATGTATATATATAACCGGGCCCGCCCGTCGTTCGTGAGCGTGAAAAGACGCGAGGGGGGGGGGGAGTCCCTCGAGCGACCTTCGATTTTACGAGCGGGGGCGCGCGCGTTATCTCCCCTTCTCGGCGGCCGACAGCGGGCGGGGGGGGGGGGGGGGGGGGCGACGTTCGATTTTACGAGCGCGGGCGCGGGCGCGCGCTTTATCTCCCCTTCTCATCTCCCCTTCTCGGCGGCCGGGCCGGCGTACCCTTCTACGTGCTGCGCTCTCAACGCGAAGAGAATTTTCTTAAACAAGCGTTTTCTAGAGTTGCGTGAGATCGGATCCAAAAAGAGTTAGCTGCCAGCCTCACTTCGTATAACATTACAATTTTTTGCTATCGCATTCATTGCTTCACCCTTGCGGTGAAACTGTGACTTTTTTAATTCCCACCTATGCTACTGCTTCCTGGTGGTGGGTAAAACTACAGCACTAAATATGTCCAAACTAGGCGTGTTGCAAAAATAAGAAAATGGTTCGACTAATTTGAAATGCTTCCTTTCTAGAACATACCGCCCCTCTTTTCAAACAGCATAAAATCGTAAAAATATCAGAACTATATACTTACAAATTACTGCTCTTCTACAAAAAGGCAGCACTCGGGAAATCGGATGCATTTCTTAAACTCGTGAGCCTTAAACAAGATGTCATTTCCTATCACGTCCGATATCAACCACCTTGGCGTTCCATTTGCAGGTACACAATATGGAACGCAACAAATCCGACACATCGTCCCAACAACATTAAACTATTATGAATCGGTAGGAACAGATATTTTATTCCTCACGAAAAAAAAAAACAAAGAAATAAGAGCACTTTTCACGTGACAATTGAAACATGCCTTTTTAATATTGATGTTTTCGTTTGTTTTGCAATTCAAAAAAAAAAAATCAAAAATATTTTATTCCGGTGTACAGCGAACACTGTATACCGAGGAAATTGGGCTAAAGGTGTGTCAATACACCTGACGAGGGCCCAACTTCCCTTCGGTAGTTCAGGCACATGTTGCAACATGAAATTCACAAAAGTGTTACACAGTGATGATACAATATTATATAGTGTTATACAATGTATGAGGTCACTCAATGTATGAGGTCATTGATAATGTATTGTCATATTTTTTATTATGCCTATGTTGTATATATCTGCACATAGCATTTGCGCATACCCAACTGCGCAGAGTATATTACAACGTACTTGAAGTGCTTGGTATTTTAGATAGCATTTTTTTTATTTTCTTGTTTTATCTTTCTTTATTGTGTAGTTCCAGGTGTATGTTAAAAAGGTTTAGCTACATGTGAGCTTGTAAAAATAACGAATACGCGTCCTTAGTGAGTGCACTACGGTTTCAGTATGTAACTGTTGAGAAACTGTTTGCATGCAATTTACTTTATCATTGTTTTTTTTTCTGTTTTTATTTCTCTTCTTTCTCTCTCTCTCCTCCTGTTTCTGAGATCAAGTGCTGTACGTTTCACTGCCGATGGGTAGCTGGGGCTTTGTCAAGCTGTCACTGGACAGCTTTCTTCCCGGCCACCTTTTCTTGCCGTAAATGTTTCGGTTTTTGGTGAAAATAAAGTTCGTTGATTGATTGATTGATTGATTGATTGATTGATTGATTGATTGATTGATTGATTGATTGATTGATTGATTTGATAATATTTTGCGAAAAAATTAACACCATCCTTGTGCTTCCGTCGGTGCCGTCCTTTGCTGCATAGGCGTAATAGTGATGCCTAGACTTGTAGAGAGAGTGGTCGTTCCAGGCATAAGGCGCACCATTCTGGACTGTCGGCAGCGTTTTCTTGTTCCTGGCATCTATTCTTGTTTCTATTTCTTGTTCCTGGCCTTCAAATGTGCTTCAGCTCTTCTTCTTCTTAGCGCCCCTTTTATGACTAGTCGTTTCGGATCACTTCTTCTTCGAGGAATAGAGCGGCGCCCAACATCTTACTTTTAGCGGTCTTATATTTAAAGTATACCGTCTTGGAGCGGTTTACTTGAAATTGTGGCCCCTGCACGGTCATTGCGACCTCTGCGCGAGTGTCGTCCGGGCTTCGCTAAAACAAGTCGCGTGACCCAGGAGGAAAGGAGGGGTCTCGTTGGAGGGGCACAGGAAAGAACGTCTCGTGTTCGACCGCAGAGAGGAGCTATGACTGAAGTGGGTACGAGAGTTGCGGCCGCGGTGGAACGCTACTGGCGCAACCGTGCATTTCACATCAGCAGCAGCGCTGCTTGCGTTCCAGCGTAAGCTCCTTAATAATAATACGCGTTTTGGGCAAGCGGAATGTGCCACGACTGTACTGGAACAATACCACAGCGTTCCAATGCACCCGTGATTGAGCATATCGACGCGTGGAACAGCTTAACGCGAAGGACGAAGAAAGAACAAAGAAATCCTTAGTGAAAACTCTGCCAAAACTTAAGAGCAAAAATTTCATGCCTGGCAAAAGGGGCAACAGCTTCGCCATGCGAAGGCGCCGCGGCGTAAACTGTCTGAATTTTAAATGCGAAGCATTTCTTAGCGAACTTCGGCGACTTTGAGCGTATCTATCTATCTATCTAGCCGCCTACGACTTTGTGCTCTCCTGGCCGTATCGTTAATGGGATTTATACCAAAATTGGATATGGCATAACATGACTGTATGAAAAACATGATTCACTGGTCATATCATGAAAATCATGACTAACTTGTCATGAAAAGTATGATTTACACGTCATGCCCATAGTGCTCCTGAGGCCGTTTTCTTAACTTGATATATCCAAAAATTGGTACGATGAGACATTTCTACATGACCAACATAAATGACAGGTGGCAATATGAAAATCATGACCTGCATGTCATGTACAACATGATTTACATGCCACGCTCATGGCGCGCTGACGGCCGTTTCGCTAGCTTGATATACACCAAAATTGGTATTGCGTGACGTGACTGTATGACGAACATAAATGCCAAGTGGTAATACGGAAATCATGACATGTCATGTGCAACATGACTTGCATGCCACGCTCATGACACTCTCGTGGCCGTTTCGCTAGCTTGATATGCACCAAATTTATTATTGAGGCACGTGACTGTATGACGAGCATAAATGACAGGTGGTAATATGAAAATCATGACCTGCATGTCATATACAACATGATTTACATGCCACGCTCATGCCGCGCTGACGGCCAATTCGCTAGCTTGATATACACCAAATTTGGTATTGCGTGACGTGACTGTACGACGAACATAAACGCGAAGTGGTAATATGGAAACCATGACATGTCATGTGCAACATGACTTGCATGCCACACTCATGGTACTCCCGTGGCAGTTTCGCTAGCTTTATATACACCAAATTTGGTATTGAGAGACGTGATTGTATGACGAGGATAAATGACAAGTGGTAATATGCAAATCATGACATGTCATGTGCAACATGACTTGCATGGCACGCTCATGACACTCTTGTGGCCGTTTCGCCAGCTTGATGTACACCAAATTTTAAGGTGAAAGCCTTTAATGTCTTATGCTCACGTCCGCCCGTCCGTCCGGTCGTCCGTCCGTCCGTTCCTCCAGCCGTGCCCTGGCACAGTGCCAGGCGGGCGCCGGGGGGGCGCAAACGGACGCCGGTCGCGTTGGACTCAACAGCGCTCGCGCTTTGCTTGCGTAGCGTCGCTGCGCCGAGCGTCTCTAATCATGCAAGGAGGGAGACGCGCGCATCACGTTCCATTCTGACCGACCCCGTCTCAGCGGCACTGGCGTTCGAGGAACACACTTTGGAATTGGCTAAGTGTCCGTCAATTTAAACGCTGGAACGCGGATGGCGTCTGCACGATGCGCAGAGCGCGAGAATACGAACGCATGTGAAACGGAGGCAGATTGGTCTCGCGTCTCGCTGCGATTCGAGGTAAAAAACTGAGCGAACAAAAGTGGCAGGCGGTTACATGAAAATCTTGGCATGCATGTCATCTACAATGCCATTTACATGCCACGCTCATGGTGCGCTTGCGTCCAGTTCGCTAGCTTGATATACACCAAAATTTGTATTGCGCGACGTGACTGCATGACGAACACAAATGACAGGTCCTAACATGTAAATAATGACATGCATATTATGCACAGTATGATTTGCTCCTTGCTGGCTGCTTCGCATCACATCGATTCCCACAGTGCGTGGGATCTGCCGGTTTTTTTTCCTTGTATACTTCATTCTTCGAACGAGTCGACTCATTGATCTTCCACACGCAATCGATCGCGTCTCCGCTTAGTTCTGTCGCGTTCTTCCCGATGACATTGGCAGTTCGCGGGATATTTTCGCGTGACTGGTTAAGCGTGCCAGCGATGTGACAGAGAGGAATAAGAGATGCACCGTGATTTCCCTCGACGATTCCGCGCACTGTATTGAGGAACAACGTCCCCGCTACCTGCTCTAAGTAAGGCGAAGCGCGTGTGTTATTAAAGACGATAGTCTTTTTTGGGATACCTAAACGGAGAAATTTTGGTCTGTTTCTCTGTTTGTCGGCACGTCGCACGATTCAGCTAGCTGGCCAAAGTTTAAGCCCCTGCCTTACGACCTCCAATCTTTACCGAGGAGCATGTGTTCATACGGGTGAGCGTGGGCAATTAAAAATCAAATATTACGCATATCTGAGACACATCATCAATACCTTAGTACTATTCACAGTGTTCCTTTAAAACAAAATCTATAGATACGTAATTATAAAGATCCTAGTGTTTATTACGCGGCGCTGAAAATGCGCCGCTGTGTATAAAACAAGTCTCCGCCCAGTGATTTAACTTCGACGCTGTAGTGCTGCCACCTGGCAGCAACATAGTTCAATACAAGCCGATGTTCCCCGATAGCGCTGCAGATGGCGTCCTTTTCTGTTTTATCAATGCCAGCCAGATGCGGCTGATTCAACGTAGAAAAGCGCTGTCTCAGGCAAGGCAAAACATATATGGCCGCTTGATGAAATACGATCCACTCAACAAGACATGATCAGAAAAGGCAGAGAAAAGACCGACGACCAGATTTCAGCGGAGAAGCGCCGGCGTCCGTCTCAAGCGTGCCCGGGAACCGTCCGAAAAACGAGCCCGGCGGCTAGCCCAGGTATTAAATTGTGGTACTCATGCAGTACGGTCGGCACAAGACTATCGTCTTTCGACGACATTTGCAGCGAAGCACGCAGATACGCGGCCCATTTTTTTTCACTTGGTGTTTGGTGTAGTCTCTTCACGGACGTTATTTATGCACCTTTCTCTGCGACTTTTTCTTAGCCCGTGAAAAGGTTTTGCGTATGTTCCCAAATTGTCGCGCACAAGTAAGCAGCAAACTGCAAATGGTGCATAGTTTTATATAATCGAGAGTTCGACGGGAACCCGTCTAATCGGGATGAAACATGATGAAGGAAATGATGTACACCGACTAAATAAAACTTAAAAGAAAAAGAAAACGACATTTCGGCTTGTTCACAATGAAGCCGAACAACTAGAAGTGTCTCTCATGTAGGTTTCACCATGTAACGCAAGCACAGCGTATAGGACGAGGGAAGGTTTCTATCACTGCGATTCAGTGTTTGCCTTGTAAATTGTATCTCGAGCTACTCGAGAAACAGGTGTGATTTCCAATTCATTTCCTTCCCAATAATACTCGCATTTCACCAGTCAGTGCTGTGATCAGTCATTGCATCAGACGCCACTTTCTTCTTTTCCACATGATTCTGACGCTGGCGCGGGCGCTGTCCGAAGTTGCCGATCTCTCCGATATACACACTTTCGCAATTCGCACAGAGGATCTTATACACAACACCAGGAAAGGCTTCCTTCGGTAGCTTGTCCTTCCCACTGACAAGTGCTTGCCTTAACATGCGTACAGGCACGTGGGCAACTTCAACGTCGTAGCTACGCAATACGCGTGATAAGGCCTCACTTGTCCCGGGCACGTAAGAAATAGGAGCATGTTTCTTCTGTCTGGCAATGACACGCTGGGAGGGAGCATGCAAACGATTTGCCACCGCGTTAATGAACACTGGCGGGTTCATTGTTACTGTATGCCTCGTTGGAACAGCTGCTCTACAGAAAATAAAGTTTCTTCATGACTGGTAGGATATTATTGCCACAGCAGCACACAGGTTGGCTTGCCCGTGATTCAAGGTCACTCATAGCCCGCAGGAATACGGGAACTGTAGCAGATATTCAAAGAAATGAAAAAAACTCGGTGGAATATGCTCTCCTGCTGCCTGCTGCACTTGTGCACGGGGTTCAAGTTGAACATGCTATTACGCAACCATTGATTAAAATCAACCCACTCATATTCGATCAATGTTGATCACCTTCTAACTGTTTTTCATTCATTTCTTTTGTACAGTCTTTTGTAAAAATCGTCTGTTCAGCATGACTTGAAGAACACGAGCATTAACATTTAGAGGTCAGTGTTTCGAAAGACTGTTTTCGTGCAGAAGTAGTCTCTTCTTTTTTTTAACGCATGATGAATGTCATACCCGAGCAATTAATACAAGAAATATTGTTTGTAGTGTTTTATTGGAATCAAGAAAGTAAGATCTGTTGCATAACACACTGCACTAGTCCCACTGTTTGCCCAAATGCTGGAAGATGTACGAAATCTTCAGTAGAGTGTGCTGTAAGGCATAGGAGAGTGTTCCCACTAGAGGCTATCTTGTAGAAACACAGGTGGGCCAATAACTCCTGCTGCTTCGCCAGAAGTGTCTTCCTGAAAAGGATACGAAATAAAGAAGTCCATTAGACCTGCTGCATTCATAAGATTGACTGCTTTGCTGAAGACTCCAGCTCGACTACTTTTACTGCGTCGTTTTTCAAAAGACACAAGATGAATGCAAGATTGAGAAGCTGCTTGCTAAGTATTTCATTTTGAGCATTGTACTTAGAGTACACAGCTATTTTCGTAATATGTAAAAAAAATGTGGCACAGAAAAACAGTGCAGGTTAGCTTTTTAATGTTTTATACCACGACTTTACACATAGCAGAAGAAAAAAAGCAAGGTATTATTGCTAGTGTGCGCTGTTGGTCATTGTTTTATCAAGGGTGCTCTTATAAGGAAAATTTTTTATTCATCATGAAAACTTACTGAAAGTTCTACAAAATAAATTCATCAAAACTGGGGCGACATGTGATAAAACACAGGTATTTTTAACGTATGAGGCATGCCACAGTAGAGTGTTTTGGTTCTTTACTGTGCATTTAAATCTAAACCTCTGCTAATGCTAAAACAGAACCTAGCTATTCTTGCTAGTGCTTCGCTCCTATCAAGACGCACTTAAAACCTATGCCAGCCATGTGTCACCATGCTTCTGCCAGTTATGAAATGAGTACGCTCTGAAAAATTTGTGCACTTGATATTACCTAATATGTCCCCTTGCCAGCACTCAATGGATGTACAATCATTATCACTATTTAAGTCTACGTGAATGTATGAATTAACAGA
>JALIZH010000077.1:0-11797 GCA_030522465.1 Rhipicephalus appendiculatus
ACGTAGCTTATCTAGACATCACCGGGGCATATGACAACGTTAAGCAGGAAATTTTGTGGGGATATATTGAAGGAAGTGGGCATAGGTGACGACTGTATACAGCTTTTTGAGGGAGATATACCGAGAAAATACAGTTTGTGTAGAATGGGAAGGAATAAGCAGCAAGGACAGCGTTGACATTAGCAAGGGGCTGAGACAGGGATGTCCTTTGTCCCCGCTGTTATTCATGCTGTACATGGTGAGGATGGGAAAAGCGCTAGAAGGTAGCAACATTGGATTTAATCTGTCACACAAACAGGCAGGCGCGATGGTTGAGCAGAAGCTTCCAGGTCTATTTTATGCTGACGATATTGTCTTATTTGCGGACAGTCAAGATGATATACAGCGGCTGGCAGATATATGCGGAAGGGAGGGCGAGGGCTCTAGGACTAGGTTTTAGTGCAACAAAATGTGGATTGATGGTATTCAATGATCACGAAGACCATGCGGTCTTAATACAGGGCCAAGAAATACCGAGGGTAAGCGAATACAAGTACCTCGGAGGTGTGGGTAAATGAGGGGGGATAGATATATGGAGGTACAAGAGAAAGCATCGGTAACAAAGGGAAAGAGGAATGCTGCAATCATGAAGCACAGAGCGTTATGGGGATACCATAGGTACGAGGTGCTTCGAGGGCTGTGGAAGGGTGTGATGGTTCCGGGGCTTACATTTGGGAACTCAGTGGTGTGCATGAAGTCAGAGGTGCAATCTGGAATGGATGTAAATCAAAGGACTGTGGGACGCCTCGCGTTGGGCGCAAGACGACAAATGAGGCTGTAAAGGGTGATATGGGATGGACAGGTTTTGAAGTGAGGGAAGCTCAGAGCAAAATTAGATTTGAAGAGAGGCTGCGGAAAATGAAGGAGAGTAGATGGGCAGGGAAGGTTTTCAGGTATTTGTATAGAAAAAGCGTCGACACGCAGTGGAGAAAAAGAACTAGGAGGCTCACCAGTAAATATACGGCTAGCAGTGTGGGCGACATGGCAACAAGGAGCATTAAGCGAAAAGTCAGAGAGGCGGAGAGGACTTATTGGATGACAGCGATGGAAAAGAAGCCGGCTCTCAGTGACTACCGAAAGGGAAAAAACGAAATAAGGAGGGAGAGGTTTTATGATAATTCAAGGGGGAAGCGCTTTACTGTTTGAGGCAAGGTCGGGTTGCCTTAGAACGCGTAGCTATAAAGCGAGATTCTGTAACGAAGAAGAACAATGTACATGCTGTGGGGGAACTAAGGAAACGATGGAACATGTACTGATTGAATGTGGCGATATCCACCCAGATATACGTGTGGACACGAGTCTACATGAAGCCTTGGGTTTTAGGGACAACAATGGAAAGCTGAACACGTCCGCGATAGAAATAAGTAAGAGACGGTTAGAGTATTGGTGGCAGCAAAGTGGAGATAAAGGGCAAAAATGAAGAAGGGGGAAAATAAGGTCATTCTGCCTTAAGAAGCAGAGAGATGGACCGTGAACTTATATTTTTCTTTGCTGTAATAACATAGATTTAATCAATGTAGATAAGGCATTAGGCCACCATAAAAAAGAAAGTTTTTTTTCGAGCCTGGTGGCAGACATGTCACCGCCCCGTTATAAAGGGGACGCTCATAGCATCCATCCATCCAGCGTACAATATGGCGGTTGGGTGAAGGTACGCTAGATGGCGTTGGCGGTGCAGCTGCTCTCCGATTTTAGGGGGCGCCCTCACCCTTCTCTTCTCTCCTACGCTTCCCCTATCTCCTACGGTCCCCCCCCCCCCTCTCTCGCCTCGCGACTCCGGCGCAGGCAGCGTCTGCTAGCGAGTTTCATGGCGTTGGCGGTGCAGCCATGGCTAGGTCAGCTAGTATACCCCCAGGTATTCGATAATTGCGCCATTAGCGCCAATTTGTACCCTGATGTTTGGTAGGCCAAACTGTGGAACTAAAAAACAATAAAAAATGGCTGATGCTGCTATGACAACGCTTTTGTTGATGAGAGAGGAGGAAACGCCGAGCTGTTTGTCGTCTGCTATGCGCTTGACGAGCGCGCGACTGCCTCGTGAGCCGCAAACGGAAAACAACACCGCTTGCATTTTTTTTTCAGGTTGTGTTGCTGCTACATATATTGGTTTCAACAACTTTCGGTTGCTAATTTCGTCGGACTCTCAGGACGTCCACAAAACATTTGTTCGGAAATATTTCTCAGTTGAATGCGCGCGAGCCAGCAAGCCTTGAAGTGTGAAAATCGTGTTTGAGCAAGAAAAAGTAGTAGTAGAAAAATGTGGCTTATTCACTGTTTTTATGAGCAACGTATTGCAAACGATAAAACTCAATACATGCCACAATAGCACAGAGCTATGAATCTCGTACACTAAATACAAATGTTGGCAGTCTGCATCAGTTACACAAAACATAAGAGAATTCTTGACACAATTCATCGTATACAAAATATAGCTGCAGGAGTCAGAACGTTCATTGGCTGTACACAATACAATTCTCCAGAAACGACGGCTCATAGCAGCACGTTCGTGACTAATAAACTGATCATGCAGTGCAGATGACCAGCACATTGAGCCCAAGCACTACCAGCTCGTTTTTTTCTTTTTCTATGAAAGTTGCTAGTCGAAACAACCCTCTATAGCAAGCGAATTTCCTACATAACTCAGCTTTTGCTAATGCACCGTTACATATTGAGCAAATTCTATTTACAATTTAACACTTGACTTTATTTCTCGATACAACGCGTTAAGCCTTGTTCAAAGGTGGAGCATTGCTAACAGGGCATTATATTACAGAAATCTACACTAGTATATTGCACTTATTCATCGCTATTTGTAATGTACATATTTTCTGTCACAGTTTAGGCATGAGTATCACAACCCTACAACATCAAACAAAAAAATGTCACCCTGCAGACAGAGCTTTCCATCGAGAAGTAAATGCTACAAACGCTACATTCGCCACCACTGTTGTCCTCTCTGAGCCATCATCTGAAAATCCAATGACTACGTCATGTTTTGTGTCATACTGTAAATTTGGTATCACTGACATTTCGTCAAATGCAATTATGCATGCCCGATCTTCTACTGGCCAATTTTTGCTGCATCTTTAAGAATCTCCAATACGTTAGAAATAATTCCGGGTGTCATTGAAATTTCAGATAACCACCTTCGAATGGACCTCGGTGATGGCAAAGCGAACACTTTAGCGAGTTGGCGGTAAGAACTTGGCACATGAAAATACATATTCAAGGCGAATTCCTTCATCTCGAGACCACCTCCGTCCCTTCCTCTTGCGGCAATGGAGTGCCACTTGGCTACCCAAGAGTTTGCATAACTCAGGGCTTACATGAAGCTTTAACTTCTCGAGTGCTTCCCGTGTAGTAATTTTTCGGCGGCTTTTTATCCGAGCTGACTTCCGATACCTTTGCGCATCATTCTTTAGTCGCTTGATGACGGCGGCGGTCTTCGGTGAATACACCTTTCTCTTTGGGCCTCAGTGAGATGGTGTGGAAGCTGTAAGAGAGATGCATACAATATAACTTGTATCTGGGTCAGCATAGGTACACAGGGCGAGCACAGCGTCCTCTCTATAAGCAAGTGTCAGATATTTTGGTAAAGGGGATTTCGTTGGCGACAGATGAAGACTAAATATGATCTCTCCACAATATTTATGCATATAATAAATGTCTTTGACATACATAATTCCTAATTTGTGAGCGGTTCAGGTACCTCTAGGAATTTTACGCTTAATTAGATAGATAGTTGTGGTTATCAAAACCAGTGTTGATATTAACAGCGCTTCATGATATGGCATCTTACATGAACGGTAGCATGAGATGTTAAGTGTTGGCAGATATCATATTTTCATTCATTGTTTGCTCGGACTTCTCTTCATATATTAACGCGATAGCGTTAAAGAGCTCGTTTCGCAGAAATTCCGGTGTCGCCGTCGTTGGTTGTGAGCGAAAAATCATCATCTTGTCTGTGACCGAAAAATCATCATCTTGTCCGTGACCGAAAAATCGAGAAAGATGCAAATAAAATAATAAATAAAAATTTTCGGGTCCGAGTGAGGATCGAACCCGGGTTGTCTGCGTGGCAAGCAGGTGTTCTACCACACAGCCATGCCTCTGCTTGGAAATACTGTGAAAATAACTTCCTCTGCTTGGAAATGCAGTGAAAATAACTTGCATGCTTCGCAAATGCAAGCGCCCTTTATATAGGCGTCGCAATATAACATGTAATATCCCAAGAATATTTCGTGGTACAAGCGTAAATTGCCATCGGGCGTCAGAATATGTGACTATCATAACGATTCCATAGTTTAAAGCCAGCCACCCATTAGAAACGGCACACACCTTACTGCGCGTATTCCCTTAACACCACGTAGTGTGTGCATAGCAAGTTCGAAAACATTTCCCCACATTTGCCGCGCATAATTTCTCCTGGTTTAAACCATACTACCCATTACATAGTATGCACTAAGTGATTGAAGTACGCAGTACGGTCGGGATATCGCTATCGCGTTCAACTCTTAAAGGCGAATTTTAAGGGTCCCCCCAATTTTCTAGCTATCACATGTGGAACATGTAATGTCGTTGCAAATCAGTTCTGCGGAGTCCCACAAGGTGGCGAAATAGTTAAGAAAAAAAGAGAGAATAGATAACCACACGATTGTGGCACGAAGCTGCAACTAAGAAGCTTTCTTTCTGAGAAATCCGTATGGGTTTCCTTGTGGCTGTGTGCCACAATCGGGTGTTTGTCTATTTTCCCTTTTTTTCCATGTAATGTTGTTGTATACAACACTCTAAAAAAGTTCGAGTAAAAAGGGCGTGTTTTTTTCCACAACAATAATCGTCATCCGGCTTGCTCGAGTTTCGTCCGCCTCGGTGGAACAGTGGCTACGGTGCTCGGCTGCTGACCCGAAGGTCGCGGGTTCGATCCCGGCCGTGGCGGTCGCATTTCGATGGAGGCGAAATGGTAAAGGCCCGTGTACTGTGCGATGTCAGTGCACGTTAAAGAACACCAGATGGTCCAAATTTCCGGAGCCCTCCACTACGGCGTCTCACATAATCATATCGTGGTTTTGGGACCTTAAACCCCAGATATTATTATATTGCTCGAGTTTCCTTTCTTGAAAGCTCGGTGCTGGCCACCTTCCTATCAAGAATGCTATGTCACGCTGATAGCGCGCGTACCGTTCGTGACCACGACGTGCCGGGCGCGCGGCGATAATGCAAGGAAAAGGAGCGCAAGATAGATGACGATTATCGTTGTGGGACAAAACGACGCGATTTTTACTCGATCTTTCCGTAGAGTGAACTTTGTCATTCAAATTATTTCCTAATATTCCTTGTTAAAAAAGGAGGACCCACTGTGTTCGGTTAAAAGATTAAAATGACCAAACATTATTAACACGTAAACAAGAAAGCGTCAGCAAAACGTGTCTTCTTTCTTGGTTTTTCCTGGCCGGATGTTTCCGGGCACGGCGCACACTCATCCGAACGGCCACACGTGGAAAGGCCAGATGGTCCAGGCATTGGGGATTCAGGGTGAACTGGTGTCTGGCGGGAATCTATAAACAGAAATAACGTCGAGCGCAGGGAATTTATATTTGTTCACACAACTATCTATGGCTCGGCGCCACAGCACCGGCATGCACACAAGCAACCATTATAACACTTTTCAATTAGTGCACATTACGAAATCTTAAAATATGCAAATTGGTGTCGCAATACAAAAACAGAATGAAGAAAGAACACACAAGTGCAAGCGCACAATCGCAACTGGCATTTTATTGAATCAAAGGCACATGAAAAAGACGGATACTTATTTGTATTTCTTTTTAATAACATGTCAGTGGCGCGTACGCACTTGTCCTTGTCTGTTATTTCTTCAGTCTGTTGGTGTTCCGCTATCAAGCACTTACGACATGGAACCCTACCAACTCGCACAAATATTTACAAAGGTAAAGTATCTGCGGTGCATGTATGTCCTTCTGATTAAGTGCTAAAATCTCTTTTCTTGAAACAAACTCTGCTTACAAGTTCTTCCTACACAGCACTCTTAGACTCGTTGCTTTCTTCTGGTAAATAAGTGAAAAAAACCAAACCTTGTGACATCATCTGTTGTCCTCTATTCCGCGGCACCCGGAATAAAGCAGCCCTCCGGGCTAGCCCGCTGAAGGCATCCAAGTAGCAAAATTTAAGTAATGCTTGTTGCTTGCAAGAAAAAAAAAATTGCATTTATTGATATTTATCATTACTTTGGGGGTACACTTACCATGACCGAGGTGAGACGGTGATTCAGGGCAGACTGAGCTGGCTGTTGTGGGGCCGCCTTCTGGAAAAAAGGGAAAAATGAGTGGCATTTTAGTTCGCATGTTTTAAATAGCCTCAGCACGTTTTCCGTAAAATGGCGCTTTCTAACTCAAGCGGGTCAGCTGCGATTGTATATCTTTGCATGACTTCTACTAAAAAATATTCCTCTAAGAGACATTAAGCATTGATCGAAGTTTTATTGCTGTTGTACATTCACGTAACATGTTCAGCATTGCTGTTGTCTCATTAGCTAGCTTAGAATATTGTAGTATTGCAGAGATTTTTTCTTCTATTTACTTTCTCTTTACCATTTTGTACACTGCCCACGAGAGGTAATTAGGTCCAAACAACTTAAAAGCTGCTGTTTACCGGCACACGCACACCTGCTCATGTAAAATTTCTACTATACAGCGCCAACCAAACTTATGGAGATCATCGCAGCGCGTACGCAAGACATGGCTTTGTCGTATTGAATTGTGCGGTTTTACGGACCACGATACGTGCGTGAGACATGCCGTAGTGAGCGACTATGAACTATTTCGACCACCGGAGGTGTGCGCGAACTTCACCCTTATCGAAACGCGATTTAATCCCGCGACCTCGTGTTTTCAAGTGCAACATCATGCCCGATACGCGACAACAGCGGGTGATCGATGTATCGTTTACAGCAAGGCCAAGAGCGCTGCGTCTTCTTACGAGCGTGAATTCTGTCGTTGCGAAAAAAAATATTCTCATCTTTCGCTGCGCCAGGAAGCTGGAAAATATTCGCATCGTTAGCTACACGAGCAGTTTGGAACACCCTTCACCACGCATGATCTTCCAATAGAAAAAAAAAAAGAAAAAAAAAAACGAAGAGAACGCAATTTCCTGGCGCACGCGGAACAAATTTCGCGGTGAAACGTCACGCGAAGCCGTAGCCGATGACATAGAAAAAGCGCGTTGTGCAGTGCCATTTTGCGCCGTACCCTGTGTACTTGTTCTACACAAAGCAAGAATACGCGCCCGTTCCTAAATGCCCAAAATCAACAAGCCGGCGTGCATACCTGCAATCTGGACGATGCTCTTTTGGCCAGGGTGGTCTTAAGCCGCAGCAGCCGTGGCTTCTGCCAGGGAGGATCCTTGAAGATACAGTAGATATCAGTCTCGTTTAAGTAGGTAGCGAAGGAAGGCAATTGTGAAGTAAGGTTGTAGCATGAACTACAATGTAAAGGACACACCTTGAACTCATGTGTAAATATGGAACGTTGATTATGCATCAGGCGATAAGGTGCGCGAAAACGAACTACAAAAGCGCACGTGTTCGCAACCGCTAATAAATTGTTTTTATTACCTTCGTATATCGGGGATTCCACTTCCACTGCAACAGTGGGAACAGCCGTCCACAAGAGCCGTGTTTTGGCAAGGTTTGCGAAGGCACTTTCGGCGAAGTGGTCCGAGCAGAGGCGGTAGCCGTTGTAACTCCCGTGTGAGTCCCTCGAGGTCTGCCCTTTTGGTGTAATTTCGCCATACGTCACACCTAGAAAATGAAACAAATAACAACATGGATATCAACATGTAAAAGCGACACAAATATAGAGAGTGCGAAAAAGGGTGAAAACAATGTTTCACAGGTTCAAAACCGAAGGCAAGCTCGGCCTTAGCGCAGGTAACACGAACTTCTCGTAACACGGAATGCAAGCAGTCACTGCTACGTAAATAAATTTCGGGGTTCTTTCTTAAATATTGAAATGTGGTAATGTCACTACAAGCAACTGGTCGTCGGAATGCTCCAAAAGCCGAACCAGTTCGTCGAAGAAGTACATTCGACAAACATACTTTGCAAGATTTCTTCTCGAAGAAAAAAAATATTACGAGCTACCGCTAACGAAACCGATACTGAAGCGAAATTTCCGTCTGCGCGTCAGCTGGCATCAATCGGCTCACGAGAAACTGCCCACAAGTAGCTTTACATGCTTACAACATTTCTGACAAATGCGCAGTGCCAAAAAAAAAAAAAAGGAGGTTCACTGTAAAGCAACAACAAAAATTTTTGTTATCAAGACAGCTTATTCCGTGCGGGTGTTTCGTTTTCTGGTGTCATTTCACCTTTTTCCCGCCCCGGTTAACAACGATGGCGTCGTTCGGTAGCAGCAAGTTCACATCGTGGCTTGTGAGCGAGGATGAGTGCGTGTTCGTTAGGTGATCTGTTTTCATCGAGCAGAAATAAAAGAAGATGGCTGTGCGTCGTCAAATGTTTTGTTCCCCGCATATGCTGTGACGGAGAAACTAGTTGTGTGCGAGTGATACTGTCAGTGCAAGTGAGTCTCTCATCGTGATAGCCACCTTGAAAGTAACACTGGCGACCTGTCAGTCTTCAGCAAGACCGGCTGCTTGAAAGCAAAATTGCGTCCCATACGTGGTTGGCATTTCGATTGCCTGATATTGCTGATGCAATCACGCTTCAGATCGCGTACTGTAACAGAGTACCCTTCGGTGTCTACGGCGGGAGCGGTTCTTGGCGCTTTTCGATGACAGCAATTTTCGAGGATAAAATCACCAGTGCAAAGCTTCGGCTGGGCAACAGGCGCGTTCATGTCTATTATGCGGCTAACTGCCAGAACGGCGCTCTTGACCGAGTAAGGAATGCGTTTCACCCGCTTGGATTTACCACGGCCGTGGATTTAAGAACGTGAGACGCCCGCCTGTCACCGGTCGTGGCCAAGATATCTGCGACCAATCGATGCCTTCGCGTCCACCAACAATATAATGTGAGCGTCTCCAGAAAGTTCTTGCGTCTCCAAAAGAAGGAAAACGACGATACCGACCCTGTATTCACCGAAATTTAGGACATGGTTTCTTGCCAAGCATTCAATTTCCTATCACACAGTTCCTGCTTGGTGGTGCCCCCCACCCCCCCCCTTTTTTTTTTCAAAAATAAATCTGACCGCTTCAATGAAGGTCCTTCCTGCGTTCCTTAGCAATAAAGAATATTTTATTGCTTTGAAAAAAAAAAGCCAAATGCAAGCATTACTGTCCCGTGCTCACTTTTACCGCGGGCTTGAACCGCTAGCAGGTTAGCGTTATGCTGGAATTCGCAGATCACAGCAATGATTTCACGTATTATTCCTTCACTGCTGCATTCATAAGTGTCTCAAGGCTTGTCATATCTTTCGACTAAAGCAACATATAACCTATATTTTAATACACTATTTCAAAAATAGCATCATTAACCTTGGATGTTCGTGCGAAAATGTACATGTTGGATGCGCTTGTGAAACCGAAACAGAAATCACCTGCAAACGGACTACTTGGCGTAGTAACACATGTGCAGAAGCTCCGCCCACGTAGCTTTCGCTGTGCTGCCACAGAAAGTCGTCGCGAGGTATAGTTTGATCAACTCCTCCATCGGTTTCAACAAAGCTGGCATTCTTTGCCTTGACGCGCGTCCTGTAGTCTGCTCGAGTTACGGGCGCCGCCGCTGGAGGTCGGAAGAGGTCGCGGCTGTAGGTCACGGTGTAAGATATATACAGGGTGTTTCAAGAAATGTGTCCACTATTTTTTAAAAATCAGCAAAATGTAATATTTGCTCGCTGTTTTCACAAGTGCTTTTTCTGTAGCGGCAGGCATCTTAAGATGATGGAAGACATGATTAGGGACAGTAATTAAGAAAATTAAATTAATTAACTTTTTTAATTAGTGGAGTTAGGTGGTTAAGTCCAATGGGAGAATTGAAGTCCTTCATGCCAAGAACCCATTTCAACTTTGAGACTTCGAAAAAGCGGCCTCGATTAATTATTGTGGCGTAATGAAGTTCAGGCAAATTCAGCGGCCAAACCGTCCCTCCTTCCCGTGTCCCACACTACCACAGCGCATGCGTCTCCTCCCCCCTCTCTCTCTCTCCTCGCCTACGCTCACCCCCTTTCTCCCCCTCTAGGAATACTCTACTCCCCGGAGCGGCGTCCGCGTCCCATGTCCTACACCCCCACAGCGCATGCGCGTTCCCTCCCCCCTCTCCTAAGCTGACCCCCTTTCTCTCCTCTAGGGATCCTCTACTCTACGGAGCGGCCACCGCGTCCCCTCTCCCTATCTCTCCTCCCCTTTCTCTACTCTAGGAATCGTGTACTCTACGGAGCGGCATGCGCGTCCTCTCCCCTTCTCTCCTACGTTCAGCCCCTTTCTGCTGTAGGAATCCTCTACTCTACGGAGCGGCGTCCGACACCACAGCGCATGCGGGTCCTCTCCCCCTCTCTCCTACGCTCACCCGCTTTCTCTACTCTAGGAATCCTCTACTCTACGGAGCGGGTCCCGCGTCCCACACCCCCACAGTGCATGCGCGTCCCCGCTCTCTCTGCTCTCCTACGGTTCCCCCCCGTTCTCTCCTCTAGGAATCCTCGACAGAACGGCGCGCGACAGGTGGTGTGACAGCTGCATACTCCGCTGGGGGCACCACGGTAGTTCCGCGGTATAAAAATGACGGAGCGCGCCTCATTCTCTCTCCTGTGCAGCGCCGCGATGAGCGCCCGGGCCACTGCCGCGAAACGAGAGCGGCGACGTTTCTCCCGCTCAAGCTAACGATCTCCCCGCTGCTTCGCATCCACACATGGTTCTCTTTAGCGGGAGATGGGGGAGTGTTTTTTTTTTTTGTTTTTAAGACTGTGGCGGCGAAAAACGCCGCCACCAGCGCTCTAATCGCCGCCCTGACCATATGGTGCCGAGGCGCGGTTTCCTGAAAATTAAGGACCTGGAAAGCTTCTTCCGTCAGTCCACCCTCACTTCAGAAAGGTATGAAGCTCATCAAATCGAACTGCGGGTACAATGCAAAACATGTTTCAGTTATTTCGGCGTGCTGCAACTCACAAGTGCAAGCTAGCATGGCATGACAAAGTTCGAGGCAAGCACTCCGACGTGCGTTCTGTATCGCCTAAATGCGTTAAATTTGAGCATATACATAATGTCAAAGCCATGAAGTACATATACGAGCAATGTATTGTAAGATGAGTGTTACGAAGCTCGCTTTATCTGGCACGAATAGCCCCGGCGATTTTCGGCTATGCAGTTGCATTCTCTATCCCTCTCTTGCTTCCTGTGTGTGGAACTGTTTTATTTCGTATCATCGAATGTTCTGTTGACGGTTGCCTTCCGTCTGCATATACTGCAAATGGAAATGCGGGCGTGTTCGCTTTCTCGGTGTATAACGAAAGGCAAGACGGTGACCTTCGAGATAGCTCCGGCAATCGCGGAGACCACGCGCAAGAAAAGCCTGATGGCTGTCGCGACCAACATTTTGCGATTTACTTGTATGACGCACGTGTTAGCATTTGCTAGTTAAAGCCGGAACATCGAGCGTTCGAAGTGTACGTGCGCGATGCTGTTTGGTGACGACCAGTTCAGATTATGGGTGGCTGCAGAGTGCGCGATTTTTTATCGCGTGCGTCACCTGTCTGCATTTAATTTTGCACGGCGCGCACCGCGATCAGGC
>JALIZH010000079.1:0-56089 GCA_030522465.1 Rhipicephalus appendiculatus
AGGCAGCAAACTTGGGCCGACATCGACGGATGGAGGTACAGGCAGCAGTGTTGCCAAGGCGGACGAGGTGGCGTAGCCAAAGCCAGAGAAACTGTAGCCCATATGTAGCCAAAGACAAAAAAGAGCGAAAATATTTGTAGCCAAACATAGCCATTCTTATTTGAATTTTTTTGTGGACTTACATTTTTCATATTTGACTACTACAGTTCCTTTTTTGGCCAACCGGTCGTTAGAGTATCGAACAGCTTGTGTTCAAGAACGTCAAAGTATCAATATTAGGAGCTTCCTTATGCAATCACAGCACGTTAATTTGAAAAAAAACAACAACAAAAAAGCTGATCCTGCATCTCACCAGTCCCTCGCTTCTGGAAAGTGACCTTACGATGCGAGGCGTTCTGCAGGACCAATTATCGCAAGTTCTACAGTATTAAGGCGAAATCCCCAGACGCCTCATCAAAAGAGAAATTTAACCGTCAGCGGCGACCGCCCCGCGGCATCGGGGACGAGTGATGTAAATAATGATGACGTCACCATATGACGTCGTAATGACGTCACAGATTGAAAAAATTGTGACGTAACGCCACCCGATGCCGTTGTAGCGCCCTCCTTTGGGCGACGAACAAAAGCGGAGAGCGCGCGACCTAAAGAGAAGGAAAAGAAGACGGCGCTTGGCAGTGCACCTGAAGCCGCTGCTCGTGTTCCCTGCTCCCTTATACGTCGACTGAGAATAAAAAAGAAGATGGATTTCGCCTTCGAGTCGTCTTAGGTGAATGCACAAGGGATTCTGTGAGTTTTATTACACATGAAGCAAAACAAGGCCAAGGATTACCTGCTGTGCTTTCCAAGACAAATTTTATGATCATAGCCACGAGCCTTTGCCGCCTTCTCTGAGAATATTCAGTGCATGTGTCGAATTCAGTTTAGCGCCGCGAACTAAAAAAGCCCACTTGTACATTTGTAATGTAATGTTGTTGCGGTAGCGAATAATAGAGCCGCGGAAGTGATAGACAGTAATAACCCAGGCGGAAAACTTTTCCATTTCCAGCTGGATTATTGAACCGTAAATTTTTTCCCAGCTGGATAATTTTCCCGCTGGAATGCTTTTTCTCGCTGGAACAATCTCCAGCTGGGAAAAGTTCCGGTTCAATAATACAGCTGGAAATGGAAAATATTCCCAGCTGGAAAGCATGCATTTCCAGCCAGAGAAGATTTCACTCTTGGCTGGAAAGCATGAATTTTCCAGGTGAACACATGTTAGTCCCAGCTGTAAAATGCTCTATTCCTAGCTTGAACCAGTCGACATTCCTGCTGAGCATGAGAGCATCTCCCTGCTGGCATGTTCATTTACTTTGTTCCAGTTAGTGACAGGAGTAAACCACATTCTAGTCATAGCTAGGCAAATTATGGGAACGAAAATTTTCATAAATGTTGCATGGATCCTGGCCCGCTGTTATTGGTGGCCGCCTTGTTGAGCCACAGGGCAAACTGGTTCAGTGAACTGAACAAATTGAAGAGACAAACGCCTTCGGTAAAGAACTTAAAGGCTTTAATACGGTAGAAAACTCATGGTCGACCTGCTGGTCAAACGGGCAACGCTGAACGTGTCTCGAGGCATTGCGCCGCGCGTGAACGGAGCGACTTCTTCTTCTTCGGAAGTTGCAACAACCTCCCCACGCAAATCAAAGTTCATGAAAGGTGGTGAACTTCCAAAGGGTAGAGCAACTTGGCAGGTCGTTGGAGATGCGTTCCGTCTGCAAGTCGGATAGTACATTACCTTATTTTTCCATCGCGACCAGCGTGGACTTTGGTCACTATGGCTAGCTTCCACAGTTGGCTTGTGCTGACGGGATGATCGTAGTTCTTGAAGGTATTCTTTTGCCCATCGTTGCCAAAAATCTTCTAGATTGCTCTGCCTGTGCTTCCATAATTGGTTCAGTTGGTTTGTTGATATTGAGGGCAGCTTGGACGACTTCGGGCTTGGAATCGAGACCAGCCGTTTTCCTGTGATGAAGTGCGTCGGCGCGAGGGGTTCCGGATCTCGGACATCACTGTAAACGTACGTGATTGGCCTGGAGTTTAGCACGGCCTCAATTTCTGTTAGAGTCGTGACAAGTTCTTCCTTCGTGAGGCTATGCTGTCCGACGGTTTTCTTCAAGGCTAGCTTGACGGATCTGACTAGACGTTCATAGAACCCTCTCGACCACCGTGCTCGTTCGACAATAAACTTCCATTCAATTTTGCTGTTTGCAGAGGTATTCGCGACTTCTTCCGACCGTATGCTTTTCCAAAGGTTGAGCAGTTCTTTCTTGCTTCGTTTGAACGTGAGAGCGTTGTCAGAGTACACGGTCGCAGGAAATCCTCTTCAGGACACGAAGCGGCGAAAGGCGTGCAGAAAGCTGAAAGCAGACATGTCTTCAACCAGTTCGAGATGAATAGCTCTGACGACCGCGCAGGTGAAGAGTGCTATGTACACTTTCTTCAACGATCGTGTGACCTTGACTAATAACGATCCGGCGAACTCAATCCCCACAACTTGAAATGGTTCGGCTGCATTTACTCTGTCGGGAGGTAAAGGAGGGGTTTGTGCCTGAAATGGTTTTGCCTGTTGACGACGACACACTACGCATTCCTTGATTGCATTCTTGACAAGCTGTCGTGCTGGCAGAATCCAAAACTGTTCCCGTAAGTCGACAAGCGCGTCTCGTACACCAGCATGCAGGATTTTGCGATGGTGCTCAGAAACTATGAGTTTCGAATAACGATGCGTTTTCGGCAGAATGACCAGGTGTCGCTCGGAATAAGCTTTTTGACTGTAGTGAAGACGTCCTCTCAATAGTAAAATTCCGGTGTCGTCTAGGAAAGTCTCGGTATTTAGCAGAGGTGACGTCGGGGAGGGCTGCTCGCCTCTTCGAATTGCCCTTATCTCTTCCGAAAAGGCTTCTGCTTGGACTTGGCGGATCTAGTACATCTCAGCGGTAGCCATTTCGTGGGATGTGAGAAATCCTGTTGCACTGCTGTCATGCTTTAGTTTGCTGACGAATCGCAAGACCCAGGCAGTTGTCCGGTGTAAACGATTGATGGAACTGTAATTTGCGACAGGAACGATTGGTTGCGCTAACTGGGATGTCGTAGTCAGTGTAGTCAGTGCTTCGTGCACTTCTATGTTACGTGGTTCTCTGTTCTCTTTGGTCGATAGGTCCGAAGTTACTCCAACTTGCTGTGGCCAGTGTTCGGTGCCTTTAAGTAGCCACGAAGGTCCATGCCACCACAATTCGGAAGATGCGAGACGCTCAGCATTTGATCCTCTGGTGATCATATCTGCAGGGTTTTCCTTCCCTGGGCAATGGTTCCACCACTTTATGTTTGTAGCAGCTTGAATCTCGTGCACTCGATATCGTACAAATTGCTTCCAACGATGGCTGTCGCCTCTTATCCAGTGAAGCGCTATCATAGTGTCTGTCCACAGGTACACGTTGTTGAAGGAGTTAGGGATGGACCGATTGACGTGCTCGTACAGTCTCGATCCGATTAAGCAAGCAAGCAGCTCTAATCTGGCCAGGGTTAATTCTTTGATTGGGGCTATGCGAGCCTTGCAAAATATGATTGTGGAATAAGATCCTGCTTGATTATCGAAGGTGCACAGGTAGGCGACTGCGCCGTAAGCAGATGGGCTTGCATCAGCAAACACGTGAAGCGTGCTGTTCTTGACCTGTGGTGCCAAATCGTGCAGGTAGAAGCGAGGTAGCTCGATTCCATAGAGAATAGGGAGCTCATCACACCACCTTTTCGATTCATTCAGGAGTGAAGGCGGAAGAACAGTGTCCCACTCGACGTTGAGCCTCCAGATGCGCTGAAAGCAAATCTTTGCTCTGATAGTGAACGGGGTTAGAAATCCCAGTGGGTCGTACAGTCTTGCGGTTGCTTGCAGTATAAAGCGCTTGGTGTCAATTCTGGATTTCACAAAGTCGATGACAGGTCCAGGGGAAAATGATAGGTTGTCGGTATTGGGATGCCAAACCAACCCAAGAACCTTGAAAACACGTAGTGGTTCGCTGACGGGAAGCTCTTCACAACCTTGCTTCAACTGCACGTGCTTGAGAACAGCTTGTTCGTTTGATGCCCATTTATGAAGTTTCATGGCAGCAGCAGCAGATATTTTCGTTGTTTCTGCGCAGAGTTTGATAGCTTCATCGACGTTGTCGGCTCCATTGATTATATCGTCAACATAGATGCAATCTAGCAGCTTTGCGATGGTAGCAGGGTACTCATTGGACATCTTGTCTAAATGATGCCGAATAGTTGCCGCAAGAAGAAAGGGGCTTGAAGTTGTGCCGAAGGGCACCCTTGTCATCCGGTAAGTGATCACTAGAGACCGGATTATAGGCAAATGCCTATTTTTTTTCCTTGCGTTCCTATCGCGCCACTATGATATATGAGCATGAATTAGGGGTAAAGGAGGGCTTTTATAGTGTTTTTATAGTGCCTATAAATGCCTATTTTTGGGGTTTGTGCCTAAATGTCTATAAGTGCTCATAAATGCCTATTTTCAAAATTGGTGCCTATATGAACGCTATTTAGCCTCAAATTTTGCTTTCGAGTACAGTTTGAGACAGTAATTAATGTTACCGGGCAAAATTGACGTTTCGGAACTTTATGGGGTGCAACAATTCCCTAGTTCAACAAACATCCGGGAAGCAACCGGTAGCAGCAGTGAAATGGGACGCGCCGGCCACCTTACCCCACCGCACTGACATGGCGCGAGCGGTTGAGCAGGGGAGAGGAAAAGACGCTATTTCTGCAACCCTAAATGGGAGCACGTCCCAGCGTGTACAGTGGAATGGGGAGAGGAAAATAAAGGCGGGAAGAGGAGAGGGGAAGAAGAGGAGAGTGGCGTCCATGGCAGAGGCCGTTGCGGGCGGCATTTACAGCCGGTTTCCCAGTTCAGTGTTCTCAAGGTATCCAAGAACCTCCTTGAAGACCTGGGTGTGGTGAAGGGCAGGGAACAGGAGGTGCCTCTGTGCAGCAGCAGGAAGATGGAGAACGAATGCGAAACCATGGAGTGCCGTCAGGAGAAAGTAGAGTATAGGTTAAGAAAAATCAGATGTGCACGTGGCTTTTGTTCCGTTTGTAATTTACTTCTTGAAGGGCGCTTCACCAGGTCACATGAGAAATTTTAGTCAGATACTGGAAGTGTTCGCGTGCCTAATGAAGAGCTTTGTACCACAAGGACTTTTTAATTGGTTCATTACGAGCCGCGAAAGCATGATGCCGGTAGGTGAGCTTGAAACCTTTGCCACTCGCAAGCCTAATTCCTTCCCTGCCCTCTTCGGTATCAGGGAAACTCGGAGCCGGAAGATCACACGACGTTGATGCATCAACACGCCATGCGCACGCAAGATTACACTGTGTGACATGACATGCCCAAGCCATGTCGTGCGCACAAGCGGTGTTGTATCGTTTCGGCGTTCGCTCTATAGTGTACTGCCTGTTTCTGTGGGATGGATCCGTCTATGCGTTTGGAGAGGCTGGCAGGGATCCTGTATCCTTACCACGACACAGCGCGTCGCACAGCTTGAACTGCTGTAAGGGACGATGCACCAAAAACATGCTAAGCGAACACAAAAGAAATATAGGCAGCTAAGTCTCGAATCGCTCTCGATTCGAAGAAAAAAAACTAAAGAAAAACGCGCACACATTCCATTTGTATGTTTTAATATTTCTATTAACTTTCATTCCTCTATTCAAGCAACAGATTGCACAAATTACACATGTAGCCTCGAATAATTCTCGCAGTTTTATGTACTACTGTGACATACACAGGACCATTCCTTGTTGAACTTTACCTCCCCCACATTGGTGCGCGCGCCTGTGAGATAAAGGGCGCGAGGCATTCAGTCTGACATTTCACCTCGTTCCGGGGAGCGTAGCGTTGCAAATCTTGGCAGACGTGATCGTTAGCGCAGTGCATGCATTACACTTCTAGCTCGAAATGCTCAAACCTGGTAAGGGGCCCTTTATAGTGTTCACACAAAGAGGAGAAATTGACCCTGCGCTATTAGACCCGGCCAATACTTGGCTAACAGACCATTCTGGCCTTTTAGCGGTCTGGCTATTGAATCCTGTGCTGCCCTTCCTAGCCATGCCGAAAAGAAGCAGACCCAGGAGCGTGTTTATTCGATGGTGGACACTTAACTTACCATTCTGGACAATAAAAGGAGAGACCGTGTTCTGGAAACCGTGCCCGAAAAGGGACCATTGCATGGCTATGTTAAATCATTAACGCCTTTGTACAATCATAAAATATAACATTTGTTTGCTTTCCTGTCGTAGACCAGGTCGCGCACGTCCTTATTCGAAAATTTGAGTTTTTGTAAAAATTTATTGTGCCTATATTTACGATTTTGGGGGGCCTAAAACTGTGTTTTTCCCGCCTATTTTTGGCGCCTAAAACACGATTTTTAGTGCCTAAAAATCCGGCCTCTAGTGATCACCCTTGGAAGCGACTCGTTAGGCACGACAAGTTTCTCATACCACAAGTATCGATTCCGTAGAGAGTAGGGAGCTCATCACACCACCTTTTCCATTCATTCAGGAGTGAAGGCGGAAGAACAGTGTCCCACTCGACGTTGAGCCTCCAGATGCGCTGAAAGCAAATCTTTGCTCTGATAGTGAACGGGTTTAGAAATCCCAGTGGGTCATACAGTCTTGCGGTTGCATGCAGTATAAAGCATTTGGTGATCGTCTTTGATCAAAATTTGCAGAAATGCCTTTTCAATGTCGGCTACGAGAGTGACGCGTTGGCGACGAAAGCTTAACAGTAGGTTAACTAGATCGGTGTTCAGGTTGGGCCCACTGTAGATACTGTCGTTGAGAGAAATGTGCTCTTTCGCATGTGAAGAAGCATCGAAGACGACACGTGTCTTCGTTGACCTGTCTTCTTTGATCACGGCGTGGTTAGGCATATAATATATTGGGCCTTTTGCTATTGCCGTGTCGTCGACCACTTCGGCCATATCATCGTTGGCGTACTTGGAGATGGCCGCGTAATACGTTGTCAGTAACTCTGAGTTTCGAAGAAGCCTCCTTGTCATACGACTTAGCCGCCTTTGTGCTGCGGCATTGTTGTCATCGCGTAGATTATCCGTCCTCCACGAAAGTCTTACTTCATAGCGACCATTCACTGGGTCGACGGTCTCCTTCAAAAATTGGGGGGACCCTTAAGCTTCGCCTTTAAGAGTTGAACGCGATAGCGATATCCCGTCCCTAGTGCGTACTTCAATCACTTAGTGCATACTATGTAATGGGTAGTGTGCTTTAAACCAGGAGAAATTATGCGCGGCAAATGTGTGAAATGGTTTCGAACTTGCTATGCACCCACTACGTGGTGTTAAGGCAATACGCGCAGTAAGGTGTGTGCCGTTTGTAATGGGTGGCTGGCTTTAAACTATGGAATCGTTATCATAGTCACATATTCTGACGCCCGATGGCAATGTACGCTTGTACCACGCAATATTCCTGAGATATTACATGTTATATTGCGACGCCTATATAAAGGACGCTTGCGTTTGCGAAGCATGGAAGTTATTTTCACTGCATTTCCAAGCAGAGGAAGTTATTTTCACAGTATTTCCAAGCAGAGGCATGGCTGTGTGGTAGAACACCTGCTTGCCACGCAGACAACCCGGGTTCGATCCTCACTTGGACCCGAAAATTTTTATTATTTATTTTATTTGCATCTTTCTCGATTTTTCGGTCACGGACAAGATGATGATTTTTCGCTCGCAACCAACGACGCCGACACCGACGCCGACGCCGGAATTTCTGCGAAACGAGCTCTTTAACGCTATCGCGTTAATATGTCAGAACATGATCGTCCTTGTTCTGTGGTGATTCCATTCCTGTGGAGTCAACATTCCAAAATCTTTCGATTTCGTCGTGTATATGGCTAACTTGTACGTTCAGAACCGTGGCTTCCGTGCACAGTTCTGTCAAGTGGGTTGTCGCTGGTCCGTGAACTGTCCAGCCAAATACTTTTTCCACTGCGCTTGAACCTTGGTTTAAGGACTGTGTTTGGCCTGTAACAAGTTCCCAGTAGTGGTCGGCTCCGATTAGAAGCTCTATTGACGTCTCGTCAACGTGACTGGCTGGCAAGTCGAAACCAGCAATTATAAGGCCGTGGTTTGACATTTCTTCAGTTCGCTGTCTTGAAGTACTGGAACCAATTGATTGCAAATCTTCTCAATGACAAGTGCATATATGCTGTATCTTGAGACTTCATTTGTGCCACGGAGGTGCAGCGTAACCTTTCGAAAGCTTCCCTTGTTGTTATGGCCGCCGAAGGATCCCACTGACAAATTTTCGTGGCCTGTCGTTTTGCACTTGAGTCGTTTCGCAAGTCGGCTTAACACGAACGTTCTCTGATTTCCGCCGTCAAAAAAAAATGCGCGTGACAGCACTTGTCCGACCGGAAGGTACGATCGTGGTTTGAAGGTAAATGTGTCGTTGTCCTTAACCCCCGTTTGTTCCCTGACCCACTCTGCTCTGTTCCTGTCTCTTCAGGTTACACCTATCATTTTCCTTTCCATCGCTCGCTGCGTCGTCTTCAGGGGTTAAGGATATCATAGTTGAAATCAAGAAGCAGAAATGGGTATGGGCCGGGCACGTAGCACGTCGGCAGGATAACCACTGGTCATTAAGGGTAACTGAGTGGATTCCAAGAGATGGCAAACGCGTGAGGGGAAGACAGAAAATTAGGTGTGTAGATGAGATTAAGAAGTTTGCAGGTATAACGTGGCAGCAGAAAGCACAGGACCGGGTTGATTGGCGAAACATGGGAGAGGCATTTGCCCTGCAGTGGGCGTAGACAGGCTGATGATGATGAGTCGTTGTCCCGTGACCGCTGGCATCTGAAAGGGTGTGGCCGCACTCTCAGAATTGGAACCCACAACGCTTGGCTCGCACATGATCGTCGCGTGTCGTCGATAGCATTTAAGGCAGCTGACCTTTCTGTGGCAGACCTTCGCCAGATGAGATTTCATTGTACATCTAAAGCAGCGCTCATTTTGCTAAAGCTTGGTCCTCTCGTCTGTGATAGTAAGCGCGGCTTTGCAATGTTCAGTTTCATGTTCTTCGCTGTTACAGAAGAAACAGATGGTTCGTGTGTGGTACTCTGAAGTCTGTGCTACTCGTTTCGACGTGCTCGATTTGAATGGCTTCTAGTATGATCTGCTTGCTTCAGTTTGTTTAACTGGCTTGTTTCGGTCCGTTTCAACGCTCCAGGACTCGCAGCGTTCTCATGCTTCCATTTCTCTGCGGATAAAGTCAAGCAGAGATCGTAAGCTGCTCTGCGATGCGGAAGATCTCTGCTCACCTACTGCGTCGTTTTCTCTAGGCGACGGGTGTTCGTTGATTTGTTCGCCACGCCGGTAGTACTCGAGTACCAGCTCTCGCGGTAGACTTCGGATGATGATCGGTTGTAGAACGGTTGAGAACGACTCCTCTGTAATCTTCAATGCCCGGGGACCACGAATATTAGCCTCGATGTCGTCATACAAGCGACGCAATCCGCGTACTTCTGCTGTTGACCGAACGGGTTGTGAGTCGATGAGGTGCTCGACGTGGTCTTTGACAATGATGTCTTCCTTAGCGAATCTAGCAATGAGGATGGCCCGTGCGTCTTGGTAACACCTCGAACTTGCGGGCAGTCCGGCGATAGCAGCAGCGGCCGGGCCTGTCAGCGCTGATCTCAAATAGGCAAACTTGTCTACATCCGTCAAAGTCGGGTTCTCGTGGACTACGGTTTGAAACTGTTCCCAAAATGGAGGCCAGTTGCGATGCGTTCCGTTAAACTTCAAAAGTTCCAGACGAGGAAGCCTTATGCTGTGACTAGAAGTCGGTGTATCCACCGCGGAAAGGTTTAGCTTTGGCGGTGCAGGTTCTGCCGATGGCTGCAACTGCAGAATCGGGTACTTCAGTTTGGACGAGTAAGTAAAAAAGCCTTGTCTATGTACTCGGCAGCAAGAAGGAATTCTTGCTCACTGTCGGGGCCCGATAAATGCGGCTCTATCTCCCGATCAATAGATTTCAGCTCACCGGTGATACCTTCCAATCGGTCTGCGAGTACCTGAATATCATGCAAGCTTGCTCCGTCATTTGAAATAGCCGCCTCGATTTCATTTAACAGCTTCGTTAAAAGGGTGCGATGAGCTTTGCGCTTGCCTTTAAGCGAGTCTATGACGGCGTTCTGTTGAGACGTGGTAGCCTGGACGATTGGCCGGTCGAGATGGTAATCAGACGCTTGTCTGCCCTCGGTTGCTGTGGATGCCGTCGTTCGATGGCTCCCGGCGGGTTTCGGCACCACTTCGAAGAGACAAACGCCTTCGGTAAATGACTTAAAGGCTTTAAAACGGTAGAAAACTCATGCTTGACCAGCTGGTCAAACGGGCAAAGCTGAACGTGTGTCGAGGCCTTGCGCCGCGCGTGAACAGAGCAACTTTTTCTTCTTCGGAAGTTGCAACACGAACTGAAATCATTGTGATGCCGAATCTTGAAGGAATTTATTGCAACGCCGTCTGCAGCAGCTGCTACAAAAACACATCCTGGATGTCCTCTTCTATCGAACTTCTTGTGCTTCAACATCTGAAAGAAATATTAACATGCAGTAAGTGGAAAAGCAATCAACGTAATAAACTCCACATTGCATGTCGGCCACTTAGTTTTTACAACTGTAGGTTTTTTTCAGATAGATAGAAATGAAAATTATGCCTTTAATAAGCTTTAAAAACGAGAATGGCCACCAGTGCCAGCCCAGGTAAAAGAGCACTGAGCTTCCAATACCTCTACATTGCATGGTGAAGTCAGTTTTTAACTGTACTCATAAGCAGTCTCTAGCAAAATTCTAGCTAATATGCAATTCGGGTTAAACCACAAATTGAAAAAGCTAGCACTTGTTCGTTACTATGTGTAAATGTATAGCTTTTATTTAACTTCAGGCGCATTGCCCATCATGTATACCTCTCAGAAATATCCTCCAAAAATTTACCCCTAGTAACATTCTTGTCAACTCAGGCACATGCAGCACGACTTAGACAAAGACAGGAGACATATAAAACACACACGGCGCTCGTCGTGTTCCATGTGTCTCCTTGTCTTCGCCTACGTTGCGCTGCATTTGTCCGAGTATGTACTAACTCACCCAAGTCTAGGTGTTATTCTTGACAAGTAATTTTATGTTTGCTGCTGATTTTATGACACTACTTGAGAAAAATTGGCAAAGAGGGCAGGGACGAAATGAAGACCAGGGCAGCAACTCTGAATTGTTCATTAACAGAAACCAGGTCGATTTATCATCATAATCACCATCATCATCAGCCTGTCTACGCCCACTGCAGGGCAAAGGCCTCTCCCATGTTTCGCCAATCAACCCGGTCCTGTGCTTTCTGCTGCCACGTTATACCTGCAAACTTCTTAATCTCATCTACCCACATAATTTTCTGTCGATTTATATAGGCTGCCGAACAAGGTAATCTCGTTACACAAGTAGAAGCATGAACAAACTAACAGTTATCATGGGCCACTGAAACAGAGTCGCTACATGCACTGACCTGAGGGGTAAAATCATGCCAGCACACATGAACACGTGTCCACTAAAGGATTATTCCGAGTGAAAAACAAAAGTGGCACCGCGCAATGACACGTCTATAGGCTATCTTTAATAAAAATGACTTCTTTAGGACTTAAATCTATTGATGGCGCACTAATGCACTGACTGCCTGCCCCTTTTATTAGGAATGCCTCGACTGACTCTCTTTCAGGGCAGCTGCTTGCTCTCGTTACAAACTTGTTTTGGCTGATGTATGGCGCACAACCACAGCGCCTGCAGGGGTTGTGCGTCACACTTCAGCCAAACGACTTTTCTAAGGAGTGCAAGCAGCTGCCCTGAAAGGGAGTCAGTCGAGGTGTTCCTAATAATAAAAAGGGCAGGCAATAAGAGTGAGAAAGAAGCGATTTTTTTAAAGACAGCCTGCAGATGTGTCAAGCTTGAGTTGTGCGCAACCGCTTTTGCTTCTCACTCGATTTGATCCCGTAATTGACATATGCTCAAGTGTGCTGGCATGATTTTGCAGCTTGGGTCAATGCAGTTTCCAGCGCATGTCTCGACTGTTTCAGTGGCTCATGATGAATTGTTAGTTCGTCAATGTTTCTATTTCTGTACTGAGATCACCTGATTCAGCAGCCTACACATATATAAAGCGGCTTTCTCTTAAAAAACATTTGGAAGTTGGCACCCGTGTCTGTCAGTTCGTATCTTCATTTCGTCCCCGTCCTCTTTGCACCATACCAATTTTTCTCAAGCAATGAAATAACTAGCCCAGCAACAAGACCTGTTGTAACACCAATCATAATTCAGCAATCAGGTAACTGGTTTCCACCAAATCAAGTATATAAACGAAGGTAGATGATCGGCAATTCATAATGTAATCGAGCAATCATATTCGTATATATTCACTGTGACTGGCTTCCACAAATGTGTGTGCATAAATAAATAAAGGTAGCAAAACGGGAATTCTTAATTTGCTTTGCAATTTAAAGATCAGCATAATAATTCAAACTCGCGTCACATCAAAAGTAATCAGTAGCATTTCAGGAGGTTCGTGCTTACAATGCCATTTGAAACGAAAAGCAGCGTTCAAAGAAGTTGCACTTCTTTTCCGCTCTTTGCAATGCCTTCAGATGTCACAGTTAGTTTTACGGAGAATGCGCTATACCTGCCAAGCATTTCAAAAATGATGTTTCACAAAACCTAAATGAAATCAACAAACAGTGAAGAGGGCACATTTTTGGGCAAGTTGGTGGTCCATTATGTAACACCAGCGCAAAAAATGGACAAAGGACAAGGAAGAACTTGTTTGTAGAGTCAAGGAAGGACAAGGAAGAACTACAGCGCTCGCCTGTAGTTCTTCCTTGTCCTTTGTCCCTTTTTTTGCGCTGGTGTCACATAATCCAGTGAAGCTAAGGAAAGTACAGGGGGCATTATTTGCATGTTTTAACTGTAATATAGTATAACTATGACATAAATAGAAAGAAATTAAAGTGAATGAGAAATCAGCTTGCCGCTGGTAGAGACTGCGAACCTACTGGCTTCCCAGGTTTACACAAACGTAACTACCCAATGAAGTGGATGGGAAAGCGATAGCCGTTGTAGCCTAATTGATAGAGCATCGGACGCGTTTTCCGAATGCTGCAGGTTCGGTTAATTAAATCTCACCGCGCTCTGACTGCCTCTCTACGAGGTGGCTGTATTCTGATCATTGAATGACATGCGGATCGAGGCAACGACATCACTGCGAAAATGCATTCATAGTTGAAGGACGCGCCGATGCCACGATCACGCCGGACAGATTTAAATTGCGAAACCGAAAACTGGACGCAAAGATGCACAAAAAAGATGGGTCGAGATGGAGAGGTACGGACATACGGAGCGAGCAGAAATTTGGATGCGGAACTCTACAAGCTGCAAGTTAAACAACGCGATACGATAGAAAAACGTGGATGCAAGGTACTAGTTACGTACGGGTCCTTAGTCATCGTCACCTATGCCGTTTAGCTTGCAGCATGTCCCACCGACTCCTCTAACAATGAGCACAATTGAGGAACAAACTTTTCCATTGGGACTAGGGCAACATGGAACACACATACTTCGCGCGTATAAACACTGCATACAACAATCAAGCCACTAATTTTCAGGTGCTAATAAGCAAGCCCTTCGGTATAAACACGAACGCGTGCACGCACGCTGATAATTGCAACTGATACACGAAGGAGGAAAAAACTTCATAGTTACCTTCTAGTGGAAGAAGCGGACGGAGAAGAGCGGGAGATTCACCACGACCCGTAGAACAAGAAACCAACAGGGAACACTTCACGGTCTTAGGTCGTAACACCTTCCACACGTAGAAATGTCCCAGAATACAACTGGATTAACGAGATTTCTGCATAAAACATTCATTAAAACTATTTCTTCATCCACTACACAAAAACTCGCACCTCTCATATCAACACAACCGCCATGACACACGCATCACGTGTGCCGTGCGAAACTGTGATCGTCGGTTTTAGAACTATTCTGCTTTAAATTTGCTCTTTCGCCTATAAATAAATGCAGCATTGCTCAAAGACATAATTAGCTTGACTAAATTACGTTTATGTAAGTGTCACTGCGCCCAAGCTCACGTATGATATGTGTGTAACTAACGCTGCGGGAAAAACGCAACTGAGCAACGAAAACAACAAACATGGCGGCTAAGACGGGCGCTCTGACGTTGCTCTGGTTACTCTGGTCGTGTTGTATATGTGGCTTTCTGAAGCTACTAATCGTGACCGAGTGGAGCAAGCGTGAAGTAACAATGTTGATGAAGTGGCTATATATAGAGCAGTGCCTTGTATGGCCGGCGCGCGCGATCTGGAAGTGAAAACACAGAGGTGATACCGTTGCACGATAACTGGCACAAAACTCTCCCAGCCACAAAACTGAATGCCTCAAATTGAAGCCTCATTTTCTTTGCTTGCGTGTGTGCGTGTTTGCTGGCTAGTGTTCTGGCAAACGTATTCGTGCTGAAATTACAACAGACGTATTCGATTGGTGAGCTCTCCCACAAGAGATAAATAGTTCTGTCAATAAGGGTGGGTACGTGGACTTGTTAGCGGGTCATTTTTAAGCTTCGTTGTAGCGCAGCAAATGGCACGGACATGAGAAAGAAGCGTACGACGGCACACAGCGCTATATGTCGTACGTTTTTTTTCTCGTGTCCATGTCCTTTCGCTCGCTACAACGAAGCTTCAGAAATTGTGGCCAGTTTTGTTAACAGAAAAGCCCCGGCAGATCCCACGCACTGTGGGAATCGATGTAATGCGAAGCAGCCAGCAAGACGCAAATCATGCTGTACATAATATAGATGTCATTATTTACATGTTAGGACCTGTAATTTGTGTTCTTCATACAGTCACGTCGCGCAATACAAATTTTGGTGTATATCAAGCTAGCGAACTGGACGCAAGCGCACCATGAGCGTGGAATGTAAATGGCATTGTAGGTGACCAGCATGCCAAAATTTTCATGGTACCACCTGCCACTAATTTTCGCTTAAAGGAGCAGTGACACCAAATTTCAAACTCGAGATTTGGCGTTCACTGGATTGCTTGGTATGCATGAGTTTTTTTAGCGAAGTATGAATTGCGTCCGTTACTTAGAAGTTATTCTGTATCGAGCGGGAAGAGCGTACAAAGGCTCAACGGCGCGTTCATGCCATGCAATATCGACACTATTTTGACGTGTTCAGCTGGCTCCTAGGCCACGCCTCAGGCGCTGGGTGACGATGCGCGAGCAACGCTGACGTCGACAAGTTTAATGTTTTCATCGTGGTGCCTACTTGTGGTACCGCCTAGCGGCGACGCCAGGCTGCCTGGCAACGGCGTCGCTTGTTTTGCTTTGCTTGGTTCGTGCAGCGCGTTCGTGTGAATCCTGCGTTTTCGTTGTGCCGCTTCGGGTGATCTGTCGTGGAGTCATGAGCGCGAATGTGATTATTCGGAGTTACGATCTCCATCGCATTACGTGCCAGCATGCCGTGGAACCATTGTGCGCTGCAATCGTGCTCTTCAAATAAGAGAAAAAGCAAAAAGTTTGCTGAACCATTGCGAAACGCTACCACCACAACGCGCTCACGGAATCAAAACCCCAGGCCTCCGCGTTTCACTTTCTTTCTTGTCGCGTTTGAGTTTGTGAGCAGTATACACTACAAGTGACACACATGGCGACATTCACTAACTGGCCAATTATTACGACACATTGGTTATGCTTAGTTAGATGGAAACACGACAATAAGCGATCAAAGTGCACCAGTAGAGAACGTATGGTTCAGAGAAATATTTGAAACAAGTAACACCCACGCAGCGTTCATCTGCGTAGTTGTGACACATCTTGCCAGCCAGCATGGCCCAAGCGCGCGTCTCCAGCTGCCTCCTCGTCGCTGCTGCGTCGGGCGTCGATATCAGAATCACTACTCTGAAGTGGATCGAACCGTAAATGATTCATCACGTCGCCAATAGCAGCGATTCCATATTCCTCAGTATTTTCATCGTCGCTTCTGGACGCTCTTGACGGCGGCGACGACGATGGGGGCGGCGAACACCGGCCTACACGTGCGCGCCGAGCAGACGAAATATCAGCTGAAACTTGCGTCACCATTTCGTGCGGCCACGTGATCAGATGGGGCGTGACCGCGGGCGGTGGCCGCTTGGCAGCGTTGGCAGCGCTAAAAATTGGCGGCCTTTGCTCCCGTTTTGAATTGCGTTCGATACTGGTCATACTAATCATTATTACATATATTAATTCGTCACTTTGTTGCATTATCAGTACCGAATCGTTATTAGGGGACCGATAACTACACGTTGACGCAAAAAAAACGCGACATGCGAAAAGTTGATGTCGCTGCTCCTTTAATTTTTCACCTAGAATCGCAGCTAGGCGCGAGACCAATCTGCCTCCGTTTCGCATGCGTTCGTTTTCTAGCGCTTTGCGCATCGTGCAGACACCATCCGCGTTCCAGCGTTTAAATTGACGGATACTTTGTCAATTCCAAAGTGTGTTCCTCGAACGCCTGTCCCCCACTGAGACGGGGTCGGTCAGAATGGAACGTGATGCGCGCGTCTCCCTCCTTGCATGATTAGATACGCCGGGCACAGCGACGCTATGCAAGAAGAGCGAGCGCTGTAGAGTCCAACGCGACCAGCGTCCGTTTGCGCGTCCCGGCGCTGGCACCGTGCCAAGGCACGGCTGGAGGGACGGACGGAAGTGAGCATGATGGCATTCGCTAACGAACCGGCCGCGAGCGCGCCATGAGCGTGGAATGCAACTCATGTCGCACATAACAAGTCATGATTTCCATATTACGACTGGTCATTTATGTTCGCCATAGAGTCATGTCACTCAGTACCAAATTTGGTGTATATCAAGCTAACGAAACGGCCGCGAGCACGCCATGAGCGTGGCATGCGCCACGTCGCACATGACAAGTCACGATTTCCATATTACCACTTGTCATTTATGTTCGTCATAGAGTCATGTCACTCAATACCAAATTTGGTGTATGTCAAGCTAGCGAAACGGCCATGAGAGTGTCATGAGCGTGGCATGACAGTCATGTTGAACATGACATGTCATGATTTTTATATTACCACTCGTCATTTATGCTCGCCATACAATCACGTCACGCTATACCAAATTTGGTGTATATCAAGCTAGCGAAACGGCCCGAGAGTGTCATGAGCGTGGCATGCAAGTCATGTCGCACATGACATGTCATGATTTCCATATTACCACTTGTCATTTATGCTAGTCATACAATCACGTCGCTCAATACCAAATTGGGTGTATATCAAGCTAGCGAAACGACCGCGAGCGTGCCATAAGCGTGGCATGCAAGTCATGTTGAACATGACATGTCATGATTTTCCTATGACCACTTAGCATTTATGTTCGTCATACAGTCGCTTCACGCAATACCAAATTTGGTGTATATCAAGCAAGCGAAACGGCCGTCAGCGCGCCATGAGCGTGGCATGTAAATCATGTTGTACATGACATTCACGTCATGATTTTCATATTACCACCTGTCATTTATGTTGGTCATGCACAAATGTCTCATCGTACCAATTTTCGGATATATCAAGTTAAGAAAACGGCCTCAGGAGCACTATGGCCATGGCGTGTAAATAATACTTTTCATGACAAGTTATTCATGATTTTCATGATATGACTAGTCATTCATGTTTGTCGTACAGTCGTGTTATGCCATACCAATTTTGGTATAAATCCCATTAACCATACGGCCAGGAGAGCACAAAGTCGTAGGCGGCTAGATAGATACATAGGTACGCTCAAAGCCGCCGAAGTTCGCTATGAAATCCATCGCATTTAATATATTTGCTGCTGCACAATTGAGCCTTATAAACATTGGTTCTATTCTGGGCGCGATGGTGACATAATTCCGACGGAGTAAACACTATAGCGCAAGGCTCGATGATCAACTGAGGAAGCACCTGGTAGGACGTCTACAGTTGTAACATTTTGCAACGCCGTGTCGGCCGAGCGCACGGCTACCGCTAAGGCCAAATCAAAGTGTGTTTTGTCCCAGCCATATGTCTTTTTCATTTATTTTGCAACTCAGCCGTACACGGCGCTTAAATCACTGTTGTAAAATGTGTCCTATCCTATGTGCCGTGTGACCAATATTCTAAGTCATCTTCAAATGGACAGCCTGCTTTATTTACTCTCTTGTAACGCGACCACAATTGTAACGCGAGGGTTCACTTTTCATTGCGTCCAGGAAGAAAAAAAACAGAATTTCGGTATACTTCTTCGCTCAAACAGGAAAATTTCATGCTGATCGAGCAAATTATTTCTCAACTGAAGCTGGAAAATTTTCCAGCTGGAAATACAACTTTCAGACTGGGGCTGGAAAACTTCAAACTGGAAATGTATTTCCAGTCGGGAATGCTTTCCATTTCCAGACTGGAAATACCCTTCAACTGAAGCTGGAAAAATTTCCAGCTGGACATATGACTTCCAGAATGGGACTGGAAAACTTCAAGCTAGAAATCGCTTTCCAGTCGGGAATGATTTTCATTTTCGGCTTCGAAATACCATTTCCAGCCAGGAATGGGGATATTCCCAGCCAGCAGAGTCGTTTCCAGCTAAAAACCAGGCTGGAAACCCCATTTCCAGCTGGGAATTCACATCCCATTTTCATTTGCGAATAGTCGAGGTTTTGCGTCCCAAGATGACAAATTGATTATGAAAGACGCCGCTCTGGTGATCTCAGCCACCTGGGGTTCTCTAACGTTCACCTTATCTAAGCACATTGGCCTATGCAGCATTTTGCCTTCCTGGAAATACAGCGCCGCGGCTGGAATTCTATCCCGCGACCTTCGGTCCGCAGTCGAGCACCATAACCAGTAGCCCATCAATGCGGCATGTAAACAAGTAAATTCTTTTTGTGTTAACTGGATCCAGTCAACGGAGATATCACGCGACGCACGAGCGGAGAGCACAAGCGCTGAAATTGGATATCGGGTGAAACGCGTGATTTCATTATTCCAGACCACGGCCAGGTATTCTTTGCAGCGTATGCGCTTGACCTTGCGTAGGTTCTACAGCATACGCCACTACCCACGTTGCGACTGCAATTTCATTAAAAATGAGATTAATCGCTAGGGAAGTTGCAGAACGCTTCGATAAACAAAGGCCCGCTTCAACCTATACAAAAAAATTTACACCATCTTCCCAAAGGGAACCCTTATGGGATGCGAAGCAGCAGCGTTGCGCACGGGTGGCGTCACGGGTTGAACGGCGCTAACGCGGGTACTGCGGTGAGCGCTGGAAGACTCGTTTGAAGCGATGGCTGGCGTAGGTCTTGTCGTTTCTTCAAAGTAGACACGGGCGCTGGACCGGAGCTGGCGCGCGTTTCGCCTTGACTACGACGGCCTTGTGATCGGTGAAGTGCACGCTGAGAGGTTCCTGCAGACATTCGACGTCGAAGTTGGCAAAGACCAGATCGATGCACGTTCCCATTATCGTGGTGGGTAGTTTCCGTTCCGCCGACACGCACTTCAGCGAGTGCACGTCACGCATGTAATCGACGAGCCATTCTCCTCCTCCGCTGACGTCAACATTGAAGTCTCCCGCGACTATAAGAGGCGCGCGTCGACACCCTCGCCGCAATCAGTCAGCGTCTCCTCGAGACAGCGCTCGAGGCGAGTGCGCGGCAGGCGAGGGAGAGAGTGACGTCAGCGCGCACTGCGAGGGGAGCGTGACGTCAACGCGCAGCTTGCGGCGTGACCTACTTGGCAACGCTCCAACACCTGCGGCGAGGGGAGCGCGATGCGGCGCGTTCGTACGGACTTACGGAGGGACAGCGTTACACAGGCTAGTCAAATAGCTGCTTCCCATCTAATACACATCCAACTCTCTGCCCTCCAGGCTGAAATGGGAGCCTGAAATCACTTGGTTCATCTGCTAGCACATCCAAAGTGCGGCTTCCGGATAGGTGGCAAGGCTTTCCCCAGTCGCCGGGGCGAAAACAATCACAGACCGAGGGTGCTCATCGCACAATATTCCACTCACACCTGGGCGACGAAATGTGCGGATTGCTGGTGAATTTTGCCGCTTTCAGTTCCTTGAAGGCCAAATGTGAATGCGCCTTTAGATATTTGTTTCAACTCGATGAGAGTCACCTCTGGAGCTTTGATCATGACGGTGCCACTTATAGCCCAAACAAAGCCAAGTTGGCAATTTTAAGTAGCCCAAATATAGCCACATAGCTAACTCGTCCAAGTCGACGCCAAATTTTTTTATGTAGCCCAATTTGGCTATATATAGCGAAGCCTGGCAACACTGACAGGCAGAAGGCTGGTGGCGTCATCTTGCTCAACAGTCGAGCAGTCGGCGACCTCTGTGAGCTCTCCACATACGCGACTGTCATACCTCTCGCAAGATGTCGTCGCTCAGGGCTGAAGTTTGTTACAAGGACTTGCGTGTGTCCACAATCAATGTTGACGACGCCTTTCGCAATGGATAGGCCATGGCTGAATAGTAATGTTGGGATTCGTTCGGCGATGTTGTCGGAGTTGCATGGTAGGTCGCATGTTACAGCCACGAGAGCACTTGACCGCGGTGGGATGGTCACACCATTATCAGAGACACGCAGTGGTTCACGTCGTTGATCTGTACAGCGCATATCCCAAACTTGATCTGGAGCCTTCAAAATGTAACTGACCTGTCCGGAATGTCTATAACGCCACTGTATTCACACAGGAAATCCATACCTAAGATCAGGTCTTTGCAGCACTCCGACAAAATGTCGAACGTAGCAACGAAGGCCGAATTACCAATGTGACGCAGTTGAAAATGACAACAGAGCACAAAGAAATTTCTATGTCACAATAGAAATTTTCTAGTGTCACTAAACATTTCTTTGTGGGGAAAAAACTTTTGTGTTGTGGAGAGGTTATTTCTGTCGTCACAATAGAAATGTCTCGTGTCGCGTGTGTAGTGTCACAAACGAGAGCTGAAGTACTACGACAAATATTTATAGTAGTCAAGAAAAAATTCTGTACTACAAAAGAAATGTGTTGTGCTACAACAGAGACTTGTTGTTCAAGCGTGTATTCAATTGTGACAACAGAAGTGCTTTTGCAGTAAGGCGATAGATTTCTTCAGTACAACAGAAAAGTTTTTTGGTCCAACAGAAATTTGTTGTCTAAGCATGCATCCCATTGTGACAAAAGAACTGTTTCTGCATTAATGCGACAAAACTCTGTCGTACAAAAGAAGCTTTTTGTTGCACAACAGAAATTTCTTGTCTAAGCATGCATCCAATTGTGACAACATAAGTGTCACTAAAGCGATGCAACAAAATCCTGTATCATAGGTTGGCAAACTCACTCATGAGTCGAGCACCCTTGTCATGGTATTAGACTGTACATGAACAAAAGCAAATTAAAGATCAATTGCATCGATATTTTAAGAAGTGAAGCTACACTTTCTGTGGTTGAAACAGGAAGCACACATGTATCCATGTGCTTCCTGTTTCCATGTGCCTCCATGTGATCCGCTGCTTTCTAACAAATCGCCTCCAATACACAGTTGTCGGAAATCGTTGTTCAGCCACTACTGACGTGATTTCTGGAGTACCACAGGGATCCGTCCTTGGTCCTCTGCTCTTTCTCATCTTCATAAACGACCTTCCTAACGGCATTTCATCTCCCATTCGACTTTTTGCAGACGACTGTGTTCTTTATCGTCGCATCGCACACCATAGTGACCATGATATCATCCAAAACGATTTGGATCTAATCGAAACCTGGTGTTCCAATTCATTGATGAAACTCAACATCTCGAAATGCAAAGTGATGCAGGTATCCCGTAAGCGCTCAAACAGTAGTCCTGTGTACAGTAGAAAATGTACTCCCTAAACTCGATAGCTTTGTCCTCCGTCGAATCATATCGTTATCTTGGTCTCACAATAAATAACAAGTTGACATGGTCCGATCACATCACAAAATTAGCTGCCGATACTACTAAATCACTTGGTTACATCAGACGTTCCCTTTCTTTGTGTCCCTCAGCCACGCAAGAACTGGCGTATGAAATATTTATACGGAGTAAGCTTGAATATGCCTCAGCTATTTGGAGCCCTCACCAAGCATACCTCATTAACGTTTTAGAATCCATACAGAACCGTGCGGCCAGATTCATCTCTTCCAGGTACAGCCGTGATGAAAGCATCAGTGCCATAAAGTCATCCCTGGGACTCGAGTCATTGTCGTTCCGTCGTAAGATTGTAAGGCTGTGCTTGTTCCATAGGCTTTATTACAACTTCCCTCAACTTCGTGGTAAACTCCTAAACCCCCCCACACCGTACATCTCGTCGCCTTTTTAACTCTTGCAGCATCCAGCGGTTGCATGGTTCAACGTCTTCTTTCAATCAATCTTTTTTGCCGATCGCCATTGCAGAGTGGAATATATTGCCAGATAGTGTTGTCACCGAGCGTAACCTCACTGTGTTTAAGCAGTTGCTCACTGATCACCTCACGCTGTAATATTCATTACGACCTTACACTGTTCTCCTTTTTTTTAATGTCTCGTTAAATTGTAATGTTTTTGTTTGCATCTAAACAAGTATTCTATTTCTCTGAGATGTGTGTTTCAAATTTGTGACCTGACAAGCCTCATGTCTAACTTTCTATGTTACCCCCCCCTTATGTAATACCCCAACAGGGGCCTTTAAGGGAAAAATAAATGATGATGATGATGAAAGTGAACACAGCTAAATTTTGTGGTTTTGCCACCACAAAGGGTATAAAAAGCACAATGAATGCAAGTCATGCATATCTCTTTAATATCTACAATGCATGCATTCAATGCATTTTTTTGAACACATAAATCCAAGATGGTTGTTTTTTTCCTTTGTGGACCTTCGAAACAAAATGCAGGTACACATGCATATGTAATCACATCCATGTTATGCTTAAGAGGACAAATAAATGGACATGTTTGTAGGAAACATCATTATACGACCATGGCAACAACCACATTTAATAGCATTCCATGTACAGTCAGCCGTACCATGAAAACTTGTTCTCTCATTGCTTGCTCTGTTTGCAGCCTTGTTTTCCCACAACAAAACAAACAAGAAAGCCTAAAACTGGCCTTAACAACATTATGTATCATTCATGCATTGTGTTGCTTACATACGTGATGGTATTTTGCCTATACACCTGCAAGTCATAAAACCATCTTTCAATAAAAATATTTTTCGCTACCATAACTTCAAAACAGTTAACATGGAAGATCACATAACAAAATGCGGAACACAGAATGAATAGAAATACACGAGCACAGATTGCACAGAACTCGTCCAACAAAACATTATGGCTAAATCTTTTTTATGTGCTGCGTATGCGACGCTTACAAAAATCACTGATGAAGGTAGCCATATGCAGTACTTCATGTTAGAAGCTACTAAAAAAAATGGTTTGATCACACTGCACATCAGCATCACACAGTGCGTGCCAGAAAAACAAATTGATAATATCAGACATTAACACTTAAAAATACCACAAACAATTATCAAAGAGAATATATTGTTTTATAAACGTTTCTGCGAGTTAAGCAGCAGCACGTCTGTAAGGGACAAGAAGGAGATGATCGACACACGCAGGGTGGAAACCACTGTTGCATCTTTGCCTATGTATGGACCATGTACCAAGGCTAAGTTAATTAGCCAACAATTGAAAATGAAGCGAAAGAAAAAAGAACACGATACTGAGGCATGACCTTACCAAACCAAAAGGCTTTTAGACTGCTAAAGCACATTGTACCAAGAAACTTTTTGTTGCTATAGTAAAGATCCAGTTGGCATATGCTGGCCAGATACCACTGTTGTAGTGTTTTGTTGCCTAAGTATGTACCACCCGTGCTAAGTTAGCACACGATTGAAAATGAAGCAAAGAAAAATGAAACACACATGAAACATCAAATTAAAAAAAACAAATATATTTTAGATTATAAGAGCACACAGTATGAAAACACTTCTTCCTGGCACAATTCAGTTCCACATATTTAAGACATCAGAAGACCCCAAATACTTTCGTGCGACAGTCCTGAAGGACTGATCAAGTATACAATAATACTTCCTCGCACTTTCACTGCATGAGCTATGACGTTTCAGTACCCTCCACAAACAGAGCATTTTCTTAGTTTTTTTCTTTGAAACTGTTTGTACCCTAATGGTATACCCTAATGCCATGGTATGCCAGCACATGTTGGCATACGATGGAAGCTGCATGAAACACGTATAATTTCGCTATTACGGCACTGTTTCGAAAAAATTCTCACGGCTCCGTGTTCGTGGTACACTCGTGCACAACTTCCCCACCACAACTGAATTTCGACCTCAAGGTGGTTTAGGGGCCCTTTAAAAAAAAGGTATGGTGACCAAAAGAAGATAGAACAATGCCACTTGTCAGCCTTAAGAAACCTTCCGCATGTCGTGCCGGGAAACAATGTAAGAGGTCTTAGGAAGTTGTATGACACCACGCAGCTGCATATTCATTGCCTGAAAGCTTTGAGCTTACCAACACTCAGTTTTTGAGCAATGCTTGTCGACATTTGTGAAGTGCCTTGCCGGGCGATGTCGTCTTGGCATTTGTTTGCGAAAAGCGGAGAGAGACATTAAGAAGTCCTCCCATAGCACACCCTGTGTGTATGTTCGAAACAGGCACTCGTGACTGCATTTTCGGAACGTGGAATGACCTGCTCCGTTTCACTAAGGGTGGAATTGGAAAGGCAAGATCAATGCTTAATGATGTCAAGAGAGCAAAAGGTGAATGCTGAAAAGTCACGAGACTGCAGTACCGCTTCTGTGCTGCATAATACTACTGTGGCAAAATGTGAATGTTTTAAGACAAGTCAAATAAGCACGGCACCCGCACCTGTGGTGTACGTCACAAGGACACCACGCAAAGTTCTATGTCATAAAGTTGACTTGTTCACTTTGCCATGGAAGAGGTGCCCCCGGAATGTGCGACCCGAACTACACGAAGCCGGACAGTAACGGAAAATCTGACAGTACAACAGCATTTGTATCGTCGAACGCAACAATGTGAAGTACGCAGTCGTCGTGCCTTATGTGTAAAATGAACCATGGCGTATTTCTACAGACTTTCCGTGCATGGGTCGGCCACGACGCTAACCGTACATATATCAAAGGTATCTTGGAAGGGGGGCAGCCGGCGATAATTCATCACAGAAGGCGTCGCAAAGAAACTCATTCTGAAGGTCGTTGGTGAGATCGGAACAGCCCTGAAAACTTTTGTAGCAGCGATTCCATCAGGTGCTGAAAAGGTCAACATCATGGAAGTTTCAATGCGCAGCCAGCACAGCACTCAGATTTGCATTGTGAAAGCCATCATGGTACCAGTTATCTGCCATGGTGTTTCTACATATGAGCGGAACAAATTCGTGAGACAGTTGCGACTTGAAGGAAAATTCATCACTGATGAACGATGCTTCCTTGGAGCAGATGCAGAACCCTGACTGTCTTTACTCATTGGGTCAGATCACCTATGAAAAATAGTGACTGGCAAGCTTGTGCACAGCACAGATACAGATGAACTGGTCGCAATGGATTCATGTATTTGGATGGACTCTCCAAAGACCAATTCAGCATACAGCATTCATGGAGCGTGATACGAATATGATCAGCTGTGCGCTACGAGTGAATACCCATTCTGACAACAAAGCGACATTTCAGAGACCACAGTCCTTCTGGAAACTTGAAGCAAAGGCTATCCTACACCAAAGCGACTCTACCCAATTCAAGACACTCGACTAACTCCACGTGACAATCAGTAAATCGCATAGAAGGTGTACCGTTGAACCATCGTGGAATGAAGACAACCGTAATACATACACCTTTCACTTGATTAATCAATCAAGGTAAAAGGCTTTTTGTAATCGAAGGGCAGCTCCAGTGATACGACACGGTCATAACAAAATATCCTTTGCCTCGACACGCGGAGTTAGTGTTCAATGTTTTTAAGGGCCGAGATGTCTACTGTATGTTTCAGAGACAAGTGATACGAGTAGAATCACTGGCTGCAAAGCTGAGTGTGTTTCATGCATTGTCTCATGCACAAGGTCTGCCATCTCTTAATGAGTGTCTTGACAAAGGACAGAGATGCGAGAGCCTGAGATGGTTGGACCAACCAATATCTGCATGGCCGAGAAAACCCGAAGAGATTGCTGAATCTGGCCAGGAATTCGAGCGAATGTATGACTTGCCAAGCGTTCAAATTCAGGCACAGCACCAGACAAAACAGCTCACTGACATCATGAAGTTGATATCAGTGACGTGCCTGTGTTGTCCCGTATCATTCTTTCTTCGCCAATTTTGTTTCCTTGTAGCACGCAAAAAAGTTTACACTATCAGTGAAATATACTATTACCAACTTTGAACCGCATAGGATTTGTGGGGTTCTACAACAGGCTCTCTTTGAGGAGATGAAACAGCTTTCGCACACAAAAGCTGCTCATCAACAATCAAGTCTCACAAGATTGTCAACCTTCCATCGACCAATGTAAGCAGCTTTGACATCAAGGAAAGGACGCGGCTTACGAAAACATACATACTAGAAGAACTGCAGAAGAATCTCTATTAGGCTGAGACCATTGTGTTATCAGATGCTCGCTTAGGGCTTCTTCGGGACCACACGGACTGGGGTATGATGCTCGGAGCATACCAACAACAACGGTCATTCAAAAAATTATTTGTAGCGTCATGTTCATTGTAGGGTAATATACAACTGTTGCTATATAGCAGGTGTCTCAAACACATGGCCCGCAGTCCTTTTGCTAGCAGCCCAGACCACACATGACTATTTTCAACCCATATCTTCATTTTCTTAACTACATTCATGAGGGTTCAACTTTGCAAAATGGTACCCACATTATTTTTTGCCTACTGCAACTAATAATATCACTTTGTTCTGGTTAAGCTGCATATATATGACTGATCTCAAGCATTTTTGTATCGTGAGGCACGTCAAACAGTCACCATGCGTTAAAACATAACCATGAAACAAAAGAGTGTATTCCAAAATAGCCACTCTGTGGATCAGTAGCGGTATGCTTTTCGAATCCTGCCGTCAATCACTTTCAGAAGTGACCTGCATATTTGAGATATGGGGCCTTCTTTCAAATGGCGATGTTAGTTCACATTTTGGTCACCTCCTCTTACCCACTCCAACTTTCACTCTTGTGGCCCTTGAGAGACTAACTTTTGTGACGGCAGCCCACTAACTTAGGCGAGTTAGAGACCCTTGCTATATAGCAAGTTTTCTACCATGGGGTGGGTTGGAGGCGCTTAAAAGTTGTGCACATTCATTGAAAAATAAATTACTGCATCAGCAAAAACAATCTTAACAAAACAACACTTCCTCTAAGCTGCACAGCCGTCAGCACACTGATACACAAGGTGTGCTGGTTGCAAAGTGTGGTAGTGGAAATGAGAGCTGCACCCAGTTTGTGCCTGTTTTAGGGGCGAAGCTCCCCAAAGTCAAAGCTTGTACATCACTCCACCGGTGTAGCCAGCTAGTGCGATGACGATGACGCTGAACCATTATACGCCATGACGATGACAATGAAGAATAAGCGCGTTCCAGACTACACATTCTCTTTCTGCCATCACGGCATAGCACATGGACTGCACTCACTATACATCATAACGATGACGACGAAGAATAAGCGCGTTCCAGACCAAACATTCTATTTCTGCCATGGATGAAAACGATTGTGAACGCGCTCTCACCCGTGAAAGGCAGAATAGCAACGCCGACAACAAGCTGCTACCCCAGAGTTGAGGACGCGGGAAGCGGCGGCTCAACGGCAAAAACCCATTGTATATACTGTACACAAGCGTTGTCACTCATTTACATGCGTGAGTAGGCAATGTCAGGGGTGATTTACAGTAAGAATGATCCCCAGTGCTTCGCCCACTCGTCATGATTCACCTCGTGGAAATGCGAATTTTTTTTCAGAATTTCCCAACTTTTGTGAGGCCCCCTCACAAGTTCCCCACCTTACATGCAGCAAGCTGCTGTTCCTCATTATTTCTTAGCTATAGAAAGCTATGGAGTGCATGCATATGTATATATAAATATCAGGGTTCTCCCCATGCTGGGCAACAGTAGGCAGCGATTCGAAACTAAGGCACATAAGGTCATTTAGTCAATTTTGTGATGGTTTGGGATTTCAGAGACGTAAAGTGTACTTCCTTGCTCAACTAACACACACGCTGCACAAACGTCCTTAGGAGAGTAAAGCATGAAGTTCCTATCAGGAGGCGGGCGGCTACAGGAATGTATGTAAGTTACATTCCTAAAATCAGGCTCTATTGGTACTAACCCTTGACACACGAGAACAATTTTCTGCTCAATTAAGAAAAAATTGGCCGCGTATCTGCGTGCTTCGCTGCAAATGTCGTCGAAAGACGATAGTCTTGTGCCGACCGTGCTGCATGAGTACCACAATTTAATAGCTGGGCTAGCCGCTGGGCTCGTTTTTCGGACGTTTCCCGGGCACGCTTAGACGGACGCCGGCGTTTCTCCGCTGAAATTTGGTCGTAGGTTTTTTCTCTGCGTTCTCTGATCATGTCTTGTAGAGTGGGTCGTATTTCATCAAGTGGACATATATGTTTTGCCTTGCCTGCGACAGCGCTCTTCTACCGTTGAATCAGCCGCATCTGGCTGGCATTGATAAAACAGAAGGGGACGCCACCTGCAGCGCTATCGGGGAACATCGGCTTGTGTTGAACTATGCTGCTGCCAGGTGGCAGCACCACAGCGTCAAAGTTAAATCACTGGGCGGAGACTTATTTTATACACAGCGGCGCATTTTCAGCGCCGCGTAATAAACACTAGGATCTTTATAAATACGTATCTAGAGATTTTGTTTTAAAGGAACACTGTGAATAGTACTAAGGTATTGATGTTGTGCCTCAGATATGCGTAATATTTGATTTTTAATTGCCCACGCTCACCCGTATGAACACATGCTCATCGGTCAAGATTGGAGGTCGTAAGGCAGGGGGGTTAAACTTTGGCCAGCTAGATGAATCGTGCGACGTGCCGACAAACAGAGAAACAGACCAAAATTTCTCCGTTTAGGTATCCCAAGAAAGACTATCGTCTTTAAAAAGAACAAATGTTAGTTACCAAACAAAACATACCATCACTCATTTTCACACAGCTGGAGCATGTTTTCAGGGCATGACTATAGTGGGTACTATGAAGAAGAATGGAGTTAATCTGGAGTCTAGCGTAGTGTATCAAATGTGGAACTGCCCCGTATGTGTGAGTGAACAGTTCTGAGACAGCTGGTTCTAAGCGCAGTGATTTTAACGGTGCTCCAGGTAACTTTATACCTTTCATTTCAGGGGCAAGTGTCTGAGTGATCTTTCTTTTTCGCTGTGCAAGAGATTCTGGCAGACTTACAACCCTACTAGCTGTCTTCAGCCATGACTTCATAATACAGCGCTCTGCAATCTGCAGTGGCACCCCTTTTGCTGCAGTAACTAGTTTCACAAGCAGACCATTACTGTTTTCAAATGAAAACGTGGACGTTCCCCATAGTGGTCCAAGCATTTCCACACTTTTGCTCAAGTGCAACAGTTGATGCACATTGAAAGTGGCATTACTTTCCCCGTACAACACACAGACTCTGTTTACAAAAGAACACGGAAGTTGGTCAGCCTTTCGAAGGTCGGATTCAGTTATAGATGCCTGCAAAAGCAAAAAAACTGCTTCACAAAGTAAAGAAAAATGTGTGAGGTACCTATCATGCAGTACGCCTTTCAGACATGGCAAGGAATAAAACAACAGCCAATACAACCATTCAGTTGCCTTTCAGTACTTGTGTTTACTGATAGGGCGAGCGAGGCGACAGAATGACACAGGTGGCTTCAGGTCCCGGATGCGGCTCTCCAATTCTTGCAGCTGCCGGCCAACATAGAAGGCCATCCCAGCCGCTGTCAGCCACAGTTCTGTTAGTTGCTGAGTCACACCTTCAAGCACGCAATGCATGTAATCAGGTGGAAGGCACCACACAAGGTTGAAGCCGTTCAGTTTCAAGAGTGTCGATGGACCCTTGATGCCATGAACTGGTCGACCTTGTTCAAAGGCCTCCCGCATGTCATGGTCCACACTTCTGTGTGTACGCAGTGCAGCTGCACGTTCCCAAGGAATATACCGCAAGGTCCCTGCATAGAAGCCTTATTTTTTCACACCAAATTAGGCTACTACTGAAGCACAACATCTCAATTTTCTCCAATGTCATTGATGGCACCTGTAAATCTAAGCCCACACATCTTCTAGAGTGAAACGTGACACCGCTATTTCTCAGCATACGTGGATAAGTAATTGCAGTGGTTTGCCTTTTTTTCCCACCACTGTGCAACCTCAGTTTATTGTCGTTTTCATAGTCTGTTTCGCTTCACTTGCATGCAGATAAGCATATTTAACCTTATCTGCTACAAAATATCTAATTCTAGAGTTTTACATAACCCAGCCTAGAGCACTGCACGGGCTCGGACCTACCCGAAAACCCGGGCCCGGTCTGGCCGGTGGGCCGGGCCGGCCCGGGTAAAGTAGGTTTCACGGCGGGCCCGGGCCGGGCTCGGGCCTGAAGCTCCGGACTTCGGGCCGGGCCCGGGTTTCAGGTGGCGGACTCGGGTCGGGCCGGGCTTGGACTTTTCTCTATTCTTAGAGGGACACTAAAGTGAAACACTGAATCGGTTAAGACTGGTAATGTGTACTCTGAGAACTCGAATGTCATTCATTTCAACACCATAAGTTTATTACTAGAAACCGGATTATAGGCAAATGCCTATTTTGTTCCTTGCGTTCCTATCGTGCCACATTCATATATGAGCAAGAAATAGAGGTTAAGAAGGGCTTTTATAGTGGTTTTATAGTGCCTAGAAATGCCTATTTTTGGCGATCGTGCCTAAACGCCTATAAGTGCCTATAAATGCCTATTTTCCAAATGGGTGCCTATATGAACACTAATTAACCCGAAATTTCACTTTCGAGTGCAGTTTGAGACCGTTATTCATGTTACCAGCCAACAACGACCTTTAGGAATACTAGGCGGTTCAAACTAGCCTTCGGTTCAAGCTAGCCTTCTAGTTCAACCAATTTCCGGAAAACAAGCGCTAGCAGCCGTAAAATGGGACGCGCCGGCCATCTTACGCCAACGCGCTTAAGGCCTGACCACACGTACCTGTCGCAGCGCGTCAGCGCGTAGCGACGCTTCGCCGCGACCTCTCCCTATAGAGAGAGAGGGCACGTGGCTACGCGAAGCTGCGCGCCCTCTCTCTCCATAGGGAGAGGGCGCGGCGCCGAGTCAAAACGACGCGCGCTGACACGCTGCAACGGGTACGTGTGGTCAGGCCTTTAGATGTCGAGACCGGCTAAGGACGAGAGGTTAAGGAGAGGAAAAGACGCTCTTTCTGCAACCATAAATTGGAGCAAGTAAACGTCTACTATACAATTGGGAGGGCAAATAAACATGGGAAGAGGAGATGAGAAGAAGGGAGAGTGGCGTCCATGGTCGAGGACGCGGCGGTTGGCTGCTAGAGCAGTTTGTTCATTCCAGTGTCCTCAAGGAAGTGAACCACCTTGAAGAAATGGGTGTGGCAGTGGGCAAGAAATAGGAGGTCCCTCTGTGCGGCCGCGGGAAGGTGGCGGAAGAATGGGAAACCATGGAGTGCTGTCAGGGGAAAGGAGAGTGTATATCAAAAGTACGAGAAATGTGATCTGCACGCGGGTTCGGTTTTGTTTGTTGATGCGTGCTTAATGAAGAGCGTTGGACCACAATATTTTTTCAACTTGGTTCATTACGAGCCACGAAACCATTATGCAGGAGGCGTCATGCACACGCAAGGTCACGTGCGCATGACGTGCCTGAGCCAGGTCGTGCACGCGAGCGGTGTTGTGTCGTTTCGGCGTTCTCTGTAGTGTACTGCCTATTTCTTCGGGATGGATCTCTCGGTGCGCGCACGTTTGGAGAGGCTGGTATGGATCATGCATCCTTACCGCGACACACCACGTCGCACAGCTGGAATTGTTGTTAGGGTCAATGTACCAAAATCGCGCCAAGCGTTGTCTGGTGTCGGCGCGAAGCGGGAACGGCGAAAACACGAACGCATACGAAATGGAGGCAGATTATTCTCACATCTCGCTGCGATTCGAAGTAAGAAATAAAAAATGAAAATACAAACACATTCCCCTTCTGTTTTATTATTTCTCTCAACTTTCATTAATCTATTTAAGCAACATATTACAGAAATCACACATGTCGCCTCGAATAATTCTCACAGTGTCACGTGCTACTGCGAGCAATGTCAGAGCACCAATGTCTACGCAGAGGAGCGACGTTAGAGCTCAGATACGCAGGAGCATTCCTTGTTGTACATCAACCCCTCTATCTTGGGTCGCGCGCCTGCGAGAAGGGCAAGCGGTGTTCATTTTGAAATTTCAGGTTTTTCCGCAGCGCGTAGCGTTGCGAATCTTGGCAGACGTGATCGTGAGCGCCCAGTTTATGCAAAAAACTTGTCAGTTCAAAATGCTCAGACCTGGTGAGGGGCCCTTTATAGGTGTTCGTCAACAGAGTAGCAACTGACCCTACGCGATTAGACCTGGTCAATACGAGGCATCCCTCCCTTCTGGTTTTTTAGCGGTCTAACTACCTGTTTCTGTGCATGCCGAAAATAAAGAGATCCACGACTGTGTCGATTCCACGCTGGACACTTTACTCACCCTGATAGAGAATAAAAGGAGAGACTGTGTTCTACGAACCGTGGGGCGAAAAGGACCATTGCGTGGCTATGTTGAACTGTTGGCGCCATTGTGTCATCGATTTCGTGCTTTTCTGTCGTAAATACAGGTCGTGTACGTCTTTGTTTGAGATATTTTGAATTTACGTAAAAATTTATTGTGCCTATATTTACGATTTTGGAAGCCTAAAACTGTGTTTTTCCTGCCTATTTTTGGCTCCTAAAACGCGCTTTTTAAGTGCCTAAAAATCCGGCCTCTATTTATTACCACAGGAAAAAATCAAAGGTCAAAGTTACATTTTAGAATGTTGCGCTGAAATCTCCGCGTGTGGCGTCACGGATTTCAAACTGTATTCGTCGTATTTTGGGGGCACTGGCTCATCAAAATTTCCTCAAACTTGGCCTGTTAAGTCTATGGGCCACTCAGAGGTCAATTAACTACATTTTTACCGATTAGGATCTACGTAGGCCCCAGTAGACTGCGTCAGAATCTATGACGTGACGACTTCTACTGCGCGAATTTCAAGGTGGCGTCGCCACGCGCATTTTCGCGCTTACTAAGAGTATCGTTCCGGCGAGCGGGGTTATTTTGGAATTGTAAACTAGGAATTTGCTGATAATAGAAAGATTCTTCTTCTCTTTAGTGTGCTGTTAAGTTTGTTCCAAAGACGTTGCGCATACATGTTTCCCATTTTATCTCGAAAAACTACTACTTTTATGTGGGTCAAGCTATTTGGAGTTTCATGTTGGATAAGTACTGAACTTCTTTTGCATCTTGCATATGGGGCTACTTGATTTAAATCATCTGAAACTGTGGGCGAACTAATAGTGAATATAAACCAGATGCTTACATAGTTAACATCTGGCTATTTTGGGCTTTCTTCGCATTCTTAATGATTTCATATCCCGAATGTTGTTCTGTGATGACAGTAATTAAAGTAATATAATAAATTTATAAGTTATCATCGCAAGAGCTCTGAAGCTGGGAAACGATCTTGAGTATTTCAGCCCTCCATTAACACGAAAGGACTGCACGGAGTCTCGTTACATAGAATCCCTATAAAGACATTCGTTTTCCGTGGCTCCGTCACGGCTCCCAGTGGTCATATCACGCGAGATGGACATGCACAGCCTGCTTTGTGCGCCGACATTGTTGGCGTCTGAGCTTTCGTCTTGTTCCGCTATAGCAGGGGTCTCAAACTCGCATCAGCTAACGGTCTGAATTCACGAAACTTTACTCCCGCAAGGGCCAGGACAGCGGGTAGGAGGGGGTGGGGGTGGGGGAATAGGTTGTAGCAAATGTCACCTAATTTCGCCATTTGAAATGCCTTTCCCATATCTTATATATCGGTCATTTCTGAATGGTATTTGGTGGCGAGATTCCAACAACATATTTGTATACATATCCCCAAAATGACTAAAATCTGGACGCCGGCCGATTCTGAAATATAGACTTTTCTTTCACGGTTATGTATCAAAGCATGGTGGACACCTGGGGCGTCTCACAAGAAAATGCTTTAGACCTGTCATGCCTATGTAGCCTAAGGACGTACTTATAAAGGAAATAATAAAAAAAATTCCCCATCTCCCGCTAAAGGGAACCATGTGTGGATGCGAAGCAGCGGGGAGATGGCTGGCTTGAGCGGGAGAAACGTCGCCGCTCCCGATTCGCGGCATCGGCCCGGGCGCTCATCGCGGCGCTGCACAGGAGAAAGAATGAGGCGCGCGCGCTCCGTCATTTTCATACCGCGGAACTACCATGGCTCCCCCAGCGGAGTATGCAGCTGTCGCACCACCTGTCGTGCGCGCCGCTCCACAGAGTAGAGGATTCCTAGAGGAAAGGACAGGGGGCGACCGTAGGAGAGGAGACAGAGGGAGAGGGGACGCGGGCGCCGCTCCGTAGAGGAGAGCACTCGTATAGAAGAGAAAGGTGGGGAGCATGGTAGAGGAGATAGAGGGGGGTGTGGGACGGACAAAGCCCCCGCAAGCACATGCAAGCAAGATCAAGGAATGAAGTCAACGGGACGCGGGCACCGCTCCGTAGAGTAGAGGATTCCAGAGGAGAGAGAGGTGGGGAGCGTAGGAGAGGGGGTGTGGGACGCGGGACGGACAAAGCCCCCGCAAGCACATGCAAGCAAGATCAACGAATGGAGTCAACGGGACGCGGGCGCCGCTCCGTAGAGTAGAGAATTCCTAGAGGAGAGAAAGGTGGGGAGCGTAGGAGAGGAGAGAGAGGCAGTGTGGGTCACGGGAAGGAGGGCGGACAAAACCCCCCGCAAGCACATGCAAGAAAGATCAAGGAATAGAGTCAATGGGACGCGGGCGCCGCATTGTGGAGTAGAGGATTCCTAGAGGAGAGAAAGGTGGGGAGCATAGGAGAGGAGAGAGAGAGGCTGTGGGACGAGGGGAAGGAGGGACGGACAAAACCCCCACAAGCACATGCAAGCAAAGATCAAGGAATGGATTCAACGTGGGCGACAGACACCACTGGTGGTGCGCGTTATTCTTTGCTTGCACCGAGCCTAGCCATTGCTAAGCAGCCATTCTGTGCTCTCGGCCATGACTCTTGTGACTGTAGTGGTGGTTGACAGCCTTATTGTACTACAGTGTTCTGGTTCGTATAGGGGCTGCTTTCCTACTTCATGAAAGTGACCGGACGCGGGACGCGGGAGGGACGGACACAGATCCGAGCATAAGATGCTTCGCATCTAAAACTTCTCCATCTCACGCTAAAGGGAACCATGTGTGGATGCGAAGCAGCGGCGAGATGGTTAGCTTGAGTGGGAGAAACGTCGCCGCTCTCGTTTCGCGGCAGCGGCCCGGGCGCTCATCGCGGCGCTGCACAGGAGAGAGAATGAGGCGCGCGCGCTCCATCATTTTCATACCGCGGAACTACCGCGGCGCCCCCAGTGGAGTATGCAGCTGTCGCACCACCTGTCCTGCGCGCCGCTCCACAGAGTAGAGGATTCCTAGAGGAGAGGACGGGGGCGACCGTAAGAGAGGAGAGAGACGGGGAGGGGACGCGCATGCGCTGTATGTGTGTGGGACGCGCGAGCCGCTCCGTAGAGTAGATGATTCCTAGAGTAGAGAAAAGGGGTGAGCGTAGGAGAGGAGAGAGGGGGAGAGGACGCGCATGCGCTGTGGGTATGTGGGACGCAGGCGCCGCTCCGTAAAGTAGATTTAAAATTAACAGCGCAAAAACGGACGGCCACTCAAAGGAAACACACAGGACAAGCGCTTCCTGTGTGTTTCCTTTGAGTGGCCGTCCGTTTTTTGCGCTTTTAATTTTAAGTATGCATAACCAACTAGCCCAGTCAGCTACACGTAAAGTAGAGGATTCTCAGAGTAGAGAAAGGGGGTGAGCGTAGGAGAGGAGGTTTAGGGGGAGGGGACGCGCATGCGCTGTGGCGTGTGTGGGACGCGGAGGCCGCTCTGTAGAGTAGAGGATTCCTAGAGGAGAGAAAGCTGGTGAGCGTAGGAGAGGTGAGAGAGAGGGGGGAGAGGACGCGCATGCGCTGTGGTAGTGTGGGACGCGGGAAGGAGGGACGGACTAAGCCGGACTGAGGACGGATGCTTTAAATTTAACAGCGTTCTGTTCCTTGTGTCCTCTGTTTTTATTGTGCTCTGTATTGAAAGTGAAGTCATGCTGCAAGTCACTCCCCTTGCTACAATATCTGCAGCGAAATGCTCTTGATAATCCCCATGGTTGATGTTTCGACAACCAGAACGGGAACCTTAATTGTTCACAATCATTGTGAACAAGGGTTCCATTATGGGTCCCGCAACGTCAACGCATTTTTATTCTCTTGTGGTCGGTGTCCTCGTCTTTCTATTCAATGATTCTTCCCGACCAGACGGGTATTCATTGCATCCAGTATATCAAATCAGCTGTTTCCACCGTGAGCCCCTTTTTACAAGAAATTACCGCAGGTTAAAGTATATTTGTTAGCGGAGCATGCGCCACCAAAGCATATATATTTCTTGCTTCAAAAGCCTTGCTGTCGATTTCGTGTTCGGGCAACACCACCTAGATTATTGGATCGGGCCCATGTCGGGCCCGATCTGCGGCCGGGCCGGGCCGGGTAGGCGAACTTTTTCCGCGGGTACGGGCCGGGCCCGGGTCTCGCTTTGAGTCACCGGACCGGGCTCCGGCGGGTAAGTTTAAACAAGTTCCGGGCCCGGGCCGGGCCCGGGCCAAAAAATCCCGGCCCGCGCAGTGCTCTAACCCAGCCATAAACTTAGCCGCACAATGCCGCAGTCACTGGGCATCATGCCAAATCGAGTATTCATGAGGGTGCATAGCACGTGACGCAATGGACTCTGTGTCTGGACATACTAGCACAGTGGCTTTCACGACAAACAAGTCGCAGTTACCGAGCTCCAATGCGATACATGGCAGGAATGCCTCTGTGCATAAATAATGAGAGCCTGCATGTGATGCTCTGATAACATTACTGTGACATTGCAAACTTTGTGTCCCCCACAATGGTACTTTACACAGCAGTACAGTGACATCAATGCAAGCCATTTATACACACCATAAAAACCAACTTATTTTGCTATTATTCTTCTTAAAATTCTGAGGGTAGTAATCAGGCATTCAGATGGACGATGAAACATGCACCTTACATTTCATCTTTCATCAGTCAATTATGGACATTCACTGCTGCTTAATTATTACTACGCAAACATCCTGGCATTGCTAAGTCAATAATAATAATAATAATAATAATAATAATAATAATAATAATAATAATAATAATAATAATATCTGGGGTTTAACGTCCCAGAACCACGATATGATTATGAGAGACGCCGTAGTGGAGGGCTCCGGAAATTTAGACCACCTGGCGTTCTTTAACGTGCACCTAAATCTAAGTTCACGAGCCTCAAGCATTTTCGCCTTCATCGAAAATGCAGCCGCCACGCCCCGGATTCGATCCCGCGACCTTCGAGTAGCTAAGCTAGTATAATCCATTTACTCACACTATTGCTGTTCATTGCCCTAAGACACCATGCAGAGTTGTGGGAGCTTGACTTCTACATGTAATAAGCTACAATACTAGCAAAAATTTTGTTCAGGTTTACATAAACAATCTCTGCGCACACAAAAATAGGACAGTGCAAATATAACTTACGATCCACAACAGTTCCTTTCTCCAAGCACCAAGGGCAGCCGTAGAAGCCGTTAAATTGCTTCATATTAAGCAGTGAAGCCCTTGCTGGTGAGTCGACACTACAGCACGTTACGAAGATCTTTGAGGTGATCCTTTCTCCAGCGTGTTCCCAAGATATTGTTTTTAAGCTATTCACTGCACTGACGAATGTCTTCATGAAAAGATGCGCTGGAGGGTGGCACTTAGCGAACCACAGTGCTCCAGCAACAACGTTGCATAAGCGCATGTCAAAGGGCAGTTCATTGAGCATGAGTTGGATAGGCCACACACTGTATTTGGTGCACTTGAACACGGGTGAGCCATCAGTATTGATGGTCAGAGTGATGTCCGACCACTGTGCTCCCACGCGTTCACGGATGCGGCAGCACAGACGTCCACCGGTGATGTCGGAGTAGATGCCATAGACGGGTGATAATGCTGACTTTAGCCCGTCGTACAGGTAAGCTGAGGTTTCTGCTATAACGCTGAGAAGCTGCTGTTTAAGATCAAATATCAGAAAAAACTGCCCTGAGAAAAGAGCTGGTTCACTGGGTGTGTCACCTTGCACTAGCTACAGGTGAGCTTCCTTGATCTGTCTTTGATGTCACCAGAGCCAAGGTAGCAGTCACACCGCTGACAGTAGAAGTGCACACCCAGTGAACCCATTATTTTCTCCCACATCTTCCTGTACAGATACTGGTTTCCGGCAACACCATAGTACCACAAAGGGTATTAATGAGCTGCAGAAGCCCATCCACTTGCGACCATGTGAGCCCCGCGTAGACGACGTAAGCCATTACTAGCAACATAGCTTGGGCTTTGTTTATTTCTTGATTCGGTAGCTTCTCGTGCTCGCACTTCTTGAAGAAGCTCTCGACGTCGTCGTCCTCCTCGCCGTGGTCACTCACATCTGAAGCACAGTCTTGGTCGCTGCGGTCGCTATCCTCGCTGACGTCACTGTTGCCTTCAAAGCCATGGTTTTCATCATAGCCGCCGTCGTCCGGTGGTCCTTGCTGCTGTTCTTGAGTAGTGCTGCTTCCCTGGCCGTCGCTGTCACTTTCGACCTCAGAATCGTCCATGAGGAGATGATGACGCGCGACATCAGGATCATCGCAATCCGGAAGCTCCTCATCCAATTCTTAATCATCCAGTTGGTTGGCATTCGCCACCGGAGAATGGCTCGATAATGGCGAGCCTGACGGCGGTGATGGGAGCCTGACGGCGCTGCACCGCACTGCCTCACGCGCTGGTTATGACGCGTCTGTCGGGGCACATTGCGCGATCGTTCAGGCTCCAGATACCGTCTGTAGCGTTTAGCTTGCCCAGAACTCATTTTCAATTCACTCAAATGAGGAACATACCAAGTGTGCCGTGGGCTTAACTAGGTACTTCTCTTCAGGCGCAAAGCACGTGGGCACAACCAGTGGCACAACTACAGTGTACTAGACCAGAGAACACTAGACACTGTAGCACAACGGCACTAGCACAACCATTGCACAACCAACTGCTGATGACGATGGCCTGCCGGTTTACATCTATGTTCACATATGCAAATTTCTAGTTCATTGTAGTGCGACGTACACTAATTGCTATTTTAACAAACTGCGTTATAACAGGAGGTTGTATGGTTTTTAATTGTATCTTGGAATACTGTAGCAGCTTTTTATTGCCATCCAGGCTAAGCGCTTGAAAATAAATGCCAAGCAGTAGATAATGGTGGTTGTGGTTATAAAGAAGAGGAAAAAGGCACCTAATTTCATGCATTGCCTTTGTTTGCATCTCTCTTTCGCGTTTCATCCTCTGCTAAGGCACGTTGGTTTGGATTCATAATTCATATGGCTTAGCGCATCACGACAGAGACAGAGAGATTCTCATTGTACTTAAACTCGCGATAGTTTTGTATATATAACGATTGTCGAAATTAAATAATGTGCTTTTAGATACTGCAGAAGCAAATACACGCCTCGGTCACCACACAATGCAGTTCTTAATCCCTTTTCAATACAGTGATAGCGTTTTGAGCGCATAGGTCGGCAAAACAAGTGGAACTCACTCAGACTCACTCAAGAAATATATCTTGTGCTTTGGACTCACTCGGACTCAGACTCACCAAAATTTTCCTGAGCCGGACTCACTCGGACTCACACTCACGAAAATTTTCTTCAGCCGGACTCACTCGGACTCAGACTCACCAAATATTACTCACCCGGACTCACTCCAGACTCAGACTCATGGCTTCATCTGAGTCTGAGTGAGTCCGAGTGAGTCCGAGTGAGTCGACTCATGAGCTCGTGAGCCTAGAATTAGATTTTTCGACCATGGTGTCAATGCGCTTTAACGCAAATATCTCACATAATCGGCGCTCTTCTTGACGCCTTTTGATATAGTATGTTCGAATACGAGTTATGGGTGCTCGCAAAAAAGTAAGCCATTTTTATTGAAAGATATGACCACATAAGATATATTTATCAAGAACTTCCCTGAAAGAATTGGTGGAGGGGGAGATCAAGGCACCCTTCTACGCACTTGGCGCCTCTCATCAATAAATATTGAAACGGTTTATGAACGACACTGCTTCGGAATAGGTGTGAGTGAAAGCGAGTATGAACGTGAATCCAGGTAAGGCTAATAGTAATGCTGGAGATGAGTGGATAGGACCATAGGTCGGCAAAAAAAATGGTACTCACTCAGACTCACTCAAGAATTATATCTTGCGCATTGGACTCACTCGGACTCAGACTCACAAAAGCTTTCCACAGCCGGACTCACTCGGACTCACACTCACGAAAATTTTCTTCAGCCGGACTCACTCGGACTCAGGCTCACCAAAATATTACTCACCTGGACTCACTCAGACTCAGAATCGCGGCTTTATCTGAGTCTGAGTGAGTCCGAGTGAGTCGACTCATGAGTGAGTTCGCCGACCTATGTTTGAGCGACACAAAAAAAGCACAAATACGAAAGGAGGCACTGATCAAATACCTTTCAATCAGCATAACTGCAGCGGCAGTTGTTATGCTCATAGGCGTGCGCAGGGTTCCCGTTATGGGGAGGCGAAGGTTCGTCGCAAACCCCCCTCAATTTATAGGGCAGCTTTCGCGTCCGAGGGGCGCCCCACCCCCTAGTCAATGTATGGAGCAGATTTTGCGCCCCCTCTTAGGTGACTAGGAGGTGGGGGGGGGTGCCCTCCTCGTGCGCACGCCTATGGTTATGCTGGTTGTTTGATCGACCATTTGTGCTAGTGGTGCTTCTCTGATATCAGATGTGCCGTAGGAGGCGTTGGTTGTGGTTGTTGTGTTAATTGGCTATATTTATGATAACAATGTAATAAAGTATCTACTGGCAAACCTCCCGATAACAAAGTCGGCTGACCCGGAAATCGCTTCGTTATTTCCGAAAATTCGTAATCCCCGAATAGAATTCGTCACACTGCAGTATTAATGGCAGGACTATTCTTCGTTCGTTACAGACGATAATTCGTTGTATCCGCGTTCGCTACCACGATCCCCGCAGGAATACGAAGGCGAACGCTGCTGATCTGCACATCAGCACGCTGTACTGGTCTCTAACCATAGGCGTGCGCAGGGTTCCCCTTCAGGGGGGGGGGGGGGGGGGCGAAGGTTCGGCGCAGCGCCCCCCCCTCCCCATTAAGTCAATGTATGTACTTTGCGGGGACACAATTTACTTTGCGTACCCGTCGTTTAGGTGACAAGGGAAGGGCCCCCCCCCCCCTCGTGCGCACGCCTAGGCGTATACCTATGATGTGTCGGACCATAACCTACCCTTTAGGCTCGCAGCTATGAGTCGATCATTCTGACTAAATCTTCGCAGACTTCGATCCGACTCGTAAAGCTTGCCATTATGAAAGCCAAACAATGCAGCGATCCTCGCTGTTTCACTTGACAATTCTGCCAGAATTTTTGTTTCATTTTTAATCTTGACCTTCCCTCTCCAGCACATTCTCGATGTCTAATTTCCCTTGCTATCTCTTGCTTTCAGCTAGCTTGTTAATTTCTAGGCAAAACCGGAATAGGGTCTTCAAAACAGGGATGATTAAAATTTGTTTGACCTGGAGGCCCAGCAATTCGCTCTAACATCCCTGGTTGAATATTTCCGCCTATGATGACGTTGTTTTATTCCTTTGGACCGAAACTATCGTATTGTTCACATTTTGTGCAATCAGGCACCCTTACAGCGCATGTCATGTTGAACTCGATAAAAAAAGAAAAAAAAACAGTTCCACGTGAACAGCACGTTTACCACTAATCCTTTCCTTGGATTTGCCCTGGGCAGTATTTGAAATAATTGTCAAATGCATGAGACATTTCTGTGAAAATTCTGGATTCATGACCAGAAAACTGCGCTATTGAACGTGGAACGATAACTCAAGACAGCGCCACCACAATTGCGTCGTGCTCTGAAAAAAAGGTTTATATAAATTGGTAAGAGTTTCACTTGAAAGTTTATTTTAATATAAAACACCTTGCTTAAGTAATAACTCGCGGTAACTGCACTTATCGCATTTGTCGTTATTTTTAACAAGTGTCAGGTAGCGCTGCGCTCCGTTTTTCTTTTTGTTGGCGTGCCCGGCGTGCCTTGCTCATCACGTGTTTCTTGGCGAGCTCGACTGTCACAGCGTTGTGTGGTGTTATCTGGTCAGTCGTCGTAACGAAATGTTCGTGCTTGTACGCTTCGACCGGGAAAGCCGCGAATACGTCGGGAACTATCGCGACGTTCGCAAATTCCGCCCTGCAGACATCGACGACTTTGATCCTGAGCAGCTTTACGACGTCTGGTGGGCTGGCGACGAAAGCACCCGCGGCGGCTATTATCCGGCGCACATTTTGCACATGACCCGTGAGCATTGTTTCTATTGTCCTTCGAGCATCTAGTTGACACGTTGCCTGCTGACTGCAGAGACTGAGGAAGAAATCAAGCTCTGGAGGATCACCAACAGGGCTGTCAAGCGGAAACGCGACGACAATAGTGTGCAGAGGCCCCGCAAGAAGGTGAGCTCCGGCATACCTTTTTCGCTAAAGAAACAAACCTTCATTGTGCATTCAAATGGGTACCGCGGAATAACGGAAAGGTGGGCTAGTTGGTAAGGGTTCATAGGGAAATATATGGGGCAGAGCTAGAGCAAAGACAAGGACGAGAAAAGACAGGACATGCGCTGTACTCACAACCAACATTTTATTGGAAAAAACGCCACTTATATATCCAACATCGTCCAAATCATTGTCATCAGAGTTGCCACGTGAACCACTTCAGGGCGATATCAGCCGGAAGACCGCCTCGTGGAAATCGTACACAGCATAAAAATATACAGTGGATAGAAACGGTACGACGTAGCACTATAGTATGCACGTGTGCATGAGATAATCTAATTCTTTAGATGAAAGGTCAATAGAAGCTTGACTGATGCATTGGTGAAGCCAATGTTTGAGGTAAGCATGCAGGGCTTCCCGCACGAGTAGAATCTTGTTAGGGAAATTCGCAATCTTGGTGTGCCACATTGTGCTACCTTTCTGGTGCATTACTGACTTCCTGCTTGTTACGGCTGTTGAGATATGCGTCGCCTACAGCTACTAAAGTGACTCCCACGCCTTGCCGTGCCGGTTAGGGGCAGGGGCAGGAGCATTGTGCCCTGTCGGAGTCAGTCCCATGTGTACGAAATGGCAATTACTTCTTGGTTATTTCTGATCGTTATAGTATTTCAGACCTTGTTCGTTCATTCCAACCCGATTTCGAGCATTTCGAACCTTGTTATAGTCTGTTGTAAGCACTTTACGGTGAGCGTGATCACGCCACATGAGATGGATTGACAAGGCGCGCGCCTGAAGTGCTCCGCACTCAAAAAATGCCTCGCTGCATTAAATGCTGCCTACGATCTTATATGGCACTTGCCTGTGGCTGCCGCCTTTTGTTGGAAGTTTTCTTGAAACAGTATGCCCTTTGATCGCTTAACATCCATACCACACTTACTTATAGCCTTTTCAATCGACCTCATATCGGGGAGCAGCCTCTGACAATACATTTAACCTACAAATCAGGGCATTACAAGAGCCCAGCGTTGCGTGGCAGTCGCTTCTTTTAAAACTTAATGCGCTCTAAAGAACAGCTTGAAAAAAATGAGGTAGAGGAGTTAGCTTACATAAACAACGGGTATTTCTAACCAAGTGTCAACTTTTGTATTGAATATTTTTCTCTAGAGTTACTATTTCAAAAGTTCAGCAATATGTGTTAATTGCCGAGCTGGGGGGATTGGAAAAGATATCCTGACATGCTCTGTATGGCTTGAAACAATACTGTGCCAATTCAAAATCCATAGTGCCTATATTTATTCTTTGAATACCTAGTGCTAAACAGCTGAAACAGCCGATACGTGCGTGCGTGTCAGCAAAAGTTCACATTGACTCCATCTGCTTGTCACACCTCTAACTTTACTAAAAAGTTCACTACCTCGTTCTTTAAAAAATAGTGAAAATAAGTCTCAGCTAGCTTGCGCTGGAACAAGTTGGTCCCACTGCTTATTTTCTTTGTGGCGTTTCTAGCTTCCTAGGCCTTCTCTTTGATGCTACCACTGGCTTTTTTTAATATTAAAAAAAGATAGTTATTTGTACAGAGGCTGTTTTCTCTTCAGTTGCCCTTTAAGTGGTCACAATCAGGCCTGTGCTCGAAATACGCAGTGAGCAACTGTTCAGTTTTAGAGAATATTCATCTTTTTCACAAGTCGTGGTATGGTGATGCAACTCTAAATTGCCAAACTTTGACATGAGTCTATAATCTGTATTTTAGAATTTTGCAGGAATGCACTCTCTAGCTCGTCAAGCTGGTTATTTTGTGTTTCATAACATTTTTCTTCTATGTCAGAGGCTCGCATCCTTCGTCAGCCATGTGTAAGGCTTGTCCCAGAGGCTTAACCGGGGGCTGCCTGTGGTTCAAGAACCACTCGGGAACAGTGCGGACGGGACAGCTGGAGATTGCCCTAGTCGTATGTTTATGTTGTCACTTGGTCAAGTCCTAAACATATTTTTGGCAGAGCATGTATTTGTAGAAAATGTTTCTTTGTTAAAATTCCAAGTGCCTGTGGTATATGGCACAGGTGTGTTGCAAGGTTATAACATGCAAGTTAAAAGAACCACCAAGATTTTAATAACTCAGACATTAAATGTCCTAATTATAATAACTGAGATATTAAACGTCCAAATTAATTGCTTCGTTTGATAAATTGCAATTAGTTGAAGCTGGTCATTTTACAGGTATCTTCACCTCGAGTGATTTTATAAAGTAGCAGTGTTTTTTAATAAATTGTGAAAAGTTGCAGCTAACTTACGTGGGGAGAAGTTGGCGCCACTGCTTATTAGGCTTAGTAGGCCAGTATTAAAGAAAGCTTATTGTACAGAAGCTGCTGTTTCTTCAGTGGCCTTTTGGTGGTCACGTGACTCATTTTCACTATGCAGCTGAACAAATTTTAAGGTTAAAGGTGTCCTTACTCAAAAATGCGAACACAATTCAACTGTTGGGAGCACACACAGATGGGAGCACATAAGTGTCATCTGTATAACATCAGTCGCAAATGCAGCCTAAAACATCCTTTAATTTAAGTTCGTGTAAGTGCCGAGTCTGAAGGTGAGACACCTAGCAATGTAGTTATCATGCAGTTACTGTTTTGCAAAAACGTACCTCACGAGCTTTGGCCAGGTCACTGGAGGCCTGTACAGTTGCGTCCACATCTGTGTACAGTGCGTTAGCAGCTGGCATTGCTCTGCGGGGCAACGCCTTGCGGCAGTTTCGAGATCTGATGTGGTGTGTCAGAAGCATGCGCGGCATGACTGTACAGTGCGCAAGCAACCAGTTGCTCTGCGGAGCGACACTTGCAGAATTTGTGGGCTCAGACGTAGTCAGCATGACTATTAGGCCACGCGTGCTTCTGACGCACCACGTAGGAGCTCGAAACTGCCGCAAGATGTCTTTCCGAAGAACAAAAATCGGCTGCTCGCGCGCTCTACACAGACGTAGATGTGGCTATATGATTGACAATGTTGGTAGCAGCTCCTGATAATGCAGAGCCTAACCAGAGATACACAAAGCTAACATCAGAGCGACTTATGCGCTTTACTGACTCTCTGTAGAGCAGTGACAGTGAAAATGACATAAAACTGTGCAGAAGACTGTACACAAGTAGCAGAAGTTGACAGGGTGGGCGCGGACTTGTGTCCCGTCCCCTGCACAGTTTTATTTCAGTTTCAATCGTACCAACTAGCCCCCCAATGCCCATTAACACTCACAGTGAAATCGTGAACTCACAGTGCTCTCAATATTGTCTTCGACATGACTGAAAAAAAAATTGAAATTGTAGTAGGGCAAAACACCACAAGATGTCGCTGCCAGCTTACTGGTTGGCTATGAAGTTATAATGGGGAGTCCGCAGATGCTCGGAAGTCTATGGATAAACTAAATTTCTTTTTTTTTTGTTTTCTGTGGGGTTGTACTGCGTAGTAGAGCTCCGGCTCTCTCTATCACGTGGCAGTGTCCACATTCACGTACTTGATTACCTTAAAAATCTGAGCAAGCATCCCATCTCAGCAAGTCATAATTACTGGCAATGTGGAGGGGAGCACGTACCCTGAATGGCATGAAAATTGAAGATGGTAGCAACAAAGCTTTAATTAGAAAAGAAGGAAGTGCATGTGAGCTTTCTTGGAAGTCATCACGATCTGTCATGGCACGGCTCATTGCAACAAAGGCTCACAAACACAAAAAACACATAGGCAATGCATTAAGACCATGGGAAGCATGGCATGAACACACCTTGAACGATGAGCCAATGCCAATATCAAGCGCCAACAAAATTTACCACGCAGCATGTATGTTGCCACAAAAAATTGGATACAGTCACTGACCGTTTATTCGGACTTGGCGGGAAGCGCTGAAAAGTCCGAATAATTGAGTCTGATAAAAAAGGAATTCACCAGAAAAAAATGCACTGTTAATGGTCCAGTAGCCGGAAAAGCTTGTCAATGCACGTCTGCATGCAAGCACGGTCAGACGACCTAGTCCGCCTGTATTTCACCCAGTGCTTGGCCATAACTGTAGGTTGTAGTGCTGTTACAGCCTGCGCTAAATCCGCATTTGATAACAATAGTGTGGGCGGCGCTTCATCAGAGTGGCTGTTACCTGCGCTGGTTTGGAGACCTGAAAGACGATCTCATCATCATCGAACTCGGCGAAAACTCTCGAGCAATATTGGATCTATCTAGCGCCTTCAATGTGATGAATAATTGTGGCTTTTTTCGCCATCGTCAGTGTCTTGTAGTTGCCGCGTTTCTTAGTACTGACAGCGCAGATGGAGCGGGTGGCGTCAAAGGCATTTCAGTAGATCAGGCCTTGCACATCAAGCAGTGAACAAGGGGGTGAGATGCAGATCAGGCCTAGCCGTAGAAACAACTGATAAGCAACTGATACGCGCTCGTGGTTATGTCCTTTTCTTGTTTGTTTCGTACTCGTGGTCATCTCGAATGTCACACCGAGCTGACTCCAAGTGTGGCTTCGCTTGGCTTGCCACTTGATTGTGGTAGCCATTCAATGGGCACTCGGCTGGCTAAAGCCGAAAAATGGCTGTTACATGTAGCCAAAACACATAGCCTTCGAGATCGGCAACTTTGACATTGGCACCATCTCCAGTCATAGCCCGTGCTGCCTTTCAGTCCTGGCAACCTAACATAAAACATCGCAGACAGCTGGTCATGGCCTTCGACGCCGTACTCGTTCAGCCAGCCGGAGTTGGAAAAATCGAACGGTGCACTGTGGGGCGTTTGAATTCTCGGTTGTGAGTTTACATTACTTCAATGAGACGAGTGGAAGTGGCTTGAAGGTGTCCAAATAAAAGGGCATGCCCCAATTATCAGCGTCCGAATAAACGGTCAGTAAATGTAGTTGTTTTTGAATACTCTCTACATTTAATGAAATGCACTAGTCTCTTGAGTGACTATAAATATTTTGCATAGTTGATCTTAGAACTAAGCAAGCACAATATAAAAATACCTTAGCAAGCACCACATGACTGCTAACCATGTGTCATTGGTTTCAATCAGTTGTGACTCTCCCTCTTTTTTTTTTATATAGATAACCTTGGATCTCGTTACATGAAACACCCTGTCTAATATTGCATGAATGTACTTATAGAGAAAAGGCAAAAACGCCAACCAAGAGTTTTTATTTTAGGAACCCGACGTTTCGAAGCCTGACCGGCTTCTTCTTCAGGGGTGAGATGGCCCGAGACCCATGGCGCTTATATACGCCTTCTCTTCTTGCCGAAACTTTGCGCAAGCCCTGGCAGTAGAGAGAGGGCAGTGTTCCCGTGGTGCGATTGATGTTTTCGGCTGTTTGCTGTATATGCCACGACTCGAGGAGGAGCCGCCGGCGGAGGTTTCTTTCTTCTTCGAGGATGACTGCGTCGTCTGGACTAATCCGGTGATCGAACTTCTCGCAGTGTTCCGCTAACGCACTCCGTTCGCTGTTTAGTTGACGGAGGTCGTTCTTGTGTTGCCGCATTCTCTCTCGGAAGTTCTTTGTTTCCCCAACGTACGCGGCGGGGCAGTCTGAGCACGCGATCTTGTAAACAACGCCCTGCGCTTTCTCAGCCGGTGTGCGGTCTTTGGGACGAGGAATGTAGCGGCCGATGGTGGTGGCTGGCTTGTGAGCTACGTCGACCCCTGCCTTTCCAAGTATACGGGCTATTGTTTCGCTCGCGCCCGCGATGTAGGGAATTGACACTCGGCGACGTTGCGGCGGCGCCGTTGGAGACCTTGTTTCCCGGTCCTTCTTCCTGCGTAGGGCCTTGCGGATAAAAGCCTTTGTGTAACCGTTGGTGCCGAGGTCACGGATGATTTTTGCCCTTTCTTCCATCTGCCGTCGTGGGGACGAGCAGACTCGTTCGGCCCTGTTGACCAGGCTACGCACGACGGAGAACTTGTGACAGGCGGGGTGGGCTGAATTGAAGTGGAGATAGCGTCCTGTGTGCGTCGGTTTTCGGAAGACGGAAAATGAAAGGCTCTGTCGTTGCCTTCTCACCAACACATCCAAGAACGGGAGGGTTGAATGATTCTCCATTTCCGCTGTGAATTGTATGTGGGGGTCCACGGAGTTTAGGCTGGTGAGCAGGTTGTTGACCTCGCCGGACTTCACCACACAGAAACAATCATCCACGTAGCGCACAAACAACTTGGGTTTCGGGTCACACGAGGCAAGCGCTCGCTCTTCGACATCTTCCATCACGAGTGCCGCTACTGTCGCCGAAATCGAGGCCCCCATGGCTTTCCCAACCAGGCAGACTTCTGCCGAATGTTTACGTTTGATGAATGTACTTTCTTCACTCTTCAAGTGGGTTATCTTGTTTTACATAACATTTTTTCTTTCTTGAATGCCAGAGACCTGCAATCTTCCGCAGCAGTGGGCAGGGTCAGTCCGGCAGGTGTTACCGATGCTGCCTCTGGTCGATGTGCCAGTACGAAGCAGTGCAGCCGGGACAAGTGGAGCTTTCCCTAATCGTACGTGTATGCTGTAAATTTGCCAAGTCCTGAACGTATTTCTTGCAGGATATGTATATGTGAAAATGTTAGATATTTGTTCAAATTCCAAGCACCTGTGGCATATGGCATGGGTGTGTTGCGAGGCTGACATTGTTTAGGAGGCGTTAAATTGAACTGACTCTTCTAATGGGGGGGCGGCCGTTGCGAACATGGTTTCGGTTTTCTTTTTACGTGCAGGCAATTTTTGGACTCGTTTTTTATTGGAATGAAGATGCGCATTACAATCGATGTTTTTAAAAGTTGAGAATAAGGATTCGCTCTCACCACCTCCAATTAAGCGCTTAGCTGTAATTTAAAAAAATAATGTAATCTACCTTTTTTTCCCTTGTACTTTGTTTTTAATTATAGGATTTTCATTTTTATGCTCTGATACCTGTACTTTGCATCTCACCGACCTTCTTCAGCTGCAGGAAGTGCGGAAGCAAGCTGTGCCGCAGCAGTGGGGGAGACAGCCGTGCCTTAAGGTACTTATCAGTTGTCATTGAATTATCTTGCGGATATTCGTTAAAATATGGCCTTAAGGATACAGAGAAAAGATAAAACTATTGCGGATTTCAGACTGGTCTGTGTTAAGAGAGATGTGCATGACAATGAATCATGCTTTTCATGCATGAGCTCTCTTTCTAGATGTTCGTGCAATTCGTTTGCCTGAATCAGTGACAAGCAACCTCTTGTCATTTGGTGTAAAGTATTCACAAACAAAAGCTTTCTCATTCCCTGCAGTAAAAAAAAAGCTCTGAATCAGGTTGCTCGTCTGGTATCAAGGTTAATACAGTCGCCGACCATTTATCCAGACGCTGAAAATTCGGACATGACCGTTTATTCGGACAACTTCGCGGCACTGCCACTCTTCCCATTGAAGTAATGTAGACTCACGACCAAAAATTCGGACGCTCCACGGTGCGCTGTTTGATACTGTATTTTCGCAATTCTATGCACCCCCCTGTTTTCACTAGAAAATTTTGGAATAAAAGTTTGCTTGCGAATCTAAGTACTGCTCTTTTTCCCCCCCTTTCTGCAAGCATGGAAATGCCGCCAAGCGCACTTTCTCGCCGCTAATCTCGGAAGCTGCCATGTCGTGTGTTGCTAGGTTCAGACGAGAGATAGGGGCTGTTATGATCGGACTTTTTGGCTTGGCGCCACTCGGACGAGCAGGATTATTTCGCCCATCTGCCCTGCTTTATTCCCGGGCCAGCGTTCCCGGAAGAGCACCAGTAGCGGCGACAACATGGCAATCCTGCTCTGAATCCTTCAGGGCCGTCGGCGCACCTCGTCAAACCCCTTTCGACTCACCTGACCGACTTTGACGTATGGCCTAGGAGGGGCTGTTTGCAGGCGAGGCTGCTTGCTTTGTTCATCGTGCTACGCGACGCACCGAACAATCAGCCGAGAACTTGGGAGACACGTTTCCCACACTCCGAGGGTTCCTTCGTGGTAGCCGCCTGGGGAGGCACTTGCGTCGCAGCCGCTGTCGAGGAGTCATCGCTGCACCCGACTACACGGCTGGTTTACAGGAATGTGCGTCACTTCGGCCAGGTCATTGTGCAGTGCACTGCGAGGCCGTATTGCGTCCGGTACACTCCTCTCCCTCGCCGACGGGCGAACTGGGCGTGCCTCTTCCCTCTTTCCAGGGTTGGGAAGGAGGCGGTGTTTGATCTTCCCATTTTGGGGCGGAGTTGAAAACATCGTCTCGATTGGACTATCCTGGACTTTATTGTTTTCCCGTGCAGGGAATCTTGGGAAGGCTAAGGCCTTAAAACGCGAGCGCCGAGACGCTCCAGACCTTCCTGCATCATGCAAAAACACGCTACCATGTAAATACTGTAAATAAATATTCCTGTTGTCAGCTCCGGCTACTCTGCTCGACTTCTCCCTGCGACATGGCTGGTTCAGGTCCCATGGACAGACCCCCGACTACATCAACTGGTTGGCAGCGACGGGATGTCCCATGCTGGACTCGGGCCTCAACGATGGTGAGTGCTTGACTTTTCTTTGAGATATGCCAGGTTTTAGCTTTTGTGTTTTTCTATTACTGGTCGAAACTTCTGTGCGTATAGGCTTCGTTGTACCGCTACCATACGTCACAGCTATTCACCAGATTTTAGCTATCCTATTCTAAACCGGCAGTAATTTTACCGTGCGTGTAGGCTTCGCTAGTTCGCTTCCTAACGTCACGGCGTGTAAGAAAGTCCTCGCTCGTGAAAACCATGGAGTTGGTAACGAAGCTAAAGAGACCAGACCTCTTTCTACTTTGTGAAGAGCTGGGAATTGATGTAGGGAGAGATGACAGAGAGCCGCAGCTGATTAAGGCAATACAGGAGTGCGGCGCGGAAGATGACGAAATTGAGGAGAGTTGGGAAGAAGTTGAAAAAGTCACAGTTTCGCCACTAGGGCGAAGCAATGAATGCGATAGCAAAAAAATGAGTTTGTCACACGAAGAACGCCAAGTAGCTCCATACTTGCAACGCGCCGCCGCAGCACAAAGAAGGACGCTCGAAAAGGACGCATAGGTATACAGGACAAGCGTGAAATGACAACTGTCGGAGTTGTTACGTGTTTGTATTTGAGCAACGCGCTGCGAGTGTCCACAATGCAGAAGCCGACGCTGTTGTTGTTGCCTCTGACATGGCTCATACCCACTCAGGCGGATTGACCAAGTATTGATTATATGATTATATGACCCCTCGACGCTGTTTGATACTTCTTTTTCTTTTAAACTGTGGCACGTGGAATGGCCCATTTGCGTCTCCTGCCACGCGGTGGCGTCTGACGCCAAGTGTGCCTGGTGTTCTTTTTCTTCCTTCTACATCATGAGTGGTACAGAAGGGAGCCACTTTTTCGTGCGCATCTCAAGGGCAGTTTTCAATTTGAAAGAAACTGTGAAAGCGTTGCGTGATAAAAAACACGCTCAAGCTGTTCCGAGATCTGCGTACCGCGAGCGGCAAATGGTGCATATGAATAGCTCGCCGTCATATCTCTGGCGCGAGCATGGCGTGTGGCTGTGTTGGCTGGCGCAGCAGGCTACGGAGGTGAGGGGTCGCTGGTTCGAATCCCCGGTCAGGTGGGGTGGAATGTTTTCTACTGATTTATTTTTCTTTATGCCTTTTTTATATATACACATACATATACATATCCGGGACATGACGGCGTCGACAGACGGCGACGGCGAAAATCAGCCGAGAGTGTCCATATAACTGCTATCGCAATAAAAAAGAAAAAGATGGGCCGATGAAGACAGGATAAATGAGAAAAAGACGATTAGCGCTAGGAATATTACAGGCATCAATTGACCCGATTAACGGGAAAGCACCCTCCGATAAGAAAGCTAAAGATATTCGTGTCGAGACCACAACCGCAGCGAGCCGCTCAAAAGAAAAAGAGAAACCGAAGGCGTTTAAGGCTAGAAAGCCGGTCGTCTGCCACCGTTGCCAAGAGCCTGGTCACATTGCGATCGGCTGCCGAAAGCCTAGAAATGTTCTCCTTTTGGTGGACAGCCGCGACCATGATCTGGAGCAATCGAAATATGCGCTCGTGAGTTTGTTGTGAAGGAAACTCAACTGTAACTTACTGCGGGACTCAGCCGCAGCAATCGGTACAGTACATCCCTACTCCGTGAAAGATGAGGTGACCACAGGTGAACGTGCGTGCACACGGCATGTAGTTGAGGAGAAAAGTGTGTGTTTGCCGTTGACCCGCGTAGAGTCGGGAACCGTTCGGACTGCTCGCAACGGAGGCTGCAGTGTCCCAAAACCTGCCCAAGCATGATCCCTCTCCGAATGACTCGGATATGCATTTGGGAAAGAAGGGCCTTTGTTTTGGTGACGATTCAGCGAAAGCTCTGACGCGTCCGACGGCCTGCGAGTCCGCTCATGATATTCAGGGAGCAGAAAGCGATAATGATAGAGAGGTTGAAAACCGCGACCAGTGTGCAGGTGGCGAGACGGCATCGTCACAATAAACTAGAGTTGAGAACAGTGTGCGCTTGCCTGTAGCCCGCATGGAGAGTGAGGGGCCGTTCGGACTGCCCGTGACTGAGGCTGCCGTGTCACAAAACCTGCCCAAGCATGATCCCTATCTTCCTTCGAATGACTTGGATATGCTCTTGAGAAAGAAGGGCATTTGTTTTGCTGACCATTCGGTGAAAGCTCTGATGCGTCCGACGGCTGGTGAATCCGCTCCCGAGATTAAGCGCGGCGTTATTCAGGCAGTGTTAAATGCTGATTCGCGAGTTGAAAGGCACTACCAATGCGCGGGTGGAGAGACGGAAACGATAGTTGGAGAGGACAGAATGCGCCTTCCGGCTAGCCCACGTGGAGGCGGAGGGGCCGTTCGGACTGTCCGTGACTGATGCTGCCGGGTCACAAAACCTGCCTAAGCATTATTCCTACCCGATTTCGAATCACTGGGACATGCTTTTGAAGGGCCTTTGTTTTGGTGACCATTCGGCAAAAGTTCTGATGCGTCCGACGGCCGGTGAATCCGCTCCTGAGATGAAGCGAGGCGCGATTCAGGCAGATTCACGAGTTGATAGCCGCGACGAATGCGCTCGTTACGAACTATTCAGGTCACTGGGAACCCCTCTAACGAGGCTCAAGGAAAAACGGGAGTCCGGCCTAGTGTTGTCTAAGTCAGAAGGGCTATGTGCTGTCAGCGTGACAGACTGGAAGGCCTATTTGCCGGCTACGTTGTTTTCCTTGCGTTCGGTGCCTCACGAGGACCCAGGGCCAGACCTTGTACTTACATTCGGCTTAAAGCACACATCGTTCTGCTTCTTCCGAATTATGGACAGTGTTTTGGAGGGAAATCAAGGTTACGCACCTCCCTATCTAGTAGGCATTGTTGCCTTTTCCTTCAGTTGGAAGGAGTGTTTGAGTTATCTCAGGGATGTTATGCCGCCGGCTAATTTCTGAGGGGGCAAAATTTGCCATGTCGCAAAAGCTGAGGTGTGCTTGGACCACGATCTTGGGCACGATAGCGGAAACGCTGTTGGTCCCAGCCGTGCCTTTTCCGCGTAACACCAATGTAGCTTTAGACACCTTTTATTTGCACTCTGTGTACGTAAGACATTTAGCGTTTTGTTTTCTTAACATGTATTTAGTGTTTTGTACTAATCACTTTATTTCGTTCTTCTGACGCCCGTAGCACCTGCGTGCCTTAAAAGATGTACGTGGCTTTCTCTGGAAATGATACAAAACGTTAGGCTTTTTGATTTGCTTCGTACTTACAAGAGTGTCTGTGTTTCTTATGACTTTGTTAACTAATCCGTGACTTTCACGAGCGAAAGTTAAATTGTAATTTTCGAGGGGAGTTTTCACCGGAAAATGTAGCCTGGCATTTCTCAAGGTCAGTTGAGTGCTCTGTTTGTTGTGCCTCGGGTTTTGCCTGGTTCATTTCCGGTGCTTGCAAGCCGTTGCTCAGGTCCAAAGATGGGGTCAACCTAGGTGTCAACGAATTCAAGGAAGTCTACGGTCTCTACGGAGTGCTTTGTTGCTGCATCCCCTTCGAGACCTCCTGGGGCGGCGGACGGGCTGTTATGATCGGACTTTTTGGCTTAGCGCCACTCGGACGAACAGGATTATTTCGCCAGTCTGCCCTGCTTTATTCCCGGGTCAGCGTTCCCCGAAAAACACCAGTAGCGGCGACAACATGGCAATCCTGCTCTGAATCCTTCAGGGCCGTCAGCGCACCTCGTCAAACCCCCTTTCGACTCACCTGACCGACTTTGACGTATGGCCTAGGAGGGGCTGTTTGCAGGCGAGGCTGCTTGCTTTGTTCATCGTGCTACGCGACGCACCGAACAATCAGCCGAGAACTTGGGAGACACGTTTCCCACACTCCGAGGTTTCATTCGTGGCAGCCGCCTGGCAGGGCACTTACGTCGCAGCCGCTGTCGAGGAGTCATCGCTGCACCCGACTACACGGCTGGTTTACAGGAATGTGCGTCACCTCGGCCAGGTCATTGTGCAGTGCACTGCGAGGCCGTATTGCGTCCTGTACACTCCTCTCCCTCGCCGACGGGTGAACTGGGCGTGCCTCTTCCCTCTTTCCAGGGTTGGGCAGGAGGCGGTGTTTGATCTTCCCATTTTGGGGCGGAGTTGAAGACGTCGTCTCGATTGGATTATCCTGGACTTTGTTTTCCCGTGCAGGGAATCTTGGGAAGGCTAAGGCCTTAAAACGCGAGCGCCGAGACGCTCCAGACCTTCCTGCATCATGCAAAAACACGCTACCATGTAAATACTGTAAATAAATATTCCTGTTGTCAGCTCCGGCTACTCTGCTCGACTTCTCCCTGCGACATGGCTGGTTCAGGTCTCATGGACAGACCCCCGACTACATCAGGGCACAGAAGTCCGCGGCACTCGGCAAGTCCGGACAGGTTGCGCTGGCA
>JALIZH010000080.1:0-10852 GCA_030522465.1 Rhipicephalus appendiculatus
TAACATGAGCGCATGACGAACTAATTATGACAGGTGATGAGATGAATATTATAACACGGACGTCATGTACGGCATGATTTATACCAAAAATTTTGTATGGTGGTTTATACCAAACAAAATTTGGTATACCAAATTTTGATTTATTCCAAATTTGGTAATATATATCAAAATTGGTATGGTGCATAACATGAGTGTTTGATGAACCTAAATGACAGGTGGTGACATGACAGTCATGATATGCATGTCACGTACGGCATGCTTTACATGACACGCTCTTGGTCTCTCGCGCACATTTCATGAACTGCATGGAGATGTAACAAAATTGGTATGGCACATGACATGAATGTACGACGAACATAAATGACAGGCGGAGCCATGCATATCATGACATGCATGTCACGCACGGCAAGCTGTACATGACACGCTTTGGTGCCCTCGCGTCCATTTCGTTAAATTCATATATACCGGAATTAGAACGGCGTTTTAAACGCCACACTAAGTTATTTAAACGCCAAGCTATTTAAAAATAGCTTCACGTTTTATTAGATGCAAGCATTTCTTAGCTAACTTCGGCGACTTAGAGCCTATCTATCTATCTATCTATCTATCTATCTATCTATCTATCTATCTATCTATCTATCTATCTATCTATCTATCTATCTAAATATCTATCTATCTATCTATCTATCTATCTATCTATCTATCTATCTATATCTATCTATCTATCTATCTATCTATCTATCTATCTATCCGCCTACGACTTCGTGCTCCCCGGACCGTGTCGTTAAATCGGATTTATACCACAATTGGTGTGGCATAACATGACTACATTACGAACGTAAATGACTGGTCATATCATGAAAATCATGACTTGTCATGAGCGACATGGTTTACATGCCATGGCCGTGGTGCTCCAGTGGCCGTTTCGTTAACTTGATATATACAAAAAATTGGTATGACGAGACATTTCTTATGACTGTAATAAATGACAGGTGGTAATATGAAACTAATAACATTCATGTACGTCACATCCGCATGACTTGCATGCCATGCCCATGGTGCGCTTGCAGCCAGTTCGTTAGCTTGATATACACTAAATATTATATTGCGTGACAGGTGTGTACGGAGAACACAAATGACAGATGGTAAAATTAAAATCATGACATCCATGTCATGTACAACATGATTTACCTGCCACGTTCATGGTGCGCTCACGGCGCGTACTCTACAGCGCTCGCGCTTTGCTTGCGTAGCGTCGCTGTGCCAAGCGTGTCCAATCATGCAAGAAGGGAGACGCGCGCATCGCGTTCCATCCTGACCGACCCCGTCTCAATAGGCACAGGCGTTCACCGAACACACTTTAAATGTACAAAGTGTCCTTCAATTTTTTTTTTTTTTGTGTGATATGTTGAAAGGATTGGGTGCAAAGCTTTTGAGGGAGATATACCGAGAAAATACAGTTTGCATAGAATGGGAAGGAATGAAAAGCAAAAAAGAACGTTGAGATCAGCAAAGGGCTGAGACAGGGATGTTCTTTGTCCCCGCTGTTATTCATGCTGCACACGGTGAGGATGCAAAAAGCACTAGAAGGCAGCAACGTGGGTTTTAAACTGTCACACGAACAGGGCGGCGGGGTGATTGAGCAGAAGCTTCCAGGTTTACTTTATGCTGATGATATTGTCTTATTTGCGGACAGTCGAGATGATATACAGCAGCTAGCGGATACATGCGGAAGAAAAGGTGAGGCTGAGGACTAGTGTAACAAGATGTGGATTGATGGTTTTCAATGATCCCAATGATCAGGCAGTGTCTACACGGGGCCAATAAATACCTATAGGGTAAGCGAGTACAGGTACCTCGGAGTATGGGTAAATGAGGGGGGATGGGTACAGTGAGGTACCTATCAACCTCGGCACCAAAGGGAAAGACGAATGCTGCAATAATGAAGCACAGAGCGTCATGGAGATACAATAAGTACAAGGTGCTTCGAGCTCTATGCAAAGGTGTAATGGTTTCGGGGCTGACATTTGGGAACTCCAAATGTCAGCGTCCGTCCACACACCTACTGCGCATGCGCCAACCCATTAAAAAAAATAAAAATAACAAAAACCTCCTCTCCACCTCTCTCTCCTCTAGGCATCCCTCCCCACGGAGGCCCCACCCTCACTGTGCATGCGCGTCCCCCTCCCTCTCTCCCCTCCCTCTCTCCCCTCCTACTCTCCCCCCTTTCTCCCCCTCCTACACTCCCCCCCTCTCTCCTCTAGGCATCCCTGCCCGCGGCGTCCACACCCCCCACTGCGCATGCGCGTCTTCCCCTCTCCTACGCTCCCCCCTCTCTCGCCTCACGACGCCGACGCAGGCAGCGTCTGCTAGCGAGTTTCTTGGTTGAAGAAACCGACTGCTCGCGCTGCACAAACGTTCACTGACCACCCCGTATATGTGGCAATGGATCTTGACCTGCAAGGGGGTGCCGGTGGGAGATTTCTCCTGTGCGTTGTCGAACGATGAAAAATTCGCAGCGTGCGCGTTAACTAAAAGCGGACTGCGGGTCTCTGTGTCCAGTCCGAGTCTTCTGTCTCTCATTGCCCATTAGCAGCGATTGGGATGTTCTAGTAGGAAACACCGGTCCATCACTGCGTGCTTTGCGCCCCCCAGGTTTCTCTCCTGTGCAACGCTGCGATGAGCGCCAGCGTCAACGCCGCCGCCAGTGTAAGCGTTAGCGCCCGCTGCTTCGCATCTACACATGGTCCGGATGGACGTCCGTCCGTCCGTCCGTCCGTCCATCCGAGCTCTGGCACGGAGCCAGGTGGACGCCGGGATGCGCAGACGGACGCCGGTCGCGTCGGACTCTATAGCGCTCGCGCTTTGCTTGCGTAGCGTCGCTGCGCCCAGAGTTTGCAATCATTCTGACCGACGCTGTCTCAATGGAACCATGCGTTCACGGAATACACTTTCCAATTTACAAAGGGTCCGTCAATTTAAGAGCTGGAACGCGGATGGCGTTTGCACGATGCGCAAAGCGCGAGAAAATACTAACGCATGCGAACGGAGGAAGATGAGTCTCGCGTCTCGCTGCGATTCGCGGTAAAAAATTAAAGAAGAAAGCACGCACCCATTTGGCTTGTGTCTTATCCCACTGAGAGTGTAAAAGAAAAAAAGACATGGCATAATCAGTGGAATGGCCACACGCTTTCGCCGAACACACTTTAGAATGTACAAAGTGTCCTTCAATTTTTTTATAATGGAGTTTGCCCGTCTCTCTCCACGCCCAGCCGAGGGCACCACTCTACCGCAGGAGCTCGGATTTGCTCTAGAAGAGGAAGACTACGATGCCGCTGCCGTGTCGAACAGGTTCTATAGACCCGTTCACTCTTTACAAACACAGGCCCTCGACGGCATCCGGTTTCGTCCACCGATGTGCCTATAATAGCAGCGGCGGGCAAGAAGAGCCTTAGCGAGTGGCCGGCTGATTTTCCACGCTTTCCTTCCCTACTTAGCAAAATATTTTCAAATAAAGCTTCTTTTGAGCTACACAAAGATGATAACAGATTTCTTTGAACTGTATGCACCTTCCTTTTTATCTATCTAAACTAAAAAACTTTCCTTACCCTGAAACAACTTGAAAACGCGCTTTCGGTTTCGGTGTTAGGGGCTGATAAATCAGGTGACCGGAAGTTTCTTGGGGTACAACGCTTGCTGCTGTTATCGTAATCTTGAAACCATCTATAAACCCTGGTGTCGAACACTAAAGCTCGTCTGCAAATGTAGGGAGGGCAACACCTGAGGACTGACTTTCCGGTCAGTCCTCAGGTTCACCTGAGGACTGACCGGAAAGTCGAGGCATAGAGTGTAAATAGACTCTGGAGATAAGAGTGTGCTCCGATATCCATTCGAGGACTTTCTCACTTTTTTTGTCTTATTTTTTCTTCTTACCCGGCTCGGTCACAGTATCTGCGGCCACCTGCTTCAAAAGGAACAGCCACCTGTCGTTATCATCGATTTACAAAGCGAAGGGGACCAACGGGGGCAGTGCTAATATGTGCATTGTCAAAAAACGCTCGCCTCTGATAAGCTGCGCATGCTCAGAGCGATCGTCTGCTCAAAGATTCGCTCTCTTTCTTCAGATTCTTGTCTCTCTCTCTCTCTCTCTACCTCTCCCACACCAGTGCAACATGTGACACAGAGGCCGCCTGTGTTGCGCTGTAGGCCTGACGCGATGCGTCGTGGGCGTTGGTGTCATTGTAAGACTGTCTTGTCTGTGGACGAGGGAAGGAGTGCCACAACGCGAGCATCAATCGACTTGTCACAGCACACGAGCCTGCGTCGTCATGGATAGGTTCGTAGAGCTGCTCGAGGAAGAGCGAGCGGACTTTCCGGCAAGTATGCTCTTCCTGGAAAGTTACATCTTGGACCCCGCGATAAAATACCAGACTCCATGCATGAGAAACGAGGGTCGTCTCTGCAACGTCTTCGCAGACCTTACCCGGTGGAACGAGATCTTCTGGCAGGTGGGTCTCCAACTGAGAGAATTTTCTCCGGGCCAACTGTCTCTCGTCAAAATGCGTCACAAAGACGCTCATCCGAATAGATGGCGACCATCGGAAAAGGAGGCTGCAACGTTATTGGCCAACTTGCTGTCGCATCACCGCTGCATTGTTTCGGTGCACCTGAATGACCCCGTGTTCAGTGGTCACCACCAAATCGTATGCGACGCGTTGCGCGAGAGTTCGAACCTTAGAGCCCTCAAGCTGGGCCCACTGGCACTGGTCATGACGAACGCTTCGCAGAGCTTCATCGCAGCGCTCCCTCATCTGAATCAACTGCAAGAGCTGGAGTTCAGCAGTGTGTCTTTCAATCGCCCCTCCCTCGAGTGCCTCTCGGAGTTCTTGGCGAGCATTCGGTCTCTGACGACTCTCACCATGACCGACCAGAGTATTGCGGGCGATGACGCGATCGTCTTCCTTGAAGGACTCGGGCAGAACGTGACAATCTCGACGCTGTCGTTCCACATAAGTCTACTGAGCACGGTCTCGGGCCTGGACATTTTCACCGAATACTTGAGGTGTAACCAGACTCTTCGCAGCCTGACCGTGGCCTCAAGGCCCAGCTCATGCGCCTTCGATCTTCGTCCGATCATCGAGGCGCTAGTCTACAACGATACCATCTCCGAGCTGAATCTGATCCGCTTTTCACTAGATAATCTGAACAATGAGATCATCACCGATATGCTGAGCCGAAACCGGGGCCTTACAAAGTTCCACCTGGTCAACTGTATTTTATCCATAAGCGGGTCAACTCAGATCTCTTCGTGGTCGACGGCGCTCGCAAAAAACAACACGCTGCAGGAGTTGACCTTGGACTTGTCGTGGATCGAGCCGGAATATTACGGCTCCTTCTTCTGGGCTCTCGCGCGTAACACCTCCTTGAAGAAGGTCAATGTCCCGACATTCAGGCAAGAAGACGTGGCCCAGATATGCCGGGCCCTTCAGGACACGAAAGTTCCGGAGCGTTTCTTCATCGGCCAGCACGAAGTCCGGATTGACACCGCTGCGAAGCTCCCGGAGTGCAAGGAGCTGTCCTGCATCTGCGTATGTCGCAGTCGCAATGAAGCCGAGCCGATGCACACCACACTACGCCTGCTGCCGAACTGCAATCACGTGAGGTCTCTTTGTCTCGAGATCTTTGGGCCGGCGTTCAACGGCGAGGTGAGCTCCTTGATAGCGCAGTACCTCACTAATACGACTGCGCTTAGGGGAGCTGCGGCTGGTGTTGTTCGCCGTAACCACATGTTCCTGCGACTGGTCCGAGCGGGCCGTGCTGCAAGGCGGTGTCCAAAAACAAGAGCATACGCAGGCTGTCATTGGAGGGTCTCTTCATCGACGACGAGGAGGCTCAGATTCTGGTGGACACGTTACAGTCTAGCCGTACGTTATGCCACCTGTTCTTCTACCCGTACAACATCCTTGAGAACCTCGGACTTATCCTAAGGCTGTCGCCAATCATCTCAAGCAACTACATGCTCCTCGGCCTGCACATAAATTGGAACGCGTATCTCCTCGGTGACTTGTATCCCATCGCAGACATCGTGCGTCGCAACAACTCGCTGGTGACGCGGGGGGCGCACTTCGTGATGGGAACGACGCACAGGTACTGCGCCGCGGCTGCTGAGCTGATGCAGTTCAACCCCGGACTTGTGGAGATGGTTCAAGAACTCGCATCGGTCGACGAAACCGAGGCCGTGTCACGAATCGAGGATAGCCTGAAGAGCTTCATCGAGTTGGACGACTTTATGCGCTTAGCAGGGGTCGTCAAGTACAGTGTGACTTGCCACAAGCGCGACGATGGTCGGAAGCAATTATCCGACCTCAACCGTGACTGCTGGTTGCACATGCGGCAGTTCCTTAAGTTGGGCGACATCCTACATCAAAAGTAAGCGCGGAATATTTTCCCTTTGTCGTAACTGCCAACATAGTTCCTCACTAGCTTTACACTACAATAGCTTAATTTACATCACATTAGTAGTAATGTGATCGATGATACGTGAACTGTTCGGTGTTTTCTTGCTGCATGGACTGCATAGCTTTCTGTGTGTAACATTTACTGATGACTTTAGCTGGTGCGGATGTTTCTCAACGAGAGATGCTAATGGAAGCTTATGTCACTTATGTTACTTATGTCACTTTCGGGGTTGTTTCGGACCAGGGGACTTTCGAATCAGCATCTAGTGCTTCCCAGCAGCAGAAGTGGTGATTTAAAAGGAGTCGATAATCGCCCGGCATCCGGAAACCTAGCCGCTAGTGTTGTTTCTTCACCTGTAGGTTCCAGTTACGCTTCCAGCGTGGGCATCATGTAGCAGAAACGCGCTTTGTCGTCATTACAAGCATCTGGTTGAAAACTCGAGCGGTGTTGGTTTTACTGGTAGTTTGCTTTCGCGAGCTGCTGGCTGTTGAAAGCCAAGAGTACAGGCGTTTGGCGATCGATGGGTATTCGCGTTTCTTCATGTTGAAGAAGCATTGCCCTCAGCGGATTATTTTGGCCAGTTAGCTCTCTAACTGCGGGCCATGCAGCATCATCAGTGTGACTGGCATTTTTGTCTGGTGGTCGTTGTTTTCACACACACAAACACACATACAAAAGAGAAATTTCATATTTCTGTAAACTGTGTTTACACACAATGTGTATACTGTGTTTAAACACAATGTAAGCTGCATTTACACACATATTTGAATATGCAACTTACGCCAAATCGTTGCTAAGTGTTCTAATAATTTGCCGTAGTGTATTATCTAAATGGAGCTCTGGACATCTTAATAATTCTTTATTTATTTGTACAATCATGTGCCCATTTTGAAAACTTCAAAATATCATTTGAGTTCTTCGGTAATCAGCGCGTGTTGGACTTCATTTCGTAACGTGAATGTATGTTGTTCATTAGCCGCTTGATAAAGGTCTGCTCCCCAGATTTGTACATTTTGCTCCCCTTTTGATAATTATGTTCCAAAGAAGCGTTGACTGTTCCAAGTGATTCTTCTAATGATGCCTTCTCTTAATTTTTACAGTGAAAGCTGTCGTGAGATCTCAACAAGGGCCGATTCTGACGCCGTATAGTTGTCCGCCGCCGCCGCGGCTACCGCTGCCACAGGCTTTGGGGGGTTCTGACACAGGCTTTGGGGTGGGGGGGGGGGGCGATCGCCCCCCCCCCCCCTCTGGATCCGCCGCTGGCCTCGGCACGACGTCGAAACCCTCCCCCCTTCTCTTATCACTTCCGATATGAAAGCCGACGAGGAAATTTTGTCCTAAAATGGCATTTTCGCTTCTCATTTATGTTTGATCGCAACTTTGTGACATGTGTGCTGAAAATAAACGTGATTTCTAATTGAGTTTTTAAAATTATTGTCAATTTGCTGAATTTTTTTTCTTTTTTGCCTCCAAAGCCCTCCTACACCCCCCTCCCCCTCTCTCATTGGTCGTGCGGCGCCCCCTTGTGTCGGCTTCGTGCAATTTGGCCCTCCGCCTGCAAAAGGTTGCTGACCCCTGCTCTCACCCATTACAGAAGCCGCAGGCATAATTCTTCATCGTCGTCAGCCACGGCATCAACAAAGTGCACATAATGACCTTACAAGTGTGTAGCGGGTACCACGCTTTTCCGAAGAATGACGAATAATGGCGTAGTGGACGATTCCCCACTACATAAAAATTATGATGATTTATGGCGCAGTGGGTACCACTACAAGTGCGCTTGTAGTAGTTGTGTAGTTATCAAATTAAAATGATAAATAACAAGTGCCGGCTCATTCAGCATAACTGGTGGTGATTCATGTGGCTTCCATACACACACACAAAAAAATTCTGACATCGCCCACATTCACCTGCCCTACCACCCTACAATTATTTCCTCTTCCCCTGCATCAACCGCTATGGGGGGAAAAAAAGATTTTCTGGGGAAGACCAGAAGTTAGAACTGAAATGAGTTTTGCAATGGTAGTCTGGGGCAGGGGTGCACCCAGAAATTTTTTTTCAGGGAAGGGGGGCACCTCCTTGATTTCGGGAGGGGGGGGGACCTCCTTGATTTTGGGGGGGGGGACCTCCTTGATTTCGGGGGGGGGGGGGACCTCCTTGAAATGGTCATTTTTCGCTCTGCATGCCATGGTGAAAAAAATTTCGGGGAGGGGGGTGGGGGGTGGGCACGTGCCTGGTGTGCCACCCCCTGGCTACGCCACTGGTCTGGGGTAGCTCATTTATCGGTGGTAAAAAGTGTGTGATCTTGGAGGAGAATACATTCAGGAACGGCTCTCGACAATGTCTAACCGCTAATGTTTGCTTCCTCGTTGAAGTAATACAAACTTTATGTAACGCCTTTCATAACTACGTAGGCTCCGGAACAATACGCTCGCTTTTAGGTGCACAGCGTAGAAATCTGCGCAGCCCCAGGATCCAAATCACACTGCTTGCTTCGCAAGCGAATGTGTTTTGCAACGCACACAACTGTCGAGACTAAAAAAGAGCTCAAACAGCATACGCACAAGTGCCGATAACAGTCATCCGCCTTTGGCGGACAGTTTAGATAGGAAGCTATACGATACCGGTGCACAAGTACGCCTGCGGCATTCTTTTAAGGAAAAAAAAAAAGAAAGGGGGGGGGGAGTCGGCAAAACGGCAGGCCAGCTTGCGCTGCGCCTTCTTTTCCCCCTCTGAATCACTACCATCTCTAGATTAGTAAAGCTAGAAAACCTGCATGTAGTATGTCTTAATTTTTTTTCTCTTAGTGAGAATATCTTGCTTCCGTCTGGCTGTATTATTCGTGTGAAGGAGCAAGCAAATAAACTCGTGGTATCTGCTGTGAGGGGAATAGTAATCATACTCTGGTGGCTATTGCTACAGCACGGGTATTCTCTTACATTCTTCAACCAAGTAATGCTCCCTTTATAAATATTTTACGTCACTACTAGAAACTTTGCCATACAAAGCCAGCGTGACCGATTTTGATAGACCCAAATCAACCTTAATTTATTATTACAACTACTATTTTCAACAGAGATAAACACTCCAAGTACTTTCACGCGAGGCGGAAACGTCTAAAACTAGTTTCGTAGCACTAGCTACACCAGGAAAAGATGGTTGGCTCGTTACGTAACAAAACTGTCGCAGATGCAACATCATAAGTTGGCGAATAGAGAGACGTGCGTGCGCCGTTTTATGGAAACGGGGGTCCGTAGGTGTGCGGAAATACAAAATGTCGCTTAATATAACGGGCGTATCACAAGATATGTGTATTCCAAAAGATCCAGGGACGTAAACGAGCGTTTTTATCACTCAGACAAAACGTGCAATCGCAGTTATTTCGTAGTTCTTTCATAGTTTCGGATCCGCGCTGGGCTGTCTGCTCTCTACGTGTCGGCGCGCTCGCCCACACACACAGCACGACGTAAAATCTAAAAAACATGAAAAGCCGTACTACCTCTTGTTTCTCGAAGGGTCCTCGCAGGAAACGGATGCTATGAAGAGAGCGATTAGGAGGATAAAGCAAGGGTAACTTTGCATATTGGGGAGCTTCGTGCGTCCTACCCGACAGCAATCAACCATGCAGACGACCAAACAACTAGAGTAAGGATGCTGCACCTACCACGGCCATAAATGTAAAAGTAACGTAACGGTGGCGTTGTGAACTAAAATGTGAGTTTGAGAAATAGCACCGGTAAACTCGCAACTCTTTAATTTCTCTTTTTTGCTATTATGCTATAACACTATATCCATTATTTTGCCTAGTTAAAAAGCTTTAAAGCCGGCCTACCCGCTACAAAAGGTTCAACCCACGTTAAAATGCGCCTCCTTGCCAGCGTCACTTGATGATAGTACGGCGCTCGGCTTCGCCGTTGCTCAAAGCGCTACCGACAGCTCTCAGGTTACCGACGTTTTGCGCTAGGTGGCAGCACAAAGTTGCGAGCACATTGCGCGAGCAGCCAAATCGTATTGTTCAATGCGAAATATTTCTCGGCTAAACAAAAGGCCAAATGATCTTTGAGCTTATCTATCTATCCGCTAGCGACATCGTGCTTATAATAATAGTGTTCTGGGATTTTACGTCCCAAAACCATGATATGATTATGAGAGACGCCGTAGCGGAGGGCTCCGCAAATTTCGACCATGTGGTGTTCTTTAACGTGCACTAACATCTCACAGTACACGGGCCTCTACCATTTCCCGCCTCCATCGAAATGTGACCACTGCGTCCGGAATCGAACCCATGGCATTCGACTGCTCCACCGCGGTGGACAACGACATTGTGCTCTCTCGGCCATTTCGTTTAATGAATGTATGCCAAAGTTTGCAGGGTGTGACATGAGTGTATTAC
>JALIZH010000081.1:0-74610 GCA_030522465.1 Rhipicephalus appendiculatus
GCATAGCTCAAAATCACGGCGTTGAAGCCACCTTTATAGTTTTCTTTTTAAGCGACATTGTGAACAAATATTCTCGATGACATATATTTCCTTCATGATGATACTCGCGTTTTTTTTCGTTCCTTTGACTTGCTATTTTAGAGAGAACGACCTATATTCGATTCGGCTTACAATCTTGTAAGTACAGTAATTCGTGGGCAATGTGAGGGATATTTGCTTTCTTGCAATATATTTGCTTCCTTGCAATAGCAATGGATTAGCCATCCAGCATTTTAAATCCAATCTAGAAGGCCTTGTGAAACTTGGTACTATCGTTCGTGTGGCATAAATCATAAAACGGGTAACATCAGCAGTTACTCTTACCGATTGTGCAAATAAAGCTAAAATACAGCATGCTAGTTGGATTGGCGGCCGCGGCGGCTGCATTCAGATGCGGACTAAGTGTAAGAGCACCCGGTGTGCTTAAATTTAAGTCCACGCTAAAGAACACCAGGTGGTCAAGAAATAATTGGCAGTTCCCCACTGCGGCTTCCATCATAGTCATGCCGTGGTTTTGGCACGTATAAAGACATTGTTATTAGCGCAAAACTGCACAAAATATTGCAACCGTAACGGTGAAAGCTAAACAAGTGGCAGTGACTTGAATGAGCCTACAAAATAAACATGATTCAGTTCTATACTCTAGAATGCATCCGAAAAAAAAAGATACCAACGATATTTACAGGATTTCATCTCATGTTCACAGTTCTCTTCGCCACAAATCATTCGTTAAAGGAGAGCAAAGGGTAAGAATGCGATCTACAAAGTACGCAGAGAACAGTCGAGAAAGGTTGGTTACCAGGTTATACTGTAAGTCCTAGTGCTTAAAACACGACGAATGGATGCACGTACAATGAGAATTGCTGTGGCGACGCACGTGCGAGGACGAAGAGGGGGGAAATCAACTTTGGGTGACCTTCAAGATCAAACGCATGCACAAAGTTGTTTGGGTTTGCACCGACAGATGCAGTGCTATTGCTGTATATGAATTTCGCAACATCCCTGCGGGGAGACAACGCTTGTTCGTATATCCGTGTGACCAATACTACAAACACGCTGGCCAGTAATCCATGTCAATATTTATTATCTACGATAGTTTGTCCTTGTACTCAGGAAGATAAGATTACATTATGCAAAAGAAATAAAGAGCTAAGCGTGTAAGCAAAACTGAATATGACGTTCGCGAGATATACATAAAAAAGCTAGGGCAGCGTACTGTGTCGCCCTCTCTTTAAATACACACGCTCGCCAATGCTTTTCTCGCTAAATTTTCTGAATGCAATTCCCAGCTTACGCCTTTAATGCATGTGCATTCAGGGCACTGGAGACTCCGAAGAGAAAGAAGCGACGGAGTCCAGTAGCAGCTTCCCTCTTCTCTGGCTGAGACGTCTTCGAGCGTGGCATGCCTTACCGCCTCTGATGCAAGCCCTGCTTCCGTTCATGGCCACACTTGACAAGGGGCAACCATCGGACTTCTTTCGGCTTCCCTACTACGATGACCGCGCACTGCCGGCCTACAATTTCGCTGCCCTCGGAAGAGTGCGTGGTTTTATTTGCAAAAAACATTCACGATGTCTCATATCAGTTAACAAATTGATGTCGTTTAGCGGTTCGCTGGCTCTCTGCAATATCGGATCGCCGCCCACACGAGGGCCCTGTTCTTATCCTGGCCACAAATAGCCTACATTATAATATTAGTACTTGGTTAGTCGCCGTTTTCATTCGGGATATCAATGAAACATCTGCGACCACCGCGACTACGCAAATGTAGAAAGGAGACACATGTTTTTGAGAAAATTTGGTGAGTGTAAGGTTTTTCTTAACAGGGGCCATGGTGTCTACAAAATTCACGCCTAGGAAAAGTGACATTCATAAGAATGCTTAAATTTGAGCGGCTGAGACACGGACACAAGAAGAGACACGATTAGACACACGAAGCGCAGTGTCGCATCGTGTGTGTCTAATCATGCCTCTTCTTGTGTCCGTGTCTCAGTCGCGCAACCCTAGGCATTCTATTGGCAAAACGACAGGCGCAAATCGCAACCCTTAGTGAATTACAATCAAAACACGCATGCACGCACGCACGCACTCACACGCGCGCGCACGCACACACGCACGCACACACACACACACACACACACACACACACACACACACACACACACACACACACACACACACACACACACACACACACACACACACACACACACACACACACACACACACACACACACACACACACACACACACACACACACACACACACACACACACACACACACACACACACACACACACACACACACACACACACACACACACACACACACACACACACACACACACACACACACACACACACACACACACACACACACACACACACACACACACACACACACACACACACACACACACACACACACACACACACACACACACACACACACACACACACACACACACACACACACACACACACACACACACACACACACACACACACACACACACACACACACACACACACACACACACACACACACACACACACACACACACACACACAGAGAGAGAGAGAGAGAGAGAGAGAAATATGGTAATTCTGAGGGCCGTGAACGAAATCAAGATTTGGCTGAGGTATTCATCACACTGTCTGCTTTCATCGGGATGTGTTTTCTGACCAAACCAGAGAAGTGCTTCATGAACCCTTCAATGGCGTCAATAATGGCGTCCCTTTAATGGAGGCAATAATAACCTCCTTCGAGTTAAAGTCAGCGTACCTAAAGCTATAAAGGAAATTCCTGATTTAGAGCACACTCATAGCGCCTGGCAACACGCCGGTCATGCACCTGTCAAGTGTTCAGAGGCCCCAAAAATTATTTGTTTTTATTAAAGTTTCATTTTTACTTTGTAACTGTGGCTGCAGTTGTGCGTGATTTGGCAACGTCGCGCTTTATTTTAGGTGGTTGCCCGAGCTCTTCTTCACTACGCGGAAGAGTTGCGGCAGAACGACCCAACCATGAGCGAACGCTGGCAAAGTTTCTGGGGTGCAACCGGTATCATCACCCATGGCGCCACATACTGCCTCGTCGCTAGCCGAAAACAGGTTGGACAGCGTTTCTACAGCTGTGCTTTCAGCTCTGCCGAATAAATTGTTCGCACGTGGTTAGCTGTTACGTCAAAAGATATTCCAAATTCCCTAACTGTAATCAGTCGGTAGTTTCGTGGTTGCGAGTTGGAGTTCGCGTCTTACGTATGGAGTCGCTTTATGAAGTTAGTTATAATAATATCTGCGGTTTAAGGTCCCATAACCACGATATGATTATGGGAGACGCCGTTGTGGAGGGCTCCCGAAATTTTGACTATTTGGTGTTCTTTAACGTGAACTGACATTGCCCAGTACACGGGCCTTTACCATTTCGCCTCCACCGAAATTTCAACCGCCATGGCCGTGTTCGAACCGCGACCTTCGGGTCAGCAGCCGAGCGCCTAACCGCTACACCACCGCGGCAGACGATACAAAGGGTTAACTAGAAGGAAATTATGGCCGTCAAGGTATTGATCATCTAAACTGTTTCAACTTGACAAAACAAGGGAGAAATGACACAGCACAACAAGGAGCTTAATAGCAACCGGAAAGCTTAACATCCTTATAAAAATGAACGCATGCCGCCTAGCCCATTCCTGAGTATTGCTGCGCAAATGTCTTGGTGAAGATTGTCGCGTCGGAATGCACAGTAAATGAAGGAAGATGATGCTTATGATGATTAGGAGCATATAACACTTCTGTTGAGAAAATCGTAGCTTAGGCACCCAACAGAGCCAGAGCCAAAGAAAAAAAACTAGCAGTTGTTCCGTGTACGAATACAACCGATGAGCGAAGCTCCTTAGAAATGGGACGCATGCGGCGTTCGGCGCGCGCGGCGTTTCATTGTCCAAGCCATGGTGCAAGTAACGGACCAACCAATGGGCGGACGATAGGGTGAAGCGATGGTTTCGCGCGTTCGCCGGTTTGAGGGGAGAGGGCAGAGACGAAGAAAGGCGAGGGAGCAGCCTCCGTTTCGCATGCGTTCGTAATCTCGCACTTTGCGCATCGGGCAGACGCCCTCCGCGTTCCAGCGCTCATAAAGCTCATTTGTCCTCCCACGTGAGGAGACGCCACAGCTGGCACCGTGCCAGGGAACTTCAACGGCGACGGCGGGGTGGCGGCCTAAGGAGCTTCGCTCCTAACAACACCTTGTTGCCAATGGGGGGCAAGCCGATTAGGCCAAGGCGGGAAGTGAGAAGGGGTAGGCAGGAGAGTGCGAGCCGCTGCGGCACTGTGTGACGCAGTGTTCTATATCTCGCGTATTTGTGTCAATAGTTCAGGCACTAGTACGGCGACATATTCCATTTAAAAAAGTTTGTCTGGTATATGAGGAACATTAAAATGGATTCGGTGACGAATATAGGCTTCGGGGACATATAGAGAGAATCGTGATGGGAGCAGATCTACCCGAGATTAATTTTTAGCGTGTATAGTACTATAAACTCGTTGCACCTTACAAAAAAAAAAAGAATAGATGGAAGATAAATGTGATACTTTGCATCAAGTTGTCTAACGAGGCTATTTTTATTGCGATAGCAATTATACGGATAATCTCGACGGGATTTTGCCGTTGCCTTCGCCGTTGCCGTCGCCTTCATGTCGCGTATGAAGTCCAAATTGAGCATCGTACGTTCTACCCGCGGGTAATAGCGCGCGAGCGGGGGCAAAGAACGCCGCTGAAGCGGAGATCAAATGAGCCGCCCATCTCCGTCGCTTCGAGGCGCATGCGATAAGATTCCCCCGCCTGTTGGACGGGCTGTCGAATGCTCAAGCAGAGAAGAAACGCCCCGCTCGTCTCGAGCGTGAAAAAACGCGAGGGGGGGAGGGGGGGGTCCCCTGGAGCAGCAGCGATCTTTGATTTTACGAGCGCGGTCGTCGCTGGCGCGCGCGTACTCTCGCTATCTCGGCCGCCGTCAGCGGTCGGCTGGTATACTCTTCTACGTGCTAAGCTCTCAACGCGAATAAAATGTGAGGAGAGTGTCCCTGGAGCGGCCGTATTCTCCTAAACAAGTGCTTTTGTAGAGTTACGTGAGATCGGATACAAAAGAGTTAGCTGCCAGCCCCACTTCGTAAAAAATTACAATTTGTTTCTGTCGCATTTCGTACGTCACCCTTGCCGTGAAACTGACTTTTTTAGCATCACTATTAGATCTGGGTACCTTCGAGTAACTTTCGCCAGTTTGAGCGCGGCGCGGCACTCAGTGTTCAGCCTCTGACGGACGAGGCGCGATCCGTGTGTTACCAGAGATGACTAACTCAACTGCGCGTTTGGGGGGAAAGGGTGCGTGTAGTACAGAAAGGCGAAGCTAGGTTAATGTATGGCTACGCTGGAGGGCTATCATTTCGAAGTCACTTTGATTTGAACAAAGATGTGGAGCGGTCGTCCGCATGTAAACCCGGGCCGTCGTCCGCACCTCCAGGCTTCAATGATCCCAGATAGTGGAAGTTATACTCGGCAGCGCCTGCTATTTCTGCCGCCCTATAGTGTACAATACATCTTCGATCTACTTGTGTATAGAACACATCATGGCGTGCGGGAATGTTCTCGTCCTCACCTATCAAGCAGCATCTACCACTTTTGATTCACTATCCAGCCTCGAAGCACCGCGTGGCGTCTCTACCTTCTAAGCGTTTCGGAAGCTAAGCTTAGGCCAGGCCCGTAGCCAGGGGGGGAGGGGGGCCCTAGGGGCCCCCCCCCTTGAAATTCGGATGGAAGGGGGTGTTTTACCGAGGAGAAATAATAAAAATGGGTGTTTTTGAAGGCTTTCAACAAGTGCCCCCCCCCCCCCCCCCCCCGAAAAAAATTCCTGGCTACGGACCTGGCTTAGGCTGACGTCTCCATTTCACTGCAATAGACGGTGCATCTTAGTAGCGGGGCTTGGGATACTAAATTAAATTTACGCAACCCTCCCGTATTGTGGGAATCATTGTTGTTGACTTGATAAGAATAAAAGGGCGTTAAAGAAGTTTCCAAACGAAGCAATAGTTATTTTTGGGAAACATAGAACCGCTTTAGCGTCAAGAAAATCCAATAGTGGTAGAACTGAAATATGTAGCGATGACATTGCATGTTTCTCGAACAGAACGACACCTCGCGGCCAGAGACAACGAACGAAACCAGGACTCCGAACTGGTCACTCGGAGACGACAACTTGGCCCTGAAGTTGAGCTACCTGGCCTTTTTGAGGTCACATGGCGCAAGCACCGGTGCGACTGCAAAGCCCGGAGAGCGGCTTCCTGGCATTCGTCTGTCTGGAGAACAGCTCTTTCTCGTGATGCACTGCGCCCTAAGCTGTTCTGCGGGAGATGGTCCCGACGATACCTCCCGAGAAGTGGCGACCCGCCAGAAGTGCGTTGTGGACTACGCAACGACGCTGAAACGTTTCGCCGACGGGCCGTGCACGAATGCTCCAAGAGTGAATAGCATCGACGGGTGTAGCTATCTGTAGCCAGCTATTAAAAATTGCAGAGAATTTTATGATATATGACATTCGCTTTGCTCATAGTCTCCCTGAGCAGGATGTGCAGTTACCTGCACTTTTAAATGCGAAGCATTTCTTAGCGAACGTCGGCGACCTTGAGCGTATCTATCTATCTATCTATCTATCTATCTATCTATCTATCTATCTATCTATCTATCTATCTATCTATCTATCTATCTATCTATCTATCTATCTATCTATCTATCTATCTATCTATCTATCTATCTATCTATCTATCTATCTATCTATCTATCTATCTATCTATCTATCTATCTATCTATCTATCTATCTATCTATCTATCTATCTATCTAGCCGCGTACGACATTGTGCTCTCGTGGCCGTTTGGATTATGGGATGTATACCAATATTGGCATGGCATAACATAACTTCATGACAAGCATAAATAACAGCTCATATCATGAAAATCATGACATGAATGTCATAAACGCCATGATTTACTTGCCACGGTCTTGGTGCTCTGTCAGCCGTTTCGTTAACTTGATATAAACCAAAATTTGTATGCCATAACCAGAGCGTATGACGAACATAACTGACAAGTCTTATGGTGCAAATCATCACACGCCCGTCATGTAAGGCATGATTTTGCATGTCATGGTCTCGAGACGCTCGCGGTCGTTTAGCTTAATGGATATGCAACAAAACAGGAAGTCCTTGACGAGACTGTAACGCAAACATAAATGACAGGTGGTAGCATGAAAATCATGACATGCATGTCATGTATGCCATGACACGCTCATGATGCTCTCGCTGCCTTTTCAATCACTTGATATGTTCTAAAATTGGTATTGCCTGACGTGACTGTATGACTAACGTATATGACAGCTGGTAACCGGAAAATAATGAGGTACATGTCATGCATGACATGATTTACGTGCCAGGCTCATGCTGAGCTCGCGGTCATTTCGCTCGCTTGATATACAAATTGGTACTGCGTGACGTGAGTGTATGACCAACATATACATTACAGGTGGCAACATGAAAATATTAACATACGTGTCATGTGCGCCGTTATTTACATGTGTGCCACTCATTGCTGGCTGCTTCGCATTACATCGATTCCCCCCGGTGCATGGAACCTGCCCGATTTTTTTTAACTTAATATACAGGACAATTTCATGAAACTACTTTGATTTAGTGGAGTGTAACGTTGGTCAAGTTGGTACATAATGTCTTGTAAACATTGATGCAACTATTTTATTCTGACTTGGCTCGTTCTCATGTCGCGGCTCCGACCAAGAACAGGGCTCGTGCAGTGTCTTATAGTTCTTCACCGGCCTTGTTGTGTTGCAGTGTTATTCTTCCTGGGAGATGCTTTTTCCCATTTGGAGAACACAGACGGCGAAGCATACGTTGCTTCCGAGGGTATGCGAGGGAAAATTGCACGGTGGAAACCTAACGGCTGTCGCGGTAGATTTCTGCGTGTTTTTAGGAGCGAAGCTCCTAAGGGTGTGGGTCTGTCCCTCCTCTGTAGTAGTAGTAGTAGTAGTAGTAGTAGTAGTAGTAGTAGTAGTAGTAGTAGTAGTAGTAGTAGTAGTAGTAGGTAGGTAGGTAGGTAGGTAGGTAGGTAGATAGCCACGTATAGTGGAATGTACCCACTCCACGTGATAAAGATGACGATGACGCAGTATAGTGGAATGTACCCACTGCACGTGATAACGATGAAGTATAAGCGCGTTCCTGTATAGTGGAGTGTATCCACTACACGATGACGATGACGCTGATGACCATGAAGTATAAGCGCGTTCCAGACCACACATTCTCTTTCTGCCATGGATGAAAACGATCGAGCTTCGCCCACTCATCATCATTCACTTCGTGGATATGGCGTGATTTTTTTTGCTTTAGTTTTAGACCGTTATTCCTTTGGCGTACGGCTGTCATCGAGTGCAAACTCGGTTAAGAACACCCGCGAATGAGTGTCGGTGTTTGAATCCGCCTCAACCGATTCAATGTTTTTTTCATTGGAGTCTTCTAATGGGTCCTTCGAATAACTCGTCCGATGCTCTACCACTGAGCTACGGTGGCCGGCCTCCCTTCCGTCCACTTTATGGGGTATATATGTGCATTTGAACGTGGGAGCGTCAGTCAGCGCCGCCTGTTGCCATTGCGCGAGTGTGAAACACTGTTTTTGCCGTAGAGTAGAGCAATCCTCTACTCTACGGAGCAGCTCCGGCGTCCCACATCCCCACAACGCATGCGCGTCCTCTCCCCCCTTTCTCCTCTAGCAATCCTCTACTCTACGGAGCGGCACCGGCGTCCCACACCCCCCACAGCGCATGCACGTCCCCTCCCCCCTTTCTCTCCTCTCCTACGGTCCCCCCCCATCCTCTTCTCTAGGAATCCTCTACGGAGCGGCGCGCACGACAGGTGGTGCGACAGCTGCATACTCCGCTGGGGGGCGCTACGGTAGTTCCGCGGTATGAAAATGACGGAGCGCGCGCGCCTCATTCTCTCTCCTGTGCAGCGCCGCGATGAGCGCCCGGACCGCTGCCATGAAACGAGAGCGGCGACGTTACTCCCGCTCAAGCTAATTATCTGCCCGCTGCTTCGCATCCACACATGGTTCCCTTTAGCGGGAGATGGGAAAGCTTTTTTTTTATGTAGCACAACCTTTAATTTTTCTTTATAATAGACAGTGTGGCCAATTCCCCTTGTGAGTAAGAGCCAGTTTCGCCTAGGCGACAAAACAAAACAAAACAAGATGCCAAGGACAAGAAAACACTGCAGACAGTCCAGAATAGCGCGCCTTTTGCCAGGAAGGACCAATCGCTCTTCAAGTCTAGTAATCGCCATTACGTCCATGCAATGAAGCACGGCACCGACGGAAGCACAAGGATGATGTTAATTTTATCGCAAAATATTGCTATACCGTACATTCGAATCGTTTTAGACTTATTTTACAAGCTAATTCAAGTCCAAATACAATGTTCCAATCTATATGAGCCAAATATAAACTTCACTCCTAAATACCGACGATGTTGGGCTATGTATATTTTAGCCACAATATGCATTTGAGGTATTCAGGGGCGAGGAACATAGCCTACTGGCTAAAAATTGTTTAAGCAGGTCCGACCATATTGTCAGTAGCAAAAAAGTGCGTTTTTCTCAGTTTCAAGTGAAGTGCATTTCGCTCTTTTAGAAAAAAAAGCCACACACACACACACACATATATATATATATATATATATATATATATATATATATATATATATATATATATATATATATATATATATATTAAAAATTGCGTTAGAATCCAACAAATGTATTTGAGCTTGTTACTTGTTATCATCAGGTTAATTCGTCAGTCTGGTCTGCTAGCACAATCGCACAGTGAAAACAGCATTTATTTGAGCTTTTACGCAGTATTCTTTTTTTATTTATTCATTTTTTCTGTGTCATTCAACAAAAACAACGAAATCTTGGTCCATCCCCCAGAGTGGGTATGTGCCATATTCTTTGAAGGCTCAAACAAACAAGTTTTCGATGAAGGGCAAGGGAAACGCTTAGGCAAAGGCTCAATGAAGGGACAAGGAAAGTGAAAGCGCATTTCCCTGGCTGTCTCTTGGACAATTCTAAGCACACCGGCGATTTCTAAATTGTCTATGGCCCGCTACTCTGCGTTGGAGAAAGTGGCAGAGAAGGGCGTGTGAATGATCATGATTGCGTAGGTTTAGCGACGTAAACGCTTCACATGCTTACATGATGCGCGCGTGTACTTTCGCCATATCAGAGTGGTCTAGGCCTTACTTCTAAAGAGCCTGGGGCGTGGTCTGGGGTTAATGACAACCTTTGGTAGAGTAGCGACTCTTCTTTACCGGATACCGGATAAGAACTGACACCGATTACACGCCGGCTTGGTCATTCAAGACTGGGCGAGGCGCTTCCCCGTTTTGTGCCGTTTGTGGAGACATCGGCAACATCGAACATTTTATTTGGCTGTGGCCGCAGTTTGACAGGGAAAGAACAGCGACGGTACGCAGCTTGCAAAAATGTTGCCACAAGCACGGTATATTTGAAGATGTCATTTTCCTGAAGGGCCCACGGCAACGAGGAGGAGCGTGCAACGGATCTTCACGGCTTTCCTGCGAGACAGTGGGCTGTGTGACATTTGGTGACGGACCCCTATAGTTCAGAAGATGCTCAGGCGGAACAATTGCCGGCCATCTAGGCCAGGCTAACCCCGCCTCTTGCAACACCACAAACACAAACACTACCACCACCGGAAGGGGAACTGCGAGCTAAAGAGTGACAGAAGAAGAAGAAGACTACGTGGCTTGGAGTGCGTTCTTTCTCGAGCTGCGAGAAAGCGACATTTCATCCGCAAGCCTCCGCTCTGATACGAAAGATCCGTGGTCTCCGCAAGTCGTCTCGGCGCACCGACTTCATCCCCACTGTCGCGACCTGTCTCAAGACTTCCGTCCTATTCTTCCAGCCAACTGCGCGTCATAAACCATGGGGGGACAGACAAAATGGTAAGCCTTCGCTTGTTACCCTCCGTAGGGTGGCTAGGGTTACTTCATAGGATCCGGTTAGGGCTAATCACACCCAATTCTATTACACTAAGCGCACGTATGGAAAATATTTTGAGTTTATTAAGCCCATCATAAAGTATGGGTAAGTCGTAACTTCTGTCCTCTTTGTCACCCTCCCTAGGACGACTGGAGTTACTTCGTAGGATGCGGTTAGGCCTAATTAGTCCTGATTGTGTGGACAGCATTTATTCTGAATCATTAATCACTTCATAGGTACAGAATAATAGTTCGTTTTTTTAAATTATGTGTTGTCTAAGATGACTAGGGATAGTTCATTGGATCCCGTTAAGCCCAGTTAGTCCTAACTGTCAGAATAAGAGCGTAAACAGTATTTTTTTTGAGTTTATTAACACTCCGTAATCCACATCTAATCCTTCGTTTTTGTCATATTAGTGTTATTCTTCCTAGGACGACTGGAGTTAATTAACAGGATCCGCCTAAGCCTAATTTGTCCTAATTGTGTCAGATCGAACGGGAAGATAGCATTTTTCTGCATTTGTTCGACACTATATAAGCCATGGCTAAGCCTTGGCTTCTTTTCCTATTAGCGTCAAATTTCGTAGGACGACTGGGGATATTCTACAGTATACTGTTAAGCTTATATTCAGTCCTGGTTGTGTTAGAATTAACTGTGGGATAGCATTTATTCTGAGCACACTCAGATACGACGGGAAAGAAAACACCATGTATGAAAATAATTAGTCTTGTTCAATCGCACTCTGCGCATGGTGAGCGACAAGACATGATGGGCATTACTAAACAAGGGATCAAGTGACTCACCTCTTTTATTCATTATTAGAAGTGACTGACAGAGTTCCAGATTGAAAACCAACGCGTAACGTAAACTATAAAGTTTTGGTGACTCCAATAAAGACCGAGTTGGTCCTACCAGGAGTTGGATCTGTCCTGTCGTCATGCGAAGGTTTTCGAGCTTGTTTTTGTCGATTTCGCGAACATTCGTCGCATTTCAGACACTGGTACGTATCACGAGATGCAAACTATGTCGTTGAATGCGAGAAAACTTTACGATTTAAGCGCAGCTTCAATGGCCCATATTCTCGTTGTGGGCTCATTGACACAAGGCGACGAGTTGTTTCTTGGCCTACCTTGAGCTATTAGTCTAGTAGATGCCTGTTAAAAACCTTACAAAAAGATTGCGCCTATGCTATTGATAGCTTCATTACATTTTGGCTTCAGATGACTTTGTCTCAAAAAAGACTAGGCCCATCGATCCACTATCCTTCTTTCACTCAATATGGTGATCAGCTTCACACAAACTGAAGCAGGTGAGGTCGATTCAGCGTCGAGTAGAGTTAACAGAATGGAAGCTTCACCTCTTGCTGAGAACGGTCTTGCTCGATCTCCGGTTCGACTGACTGAATCTTAGAACGAACCTTTCAACTCCAACCGCCGTAGAGGCGCGTTGATTTTGTACGCCATATGACACCTTTTTTGGAGAATCACCACTCTTGTTTGGCAATACACTTTCGCGTTTTGAAAGTTATTCACAACTAAACGCTTCCCATGGCTTCTCATGGTTCAGATTTTTCATTCTGCCATTTGGTAATTTGGTAACTCTAAAGTCGGTAGTGACAAAAAGAACAAGCCTGGATATGGTCCTAATTTTTCTTTATGTTTGTTTTTTTTTCAAAAGGCGACGAATCTGCTTCGGTAAGTACACCATGCACCACCACAATGCTATCTTTTATTTCTTTTTTCCCGCAATGTGTTGAGATGATGACCGCGATGATGCCAACGCGACCTTATCGAAAGCAACGTTCATAGAAATCCAGTCAGTTTGCATGCCAGTGGAGGAAATTGTCGAAACTTATGCGTGATTCACAACAAAGATCGTGTGCGTAAATCGCCTCGAGTGCTGAATTAAGATTCTCTAGATGTGTGAAATCTGGAATAACTGGTCATGTGAACCAGTATGTTGTAACTTTCGCGTCAAAGGCAGACCATCTGGCAGTCAGCACATAAGCGTAATCAAAAGGCGTCCTCACGTTGTTCTTATGTTTAAGTTCAGAACAGTTATGATTAGAACCTTATAAAGCGGTTATAACACGGTCTAGAACTGTTGCTTATATGAGTATGTGATATGAATTCGCGTATATTTGTTCCCAGGTTGCTGAAATAATGTGCTTTTCTTCCCATAGTAGCCTACAGAGCATACTGATGCTGAGTGCAGAGTTACCTTACAACGAATGTTTGTATGTTTTCCGAAAAAGTTATTGCTATTGGTTAGGTGAATTTAGTGATTCTATAAACCTATGCTGGATTCGTACCAGCACACAAATGTTAAGATGTGTGCACCAAACATGAATGCGAGTACCTTCTTTGTATTTACTAGTTGTCCGTCGTATGCACGACGCCATTTCAGCTGTGAACATTTCGCTATAGTTGGCCGTATTTGCCGCGACGAAGCAGCCTACACGCAACTGTAGTCACGCTTCTGTAACGGGTGAACTGATGGCGCAGGGTGGCGAGGAACAGGATCAAGAGGAACAGGAGTCTTCCGGCCACGAACCTGCACCTGCTCCTCCCCAGCCAAACTCCACTGCAGCTCTGGCCAGTGGCGAGCCGGCAGCCCCAGCTGCGAATATCCCAAACACGTGAGCCAGAGATCTTCTTGTTTATGTGCATACACGCGAGGTCAGACACCCAGGGATTCTTGTCAACAAAACTAAATGAACGTTGAAGGACGTGCGCTTTCGTGGCTCAGCGGTTAGCGCCGCGCGCTGCAGAGCGAGAGGTCCCAGGTTCGATGCCGCGTGTCGGAAACATTTTTATGAATTATAGATACATATACATATACGGGACATGACGTCGACGGCGACGCCAACGCCGACGCCGACGGCGAAAACCAGCCGAGAGTGTCCATATAATTGCTATCGCAATAAAACTCACAGGTTCCCTTATGTATTCGCCTAAGATGACGCGACGGCGAAAGCCTATCGTGTGTTTCTTTTTCGCCACATTCGATTGCATGGATCCCGCCGTTCCAAAGGCTTTCTGCGCATTGCGTAGCGTTGCACTGCCTCCGCTATCAGAGGCATTGCAAACCTTGTGCACCTCACTAGCCTCCGGGATCGGCCAGTCTATGCAATGGTCTCATGATGACGTCACCATGTGACATCACGCCATGTAGCGTCGCAGTGACGTTATTGGGAAGTGTTGATGTTTGTTTGTATCACTCCTGTTGACGCCGACATCAACGGTCATTGCGAACCTCGTCGACGTCGATGTCCCCGAGGTTATCAGCGCAGCCCATTGGCCGCTATGCAACATGGTGGGATCGCTATTAATAGTCTTTACGTTCTGTTATTGTTGGCATGGATACGTTGTCAGAGTAAAAAACTACCGCTCTTTCAACATCATCGTTCAGGTTGAGTGCATTATTTCCGTAGACGTCCACCCGCTATGGCAGCTTAGGTGCCACGCTGCTCTTATCGAAAAGGCGGCGTCAACTTCCAGCTACGCCGGCCGCGTTTCGATGAAGGCGAAAGGGACGGACACCCGTGTACTTATATGTAAGTGCCCGTTAAAGAGAGAGAGAACACAACTTTATTGTCGTCAGACTTACGGAGGTAGGTGATGCGCCAGGCTGAACCTGGCGGCCACCTCCACTGCCCTCTGTATGGCCTACAGCTGAACTGCCAGGCTGGTGGAGGTCGAAACAGCCTCCAACCCCTCTGGCGAGGGAGTGGCCAGGAGATTGGGAGTGGGGGAAAGAACTCCCGGTGGTTCATAATAATCCAACCTCTCCTGTCCCTATTGCTTGGCTTCCTGATGATATCATGGTTTCGACGCATAAAATACCAGTAAATATTATTATTGTCATAGTTAAGAAAAACGTAATGTGCTCAGCATGCGTCTTGTGGCGAACCAACAATTAAGACAACTCATTGCTTTGACTAGGTCTGTGTGAAGACAATACTGATGTTATAGTAGCCGATAGCTGTAACTAAGAGACATTAGCCATCTGGTAGCAAAGAATAGTGAGCCGGAATGATCATATTAGCCTACACTGATCAACATTAGGCAGGAGTTAGCGGGCATTAGTCATAGTGCTAGGTAAAGTTATTTAGATCTAGCAGTATCCAGGTGAGTACGGTAGGTAGCCAAGGGAGGTTTCAACGCGAGACATGTCCAACTCGTTCGCATATTATCGCCATCGCACGACGTTACACGAATTGGGTGGGAAAGACCGAGAAATCTATTGCCTTTCCACTCTTTCTCCATTTCCAAAACAGCGAGGCGTATGTTCTGCTTAAGATTTTGCAAATAGTTATTTGCATGTTCCTGTTTCGCCCATTCCACATCGACGCCTCTTGAATGCACTCAATGCACATCGACGCCTCCTGAATGCATGTCTTTTCGGGTCTTTTGCTACACTCGAGCCGTCTGTGTCTTCTTGTCGATATCACGAAACATCATTTTCTCTTGTTTTAGTTGTCCATTTCATATCATACAATGGTAAACATACGATAGTAAATTCCTTGTTCATATGCCTCTCTAAAACTTCCTGCAAATATCGTAGGTTCGCCAGCAGTAGCAGAAACTTAATCTGCTTTTTTTCATCATTTCGACCAACGACATCGCAATTGTTCGCCTATCCCCATAGCATTCATTAACTCCAACTTCCACATAAGCTTTATACTCGTCTAAGTTTCCAGGAAAGTATCAACAACACATTAATTGTAGCAGTCTAGCCCTTGTTCAGCGCCATAACGTAGTTCATGGCGAATACATGTCTTTTTTTAGAAACACGTATTTTTACTATTATCTGCCTACTTTACGCTTTGTTCAGAGAGAAGCCAGCCTTCATGGTCCTGGTGGGTATCGTCGCCGTTCTGACAGTGGGCGTGGTCGCTGTGGCTATCGCGTGGTACCTCTTGAAAGAGACGCGTGAGTTGGCGTCGGCTTATGCATGACTACTGTGATTGAGGCAACACTGCTTTTGATTTTCCTGTAGGTACAGTCATGAACAATGCGACAGGGAACACTGAAATTGCATCTTAAAGATCATAGCGGACTAAACGCAGCCGACAAGCGCGAAAGTATAACACTAAAGGCTCAAGTGGAGAGGTATCTCTTGCAATACAATACGTCGCATTCATATTGGTACAATTGTAGTAACCGTTGATTAAACACGAATTTCGTGTCCCCTCTCAAATTGCTCATGGCTGTACATGTCGCTTTTTGCAGAGTGTGTTCGTCGTAGAAAAGTTGCAATGTACGTCACAGAGCATGTGCGTGTTGCTTTCGTCTATGATATTTTGATATGGCAATGTCAAATTGGTATTTTTTTAGGTTGGATAATAGTGTTATAACCGATCGTTCTATGCGTGTAGCACTGCTGGGAATTTTCAGGGAGACAGCATTAACGAGAAATTAACGATGTTTTGTTGTCTTATAGAATTACCCTTCTTCCTTCTTTTTATTCAGTTTTTGACACTTGCTGAAATATTTAGAGCTTAAGGGGTGACTAATTAAAAAAAATAAAGAAGTTTATAGACTGATCAGTTATTAAATATTCGTTCACAATAGCTGGGTCATAAAGTATATGATATATTTTTATATTGTATATATTTTTGCTTCATTGTGTAGCAGCAATTTCGAAACCACTTTTCCATAATTTTCGAATTTCACACCTGCGATAGCTGAAAACAGTGCTTCCAGTTTTAATGAATAGTCTACTGTATCTCAAACCGACAGTAGCGTTTTCGGAAGAGACGACGTTCTATGGCGGAAGGGCTAGGAACTCAGTGCGTTAGTGCAACCGTGCCCCTGATTGCCTGGTACACTGCCGATACCCTCCACTTCGCTGCCTACACACTATGAGAATATAGATGCTTCAGCAACTCTTTCCTTGGAGTATTTTAAAGGGGCTGTCGAGCGATTTTCTTACGGTGCAACGAAAAGCTCCCCCCTCGCTAGTCGTTAAAGCTGCCGCGGTCGTTTCCAAAAGCGCGTGGATATTTTGTAAGCAGAGCTTTTCCTTCTGAGGAGCCACTGGAAAAAGCACGAGTCCCTGCACCAGTAACGCTGAGAAGTGATAGCAAGGCCGACAGGCGTCCTCGCGAACTGTTCATTACGATAAAAGGTTTTACTTTCACAGGAGTGAGTGAAACTGTGGTTAACCACCTTCACTTTGATGCATCAACCGTTTTTTGAATATAAAAAGCTGGTAGAATAACGTTTTCTGAACGCTCGTTGTCACACGACATCCATTTAACCGCCTGGCGAGCCAGGCACTTCTGGTACTTCAACTCGTCGACAGGTGCCGTTAGTCCCTCAGCTAAGAACTGTCATGCTGCCACTGGCTGCCGCTCATGAGCATCGCTTCATGAATCGAGCGACGGCGGCACCATTGTTCTGCACACCGCAAACGAAGGCGAATCTGCACATTTTGAGTTAGAAAAAGGTCTACAATAAAAAGAAGGGCGAACTATTTTCCAACGCTCATATAGATGCCGTTAACCTCGTACACCAATAAAAAGGTGACGTGATCGGTATCATATGCATCTTCACTTTTTTAGCGTCAAAACGTTATTTTGTGCGACTTTAGTGAAAAAAATAAAAACATGGATCTGCGTTTAATGAAAAAAAAAAACAACGTTCGTTTCAGCCAACATGAGAGACAATCTTTCCGTTAGTGGGGTTATCTAAATTAGAGTTCTGAGCCGATGTTTAACCCTTTAAGCAGAAGGCCTTCAATGCTTCGTTACGCTGCTCCTTGAGCGAAAGACAACAGGCTATTCAAGTGAAAGAAAAACCGATGTGACCAATGTCGCTAATGACGTCATGTTGTGACGTCAATGTGTGACCTCGTCATGACGTCATGGTGTACGCCATCATGGCGTCGCATGTAGGATTGAAAACTGGGCGTGTTGGTCAGTAATCACAGCGGGTATAATCAAAACAGCGCAAAAATCGACAAGTAAGAAAGAGCGGACGCAACACGAGCCCTGACACCTTAAAATACTATTATCTGCGCATTCTCTTGCAAGGCACAAAAAAAAAAAACAGAAAAAGCTCATCACGACGTCGCTCGTACTGTGTCTACTCTTTCTCAGTCCTTGTTCATTTTTGGGCTGTTTCGCTTATACCCGCTATGAGTGGCGCGTACGTCACAGAATTTTTGCTAGTCATGATGACATCATCGTGACGCCGTACGAACATCATCACAAAGCATCGCCCAGTTGTCAGAGGGGGGGCAGATGGCGGAGGAAGCACAAGTCCAAGTAAGGCCCAGAAAGATTTGGGGTGGGGGCTGGGGGGTGGAGGAACAATGCATTAAACTGTGAATGACCGGGCAATTCAATAGGTATCTCTTTCACTGCGTCTCCGTATGCCTTGCGAGAAGTCTGGTGCCCGATTGTATAACCAAGTGCAATGTCTACAGCACGCTTTTGCCTTCAAATGTGAAGATTGAACATGCTTCCCGTGGCTGCAGTGGCTGCAGTTATAAAATGCTCGCGCTTGCCTTTACAAACCGTCCCTTTTTGTCACTGGCAGATGTAATAGCCTAAGCTATACTTTACTTTCTATTTGCACTTATCGTGTGTCGGTACAATGTCAATGTAACATGTGCGCTTCAAAATCACATCTTTTCCGCATGTCGCTGCCAGCCGGAAAAGACCCAAAAGATCCAGGGAAGCCGCCAAATAAAAAGCCAGGTAAGAGAAAAAAGCCGAGTAAAATGGAGTAACTCTTTCCCTTTCGTAGGCGCGTACACAACGAAGATCGAGAGAGTTCCTTGTACATTGTGAACCTTTACCTTGGTAACCCTTAGAATAGCGGCGCATCTTCATACTGTTGAGCACTTCTAAATCATACCTTAATGCTTTTGGAGGATTTTCGTCCCAAAACCATGATGTCATTATGATGGATGCCGTAGTGGAAGGCTCCGGAAATTTTGACCAGCCGGCGTTCTTTAACGTGCCCTGACATCGCACGGTGCACGAGCCTCTCTAGCATACCGTCCTCATCGAAATGCGACCGCCGCGTCCGAGATCCTACCCGCGACCTTCGCGTCAACATCATACGGTAAACTGTGCACTTTCAACCCAGTTTGAAACTGTTAGTATAAATGCACATTATCATATTTTCGTAATCCTATAAATTATAACGTACTGTGTCGTCCCCTCTTAGTGTGAACACTGCTCACCGTGGCCGCGCTCCGCGGAGCGCCATCCCCTCCTTTGCGGCCGCGCATCGAATCGAAAGCGGCGCAGGCGCACACGGGCACCTAGGCTCTTGCTGTACTACAGCCAAGCAAGAGCGGCGTCACGGCCATGGTGGCTACTGCCATAGAGTTTCCTATAAATACACTAGAGGGAACCCTGGCGCTAGTGTCTATGGTAGCTGCAACGCATGGCGCTTCAGCCAAGATGGAAATGATGGGTAGTACACGGATTTGTCTAAGCTTCGTTCTTCCGGCTACGTTTGGCCCCGTGGGGCCTGGAGACGCTTTGTAGCTAGACGAAGTTCAGCAAATCTTCAGCAGTTCCCCTTCCTCACCTTAACCTTTTAGGCTCACCAATTCAAATCGGCTCACGAAGTTCACAACGATCCTTTCTTTCATCCGAAACAAAACCAAAACACAATAATAAACAAAGCCACAAATGCGTCTGAAGCCCGCAAGCTCGAATACTAGGCAATTCCGTGTACTACGGCTTAGTCCGTCCCTCTTTCCCGCGTCCCACACCACCACAGCGCATGCGCGTCTCCTCCCCCCCCCTCTCTCTCTCTCCTCTCCTACGCTCACCCCCCTGTCTCTCTTCTAGGAATACTCTACTCTACGGAACGGCCCCCCGCGTCCCACACCCCGACAGCGGATGCGCGTCCCCTCCCCCTAGCTGTCCTCTCCTACGCTCACCCCCCTTTCTCTACTCAGGAATCGTCTACTCTACGGAGCGGCGCCCGCGTCCGACATCCCCACACCGCATGCGCGTCCCTTCCCCCCTCTCTCCTACGCTCACCCGCTTTCTCTACTCTAGGAATCGATTCTACGGAGCGGCTCCCGCGTCCCACAGCGCATGCGCGTCCCCTCTCTCTATCCTCTCCTACGGTTGCCCCCCGTTCTCTCCTCTAGGAATCCTCTACGGAGCGGCGCGCGACGGCCTCGCGGGTCCGTGCCGCCTCTGGGTCCGCTTGCCGACGAGCCCGTTCAGCTTCGGCATCGCGAGCCCTCGCTGCTGCCGCCACCTCGGTGCTGGTAGTGGCTTGTGCTTGCTGTCGGCGCTGGCGTCTATCTTCGGCCTCGCGAGCTGTCACCGCAGGGTCTTCGCGGCGAGCCCGCGCTGCTGCTGCATTGCGAGCCCTCCGCGCTGCTGCTTTGGCTTCTTCGGTGTTCATGAAGAGTAGGCGCTAGCGAAGTGCACTGAGCTCCCGGCGAAGAGAAAGGAAGCGCGCCAAGAGCGAGCGCCACCGGTGGGCGCCATTCAAATCAACCGAGAGCACACCTGCGCCTCTAGCGGTAGCAATGAGAACTAGCGTACACGGCGGGAAGGACGAGAGACTATCCCCCCAGCAGAAGTAGCAAGCTCCTAAAAAGGAAATGGTTGGCGCGCGTTTTTCGGGCGACGGCCCAAGAGGCGGGGAGGAGGGCGCGCGGCGCGGCGGCTCGGTTAAAAGAAAGACGGTACTTTCCAAACATATCCAGGGACTTTAGGCAAAACTGCTTGCCAGCGTGATCTATAAGAGGATGCGCTGCAGATAGCAAGAGTGCGTGGACACATTTGGCTGATCTATCCCGATATTGTGAAGCCCACTTTATCGCCGGCTCGAGCGAAGCAGTGCTGCTGCCATCGCTGTTCGCCAGGGCCGAACGTTTTGGCATTACTGGCGAAGCAACAAGCGCACGCCTTCGAAGTTTTCTTGACGGTTCGGGCAAAGAAATGCATACAGCATTGAAAGCGTCCTTAACCAGCAGTGATTGTATAGCAGCGCGGCTTCACCAGAGCCGGTGATAATGCGAGCATCAGAATATCGGTGTGGGTCAGCCAATTGCGCCTATTCACTCTCGCTATCCGCAGCGAATGTGGAGATAAAGTGCTCTGGCTAGTTTGTCCCCAGCTCGCGCGCTCCGATTTCCTTTAGGAACACCTGTACATTATGCAAGATTGCCCTGATAACCTTTATACAAATTACATTAAAGACTTTACTGTCCCCATCAACATGGCAGTTTAGCAGCTAAAGTGTCACGCTGTTAAATTCGAGTTGGCGGGTGCGATTGCCAGCCACTCCCAGCCGCATTTTGATGGTCATATATGGCTATATATAGGCATCATCCATATATGGGGATATCAGGAATTAGGTATATCAGGCCATATATGCCACATATATGGCGAACATTCATATATGGCCTGATATGCCCAATTCCTGATGTACCATATATGGGAATTTTTATATAAGTCCATATATGGGATTTTCGTATGGGTGGCGTCTCTCTTCGGCATGGGGGTGAAGTGTAATGGGCCGTGTAGTTAGATTTGTGCGGACCTCACAGTAGACTAGGTGGTCAAAATTTGTCCAAATTTCTCCACTACGGCGTGCCCCACAGTCACATCATTTTGGCCAGTAAAACACCATAAATTATTATGAAGACGAAAGCCCTCGGTGTCTCACGAGTTGAAATATCGCACGTTGTCGGGCCAATACGAATGATCCGGAAAAAAGAAATTCAATAAAACTAGGCCAAAAGTCGCATCATACTCAAGTGATTATTAATGAAAGCCAGATAACGGAGCCAAAGAAAGTATAGGGAACGTGAATTCTACTGTTTTAAGTGTATCTTAGTAATTGCGATATAGTTGTGAAGAAAGTGAAGTGGAAGAAAAGATAACTTGCCGCCGGCAGGGACCGAACCTGCAACCTTCAGAGCTCGTGCCCGGTGCACTTACCGATTTAGCTACGACGGCGGTGGTCCACCCTTTCTGTTTGTTGGGTATTTATGTGAATGCAAACACTGGGAGTGGTCCGCCGGACTACCAAAAGCCGCATAAGCGCAATGCCTCATGACGTCGCATATCGCCATAATTTGTGCAGTCATAGTGATTCCATCAATGACGCCATCTAGTGAAATCGTCGCTGGGTCGAGTGTCACAGCTTACGTTACCGATGCCGCTACAACTGGCGCCAACGTTGACATCCATAGCGCCGTTGCGAAGGAGAGTGCAACGGAGCGAGCGCGCGTCGCATAATATACGAGCGCACGCCGCATTATATACGAGCGCACGCCGCATTATATACGAGCGCACAGCTGCGCCGGAGAGAGACAAACAGGAGAGGAGAAACGAAGCGGAGGCAGCGCTCACGCCACCTCCTCCCACCTCCTCGCGCTCACGCGAGGAGAGGGGGGAGAGTTGGCGCATGCGCAGTAAGGGTGGTCAGGCCGCACACCACTGGATTGAACTCCGCTCTAAGCTGCTTCGCATCCAAAAAATATCATCTGTCCCTTCAGCTAACGCTGAGGAAAGCACAGGCGAAAACGTGTTCCATCACGAGGCACTAATCAAAACTCACGTTCTTAGCCGATTGCATTGTCCTCACCCCTTATCAAGCTCTTTCACCTCACCTGGTGCTGCACAATGCATCCTCTATCAGGCCACCTTTGATCAAGCGACGATTTCATCTGATGACGTAGGAATATGGCGTACTTGATTACGTCATCGCGTGACGCCATCATATCACGCTCATGGTTAACGGCGCGAAAGGACACTGTCAAAAGAGCAGGCGAGACGACACGAGTGCTGGGGTGGTGTTCTGGACCATAGGTCGGCAAACTCACTCATGAGTCGACTCATTCGGACTCACTCAGACTCAGATCAGGCCGCGAGTCTGAGTGTGAGTGAGTCCGGGTGAGTAATATTTTAGTGAGTTTGAGTCTGAGTGAGTCCGGTTGAAGAAAGTTTTCGTGAGCGTGAGTCCGAGTAAGTTCGGCTCAGGAAAATTTCGGTGAGTCTGAGTCCGAGTGAGTCCAAAGCGCACGATATCTTTCTTGAGTGAGTCTGAGTGAGTTCCACTTCTTTTTGCTGACCTATGTTCCGGACACTGTAAAAATGCGCCATCTTGTCAAAATTTCTTGATGGCGGCGATTTAAGCCAATCGGAGAGGACGTAGAAGACCTCTGGACCAGAGTTGTCCAATGGATGAATAGGAGAATATCCAGAATAGCACCCCCAGTTCTCCCTTTTGCCCGTGTCTTCTTGCGCGGTTGACCACGAACGTATCCGCCTCGGTGGTCTAGTGGTTATGGTGCTCGACAGCTGACCCGAAGGTCGCGGCATCGAATCCCGGCCGCGGCGGCCGCATTTTCGACGGAGGCGAATATGCTTGAGGCCCGTGTGCTTAGATTTAGGTTCGCGTTAAAGAACCACGGTTGGTCGAAATTTCCGGAGCTAATCATATCGTGCTTGGGGACGTTAAACCTCAACAATTGTTATTATGAACGTAATCCTACAGCAGTTCATATTTCATTGTATTGTTGTCTTCATTAGTGTGACTGGATTTATATGTACGCGATTATGTATACATAGGAATTTTAGTATGTAAATACATGTTCACGTGCTAATATATATATATATATATATATATATATATATATATATATATATATATATATATATATATATATATATGTGTGTGTGTGTGTGTGTGTGTACATTTTTTTTCGTCTTCTAGGAGCAAATGGTAACGCTCTGTGCCTTCTTTTTTTCTTTCTCACGTTGGTTTAAATACACACTAACCTTATTGAATATATGCATAGAAGCGTATTTGCATTAAGTGCCTCGCTGCTGCTACCTGTACGGGAGTGGGAACTTCCGTCAAGCGGCGTGTCGCTTTCATTCCCGGCCATTTACATAATTATTTTTTTTTGCACTGATCGCAAGTAAACATTATTGTTATCCAACGCGCCCAATTTTCTATTCTGAGTAATATGACGCCATGATTTCGTCACGTGACTTTCGGTACCATTCGTCTTGACACCGAATGACCGAATGCCTAAATCGCTTTTGTTTTACTCGTGAGGCATACAAGGCTCTCGCCTTTATAAACCGCCTCAAACTTTCGTGTTCACAGTGTTCGGACTACTTAAATGTAGAATCCTCGTCAACTCGTCGAGGCTAGCAAGTTCTTAATTCGTGTGTTCTCGTTCACATCGTATCGTGTCCGCGCAGTTGTCCCACATACGATATTTTTTTTTCAGCGCATAAAAATTGAAAACAAATGCATCCCGAGAAAGAGAAAAATAGCATAGAGCGCTCGGCGCTGTGTTCATCTTCTCATTCTCGGGATTCCTTGACTTTTCACTTTCACGCAAAAAAAAAAAAATAGTCGTACGTGATTGAACACCAAATAGTCCACAATGAACTTCTATTTCAGATGAACCAATTGTACCAGTTGTACCAATTGTACCGGTTGTACCAGTTGTGCCGAAGGCCCCTCCACCACCGATGATCTGCACGTTCAACTACAGTATGTTCTCTAAGTCTACGGTACTTCCAACCGACGGGCTTTGCGACGCGATATACCTGGACTCTGTGTGCCGATCCCCGGCCCTGCAACCCAGCGGTACTGTGGACCCCTACGGGCGCCGCAGTGGACTTCCTTCTAGTTGCGAAGGCGCTAAGAACCGGCGGGAACAAGACGAGGCTGGGCCTCGCATTCGATTCCTTGTAAGTGGTCGCACGCCTCGAGCCTGCTCAGTCGGCGCCTCACGCAACGAGTGGTCCCCGATTTTCGAGGGCCCCTAAACAACCTCTGAAAACGCGATGAACAAGCGCGTTCTTAACGCGTAAACCTTAGATGCCTCAGCAAATGTGAATATAACTGTCGGCGTAAGCATGAACGATGCAAAATGTGATCAGCTGATCATAGGCATTCGCAGGGTTCCCCTTCAGTGGGGGGCGAAAGGTTCGTCGCAGCGCCCCTCCTCCCTATTATGTCAATGTATGGGGCTGACTTTACGCCCCCCCCCCCCCCCTTGTCGCAGCGCCGCCCACCCCCTCCCTGTTGTGTGAATGTATGGGGCTAACTTGTGCCCCCTCCTCTTAGGTGACTAGAGGGGGGTGGACCCCCCCCCCCTACCCCGTGTGCACGCCTATGCAGGTGACTACGGCACCAGATGGTGTCCTCATGACGCCACTTATCGCCAAAACTTTTTGACGTAATCAAGGCGTCTCTAGGGCGCCACAGCGTGAAGTCACACGATGACGTCATTGGATGACATCGTGGTAACAGGTGGGGGCTGATCACGGAGGCTGTGCAAAATCAAGTGAAGTGCACCATGCTTCCTATGACTCCGATCCTGGAAGCCGTACAAAGCCACGTTAGGTTCAGAAAGCTTTCGGAGGGTTGCGGGGGAGAATCAATACAACGACTGTGAACAGAAAGGTGTATTTCGCCGTCGAGCGCCCAAGGCGAATGCGTAAGGTAACCTCCTGGTTATTCTCTCCCGGGCGTTTCCCGTCTCTTCAGCACGATTCGTGACGCCAGCAGCCGGTTCAGGTCGCGTTATGAGGAAAATAAGCTGACCATTGAGCCATATTCGAGAGGGCCATCAGATCAGAATTGTCTCCTACCTCGCTTTGCCGTGCACTCACACGCCCGTTTTGGTTTGTCTCGCAAAATTATCGTGCGTGATCAGCTTATTTTACTGCGTTTTTGTACGTTTTCGACTGCGCAAGTGGAGACTACAGCGTGCAGCCAAGCGCGGAATGCTTAGTGCTGACATTGTCCACGCGTTCTGCAGAAGAAAAAACAAACAAACAAAAACAAGTGGGCAGGAGGAGATAGTGCCTGTTGAAAGGGCAGTGGAAGTGCCCATTAATGAATCATCTAAGTACTCTGCACCATTAAATTTCACCATTGGTACATTTCATAATAAGAAGCGAAATGGCGGGGAAAACTTTATTTTAGAATATCGTACCGAATCCTGGCACTTTTATGTCACGTAGACGTCAGCCAAATTCAATGCATTTTATAGTATCTCGGCCACGTTGGCTGAGTAAGGTTTTCTGAAATTTTCAATGTCAAGTCTTTGTCTCTGTTAGGACTTACAGAACAGTGCAGTTCACGTTGAACAGTACAAAACTGGGTAGACCCTATAGGGCTGCAGATGAAGACCCGTAGATCTGTCGCCAGAGACAATCCGCCATGATGGTCTATTGGTTATGGTGCTCGACTGTTGACCCGAAGGTTGTGGGATTGAACCCCGGCTGCTGTGTTAGCGTCTCCGGTGGAGGCGAAAATACTTGAAACCCGTGTAGTCAGATTTAGGTACAGGTTGACGAACTGAAAATTTCCGCAGTCCTCTAATAGGTCGTCCATCGTAATCATACGGTGGTTTTGGGGACGTGAAACCCCAACTATTATTATATATAGTTATAGACGTACAAGACCATAAATCTGCAATACTTACTCGATTTAAGTCACGCTGCGCTCCTTTAGCCCCCCATTGGGATCGCAGGTGGTATATGGAGGTGTCTACTGTCTACCCTTTAAGCTACAGACGTACTGGTGCATTTCTTTTATTGCTGTGATGTGTCATGTTTGACAAAGATTGAGAGTACTAAATTCTTCGCTTCACAACGAAGCTAAAGGCTCAGTTCTGCTTCATCATCAGCCCTCTAATCTTCATTATCGCCGCCAGGAACCCGGACGTGTTGTGTCGTTTGCATCCGACTTGCGCGCATTTCTGGCAGGGGCGTAGCCAGAGTTTTTTTCGGGGGGGGGGGGGGGCACCTTTTTGAAATGTTCATTTTTTGCTCTGTATGCCATTGCGAAAAAAATTCAGGGGAGGGGTACGGGGAGGGGGGCACGGACCCGGGTGTGCCACCACCTGGCTACGCCACTGATTTCTGGCGAAAGAAAAATTATTGCAACTTTCTTGGCCCTAACTTTGAATTGGCTGTGCCCAACTGTTGCATTGACTTCTATCAGGAACAGGGCACGAATAACAGACTTGTTCTCCCCTCCAATCACGTGCGCGATGTCCCGTGTTAATTCGGGAATGTGAGCGAGTTTTTGGACTTCACGCGGAGTGTAGGCAGAGCGTGTATAGGCGAGGGCGTGCAGTCGGCGTCCAGAAGCCTTAGAGACCAAAAGATGCAAGAAAAAACTTAATACGCCCGCTGCTAGGGCAGGGAGCCTTGAAATTAGGTTTCCTGCTTTGTATAGAACGCTCCAGCAACACGTACAGTGCAGTTCGACCGGATACAGTCAGTTATTGCATCGTCAAAGACACACTAAAGGGAAACATCAAGTCAACATGGATTTGCAGTAGTGTTCCAGAAAGCTCGAAATGCTCGTTTCGTGCCAACGTAATGCTTAATTTGAAGGAAGGGCGTGTTACATAGGTCCGCATACCGCTACTTAAATTCGAACGTCCCGCCTCCAAAAAGGGGCTTGTGACGTAGCATATGCTCGACAGCTGGCGCTGCGGCACAGCGGAGCACTGCTAGCGGAGCCCTGCGAAAACGGAACTTTAGGGCCAGCAGCGTCGCTCTGAAAGGTAACTCCAAGAGACTATTTTAGGGGCGAAGCACCTTGGGGTCTGAGCGTGTCAGCGTGCTCGTCCATCGTCTGCTGCTGCTGCTGTCGTGACGGTCGATTTGCTTGAGCGCGACAGAGAGACCACCTCTCCAAGAGAGATTTCGTCCTCTCTCAACGACTGCCTCAGCGCTCGCCGCGTGCCTAGAGAGAGCGAACGGCGCGCATTGAATTGACTACGGAAACGCCCCCTCGCCCGCGAGAGACCAACGCGCTGAACAACCGTTAACCCGGCCACCCCGTAAATATAGGCACTGGATCTTGACCTGCAATGTAATGCCGTTGGGAGATTTCTCTTGTGCGTAGTTGAACAATAAAAATTCGCAGCGTGCGCGTTAACTAAAAGCGGAACTGCATCATTCGCTCGCAAGGGCTGAGAGGGTAAAAGCCTAGCCAAGCCAGGATCATACCTAGGGGCCCACCAACTCTGCTGTGACTCAGCCTTTCGCGACTTAATGAGCTAGCGAAATCCTCATTGTAGTTCAAGGCTGTCGAGGAGACGGAGGTTGGCAGGACAACCTAGCATGACCAGGGGCGGATCCAGCCACTCATTTTAGGGGGGGGGGGCGGTCACTTGAAATAAAATCGCAGAGGGGGGGGAGTCCTGACTCTTGTTTTCAGTTGTTAATATCACAAGAACCCTATTACAGCATAATTTGGGCTCCCAGTGGTCTCACTCAGTTGTCCTAATCGGTGTTAGGAGCTGGACGGCAGCCACTGAAGGGAGGGGGGTGGGGGTGCTGACACAGGCTTTAGGGGGGGGGGGGGCGATCGCCCCTACCGCCCCCTCCTCTGGATCCGCCACTGAGCATGACACGGGTGCAGGATGGCGGCACTACATTCCCTCCGAGCAACACAAAAAATCCCTTCACTCTTCGTGGACAGTGCTGATATCCCACGTATATAAATCCCTCTGAAGGTACACGTCAACACTCCTTTCGGAGATAACTATACTCCTACCGGAGAGTCGTGGGAGACGCGACTCTAGAAAAGAGGGTTAACATCTCTCACCATCAGAACTCACCGCAAGATTAACACAGTGTGTTTCTTCTTAGTTTGTAAGAAAGAATTGTAGATAACGGGTAAATGATTCCTTTCCATGTTAGAGTATAGATTTAGGATGACTTGTGCACTTTCTACGATATGTAAATTTTCAAATTAAGTACGCTAGAGGAAAGCACACTTTGTATCTGATACACAACGAACCACAAGGGAAATAATTGAAGCCTTTCGAATTAAGAAGGGAGGGGATAGGTGTGTCAGCCTGGCGACGTTACTGCTATCAGATTCTGAATTTGCCTTTTTTGGATGAAACATAACTAAGTGCCTTTCTGATTATTTAGTGTTTTAACACATGCTTCTCAGATGTATCCATTTTTTTGTGGTATATTGGTGATCCACAATGTTTTTAGATGATAAGCATCGTCTATGGTGACGTGCGTTTGTGTAGTGCATATGCTTGAACGTTCTTTCCTGAATAAAAATTTTCATGTGCTAGTAAGTGCTCCGTCCTAAGTTTTCTTTCTGACTCTTCGTGCAAGTTGCGCTTTTTTCGTCATGAACCATTACCAACATGCCCAATTGCCTGTTATCCTACAGGTATCTGATCGCTTTTCCAGTTTTACCTAGTTCGAAAATTTCGTCGTGCCATCGCGACCTCTTCAATTATTCTGAATCTCTTTCGCTCTTCTAGCGCCAGCCACAATTTATCGATCTTCAGTATGAGCGATCGAAGGAAAAAAATTGTGGAGCAGCTGTGGAATAACTACAACGTTTCCCACTACGCATCTTTGAACATAAACATCCGCGCCTTCTCCAGCCCAGCGAGGGCAAGTATCCTGTGGTACTCGTTGTTGGTGAGTCACCTGTTCTCTTACATTAAAGGGACACTAAAGGGCAAAACGATTTTTCGCGTATTAATTAAGTACAATTTCCCAATCCCGAAAACACCACTCTTACCGCGACACGACGCTTGGTAAGCGAGAAAACACGCGAAAAGAAAATGCGGGTGGAGACGCCACCTTGAGATTCCCGCACCGAACACTGTGACGTCATAGATTTTGAAGGCGTCTACTGAGTCCTACGTAGTTTCTAATCGATAAAAATGAGGTGCATTGTCATCTGTGGGTGCCATAGACCTAGCATACGAAGTTTCAGACAATTTCATCGAGGCAATGTCGCGAAAATACGAAAAATACATTTGGAATCTCTGACGTCACGCGCGCAGATATCGGCGCCAAATTTAAAAATAAAACTTCAACCTTGATTTTCTCCGCTAATAATGAACTTATGATAGTGAAACATATGACATTAGAGTTCTCAGAGTGCAGTTTTGTCAATCTAAACCAAGTCATTGTTTCGCTTTAGTGTCCCTTTAAGCGCCATGGAAGGCGTTCCAAGGATGGCCCACCAAACGTGTCCTTGGGGACAGGGGTGCGCAGGGTTAACCATTAAGAGGGGACCAAGTTGCGCAGCAGCCCCTCCTCGTGTTCCGATTGGTTGAGTTCTGAAAGACAAGAAGCATCGCTATGGATACAAACACGAAAATAAAGCGATGATGTCCTTCTCACGATGGCCTGCCCTAGAACCCTGGCTTTCCGGGGGTGAAGGTGGGAGGTCAACAATTCTTGCAATGCAACGTCAGAGCTCCTCCGCTGCCGTTACCGTCAGAAACTTGCATGACCATAACTGTGCACAAAACAACGATGGGACAGGTCTCCCCGGTAAAGATATGGGGCTGACTTGGCACCCTCTTAGATGATAAAGGGGGGGGGGGGGGGTGTTGCCGCACCTACTCCCCCCCCCCCCCCCGCTTCTACTCATTCGCACGCCTATTTCCTTGAGCATCGAACGAACGCTAAAGAGTGCCACTAAACTAATTCGGAATGAGAAATTATTTTAGACAACTCTATTGTCGCTCATAACATAACAAATTCATTATTTGAAGATAAAATGAAGGTCATACGTCATATTGAAATTTCGCACCAAACCCTCAGCACCTGAATAAGAGCTTTCAGACTTCAATGTCTATTTTTTCAGATGCGAAGCAATTCTAGGTGAACCAAAGGCACTTCGGAGTTTATCTATCCATCCGTCCGTCCTTCCATTCATCCTATCTATCTATCTATCTATCTATCTATCTATCTATCTATCTATCTATCTATCTATCTATCTATCTATCTATCTATCTATCTATCTATCTATCTATCTATCTATCTATCTATCTATCTATCTATCTATCTATCTATCTATCTATCTATCTATCTATCTATCTATCTATCTATCTATCTATCTATCTATCTATCTATCTATCGCCCCGGCTACGACTTTGTGTTCTTCTGGCGGTTTCGTTACCCTGATATATCACAAAACATGCATACAATTGCTTGAGCGTATGATGAACATATGTGACAGTATAAAGCATGAGTCATGACTAGAGACCGGATTATAGGCAAATGCCTATTTTGTTCCTTGCATTCCTATCGTGCCATTTTGATATATGAGCATGAATTAGACGTTAAGAAGGGGTTTTATAGTGTTTTTATAGTGCCTATAAATGCCTTTTTTTTGGCGTTTGTGCCTAAATGCCTATAAGTGCCTATAAATGCCTATATTCGAAATTTCCACCTATATGAACGCTTTTTAAGCTCAAATTTCGCTCTAGAGTGTAGTTGGAGACCGCTATTCATGTTGCCGGGCAGCAACACTGACTGTTCGGAAGTCTATGTGGTTTAAACTAGTCCTCTAGTTCAACTGAATTCCGGAAACTAACCGCTCGCAGCAGTGAAATGGAATGTGCCGGCCACCACAGGGCGCCGCGCTGACATGGCGCGAGTGGTTCGCGAATACGAAACCGAGGAGAGCCGTCAAGCAAAAGCAGTTTGAAGATCAAGAGAACAAAAAATGTTATGTAAAGACGGCTTTTGTTTTGTGTGTAGTTTACATCTGAAGGTGTTCACCGATAGGGGAGAAATTGACCCAACGTGATTAGACACGGCCAATGCGAGGCATCCTTCCGATCAGGTATTTTAGCGGTCTGACTATCTCCTCCTGGGATGCCCTTCTCAGCCATGCCGCAAAGAAATAGACCAAGCAGTGTGTTGATCCTGCAGTGGACACGTGACTCACTATGCTGCATAATAGAAGGAGAGACCGTGTTGTGTGAACTGCGCAGGAAAAACGACAATTGCACGGCTTTGTTCAACTGTTCGCCCCTGTGTGCCATCATAAACAAGAAAATTTTTTAACAGTGGAGCTCTTTAAGCCGTGCGTTGGTCCGTGACGGGTAAACAGAAATTATCATCATCATGAACCAACACGTGCTCTCTTCAGTCTCTTCTTTCCCTTCGTCATTTTCCCAGAGCACGAGAGCCGATTTTTCCTGCGTGGCCTGCAATCACTCAGATGGGTGAGAGAACAAGTACAGAGAGAAAGAAAGAAAGAAATATATAGAAAAAAGGAGTAAGAGAGATATCCTTGGCGAAAAAAAATTACTTGGCGAGGCGAGATTCGAAACCGCGTACCCACGATCCGAATGCGAGCATCGTAACCACTCGACTACCCAGGCACGCTGGCCGAGTATAACATATCATTGTATAGTATAGTATGCCAAATGGGTGGGAAAGGAAAGTGGGGTTGAAGAGGAGCGAGGTAAGGGTTAGTAAAAAGGTAAGGGAGGAAGGGAGAGAGTGAAGCATGGCCTAGAAAGAAGGAGAAAATAGAGAGGGGGAGAGAAAGGAAAATAAGAAAGAGAGAGAAAGAGCGAGAAATAGCAAGTAATGTATACACAGAGAAAGAAAGACATGAAAATAACAGAGGAATGAGAGAAAAAGAAAGAGGCGAAGACAACGAATCATAAAGAGAAACAAAGAACGGCACCAAGCTCCACTGTTCCCTCAAGCTTGGCACCCGTAGTGCGAAGCTGCTTTATTATCTTGTTCTTGTTAACCTTTCACTGTGGCTTTTGCTTTCCTGTCGTGATAGGTCACTCACGTCTTCGTTTTGAAATTATTTGAATTGATGTAAAAATTTACTGTGCCTACCTTTGCGACGTTGGAGGCCTAAAACTTGTTTTCCAGCCTATTTTTGGTGCCTAAAATATTGTTTTGCCTGCCTATTTTTGGCGCCTAAAACGCGATTTTTTAGTGCCTAAAAATCCGGCCTCTAGTCATGACACCCATTTCGCATAAAGCTGCCTGCATCCTTATGCTCTCGTGGGCGTGTAATTGATGAACCACAATTTGCGTTGCGCGACATGCATGCATGCGGAACATGAATGGCCTGCGAAGACACGAATCATTACTTGCATTTTCTGGCTAACTAGGCGACTAGCCATGGCAAGTGTGGCGTTGTAATTAATGCTAAGACCATAATTCACTAATGAAAGCCTTCTGTTCACTTTGAGCCTTGTGTTCCCACAAAAGTAAATGCTCTTTCTAGTGTCCTTTTAGGACCTTCGAAACATGTTGGCTACTTCGAGTTTTTTTTTATATATAGACAGTTCAGCTGTCCAACAACCTATACACCCGCAGTGACATTCTAATGGTTGTGGTGCTCGAATGCTGACACGAAGGGCACGTGACCGATTTCCGGAATTTGCGACCGCATTTAGGTGATAGCAAAATGCTAGAAGTCGGTGTGCTCAAACGTTAAATAACCCGAGGTGGCCGAATTTTTTTTAATGCCCTCTACTACGCCGTCTCTTATAATTATATCGTGGCATTCAGACGCGAAACCCCTGAAATTAATATGTTGAACAACTTCGCGTATTTTGGCAATCCGCATGAAGTTTTAGGAAACGATTTGTCTAACCTGTTCTTACCATTTTTATTGTGGTACTGTCCGTGTGCTAACTAATTTTATTTCCTTTTTTGTCCACGTAGCTCTTAAAACCGAATATAAACTCCCACGCTGACATTAAAGACGATTACGGAGTGGTTCTCGGTGTGACAGGCACAGATATGAAGAAGTTCAGGAATAAAGTGGCAGAAATCATCGACAGGTAAGAGTAGACAGCTTTTAGCATTTATAGCTTCTACCTATTCAAACGGTTCACGCCGTCGTGAAGGGGGATGTGGCATTTGCACTGGCATCGGCACATGCGGATGCTCCAGTTAAAATCAGCCCCAATTTTTTAAGTGTACACCGTTACTCTATTGAAGTCACATCGCCGAACGCGCACACACATATTTTATCTCTCCATGCCTCACCTGGCGGCACGGACGCATAGCCATGGTTACGTGCTCTGGAAAGACCCCATTTATGCTTAACTCTGTCCACTTCCCACCTCCTTCACCCTACAAAACAACAACAACAAAAAAAAGTTTCACCGTGAGGGTGAAGCAATGAATGCGATAGCAACAAATTGTAATGTTATACGAAGTAAGGATGGCAGCTAACTTGTGCATATCCTGTCTCGTGTAACTCTACAAAACGCTGGCGTAAGAGAATACAGCCGCTCCAGGGAGGGGCGATTTTCTCAGTCTCTTCGCGTTAAGAGCGCAGCACGTAGAAGGGTATACGAGTCGCCCGCTGATGCCTGCCGAGATAGCGCTTGCGCAGGTGATCGCGACCGCATTCTTAGACCCAAATTTCACAGTTGCTGCTTGAGCGACATCCCTCCCACCCGCGTCCCTTCATGCTCGTTCAAGACCGCGCGGGGCGTTTTATTTCTGCTTGAGCAGCATTTCACGACAGGCCTCAAAAAGTTGGGGGATGGTATCGCATGCGCCCTCCGAGCAACGGAGACCGGCCATCTTGTTTTGATCGAGCCGCGTTCGACGCGCCCGCTCGCCCGCTTTCACCCGTGCGTAGAAAATACGATGCGTGGGGGGGGAATGTTATCGGTGTGGGCTTTATACGGAACACGAAGGCGACGGCGACGTCAAAAACCCGTCGAGAGTTTGCATATAATATCAATAAAAAAAACAAATTCTGGCTGCGCGTCTTACGTCATGGCAACGCTAACTCACTCCCAACTAGGGCCCTTGAAGACTGCTCGAAGAAGGCCCTCTTACAACAAAAACGGCGATGGAGTGATAGCTTTTGCTTGCTAACAGCGATTGAATCTGACTTTTAATTGAACTAATGTTCGAGGTGTTCTTTCGGAGGAGTGCGCAGTAAACCACAAAGAAGTTTTTGCGCAACATGCTGAGCAGGTTTTATATATTGCCCCCCCACCCCCCTTACATGCGGCAAGGAATACATAGGACAGAAAAGACTCCGTATCAGTGAACGTCTCGCGAACACAGATATGTATGCCACCAAGTTGCATGAAGCGAGTCATCTAGCACAACAATGTAAACGATGTTCATGTACACCAATTTTTTCATGACACTGAGTTGCTCGCACGCTGTGGCAACAAAGATGTTGGGGATATCAGAAGAGCTCCAGTCATCACAATAGCAGAAGACCTAATGCATCAGCATGGCCTCATTGCAGCTAACTCAGGCCCGTAGCCAGAAATTTTTTTCGGGGGGGGGGGGGGGGGGCACTTGTTGAAGGCCTTGAAAAGCACCTATTTTTATTATTTTTCCTCGGTAAAACACCCCCCTACATCCGCACTTCGAAGGGGGGAGGGGGGGGGGGCAAGGGCCTTCTTTCTGGCCACGGGCAGAGCTAACTCATGCTGAAATGAATTTCCTGGAACCATCTATGCACTAATTTCTCGAGGGTGTCCTTCCCTCTTCAGATCTGGTCGTTTACACTTATATGACATGTCGCGAAATATGAATAAGCCAGTTGTGGCTATGCGCACTATCTACCTCACCATGTCCTTTTTTTTCTGCTCCTGGTTTTGTAGTACCCAGCGCAAGAAGTAAAGATGAATAGCCACCAACGTGCCTAATTCATTCCTCTTCTGCACTTCTTTCTACGAAGTGATGTTCAAGATCCATGAAGTGACATAGTTGGTGCTTTACTGCACTTCCTAAATCATCATAGATACTTGTTTTGTGGATTGCTCGCAATTATGCATTGCCTTCTGGAAAGTGAGCACGACTTTTTTTTCAGTACCACCCCGGCCATCACCCAGCTAATTATCATCAGCCACACGTCGTACGCAAACTACGCTCGGCCTCCGTACGCTAACGCCAATTTCAATAAGAAGAATTGCCTCATTGTGCCGCCTTTAATACACAACTACACTGGCCACTACAACCAAACGTTCCACACGTCCCTGGTACGTACGAATTCATCAGGTTTTTAGAAGTTCCTTTTTTTTCCCTGAAAGCTTTACTCGTAGCAGCTTTAGAATCAGCATAAAGCTGCTAGCGCGGGTACCGCTATTTATTTTCTTAAGTGGCACGTGCAGTGGCACATTCCGAGCCCGAATATTCAGAAAATGTGTTAAAAAAGCAAAAGTGATACGAAATCGGTGGTTCTGACACAAGTTAAGAGTTACGTTGCATACATATCATACCGGAGCATAAGTTCACTTAAAGGGACACTAAAATAAATAACAATTTACGTCAGACTGAAAGATCAATGTTTGAGAATGCCTAAAACGTCGATATTATCAACCGCAATGCTCTACTAACCGAGAAATTAAGGTAAATGTAGGACACCGTATGCGCCATGAGTGGGACATGTTGGAATGATCCCAATGACGTCAACAGTCCGGAGTACAATTAATCACTAGTAAACAAACTAGTTTACAAATGCTGCTTGTCCGTTTCTGGGTCATTCATGGCAAAAAGAGCCGCTTGGCGTTACCATGGAGAACGACGTGAGTTTTTCGAAAGTTCCGCTTCGCCCAACTGCACTTGGCTCATGCGGTCGCGTCTCAGTGGTAGTTTCGGTATCGCGTACTGCTGCGTTTGCTTTGCACGCACACGAAAGTCGCTGTGATACAAAGATCGACAAAATGCCGCGTTCAGGGGATGTTTCCGGATGCCCGAATGGTGTGCGCCGCTTGAGCTGCAGCAAATACACCAACGTGACTTTCAACTGGGTGCCGCAAAACGGTCTCCTACGCTAGAAGTAGCCGAGTTTCCGTGTCTCTGAGCCAGCGTCGCGAGCCAATGTCTCGTTGTCAGGTTATGGTGGCTAGAGAGGGAGGTGTCGGCATCGGCTGTGCTACGCCGTGTAAGTCGGTGCGGCACTTTTTCATGACGCCGACAGGTGGCGCGTCGTCGTCTGCGAGAGCCTTTGCGCTGCCCGAACTGCATGAACAGGGCTGGGGCGGATGCAAGAAGCTGCGAGCGCGTTCGACCAGTCACCGCGACACGACGCATCCGCGCGTCCGGATCGCACGGGCAGCGCGGGTGCGCAGTCATCGCGCGTCTGCAGAAACGCGTTCGTCGGCTGTCTGTGCACACGTGCATCTCTTCGCCGTTCAGTAACCACGCTGATGCGGCAGCGCTGCTGTCGGCTCCGCGAGCCCATTCGCGCCGCCGAATCATGAAAAATTGCTGCCTCTCCGGCGCGCCGTTGCTAACACCTCCCCCTCTAGCCACCATAGTCAGGTTCACCGACGACATCCATCGCAGCATTTTCGATGGCCGTTGTTGTTGCTGTGGCTCCCGCTACATTCGCTCTGCTGCTACTACCCAGTGAACACTCGATGTCCTGAGGTCGTCCTCAAATGATGCAATCGTCCTCGCACATTTTTCGACGACCTTGGTGCTTACTGAGGACGACACGAGCTGGTTTGACTCGGAAACGTCTTTTCGAGTGCTTTTTGAGGACAACAGTTTGTCCTGAAAAGGTCTTTTAAGGACCTTTCGCGGATGACGAAAGCATGCACTGAGCGCCGGGCCAAACGTCTTTTCGAGTGCTTTCTGAGGACAACAACTTTGTCCCGAAAAGGTCCTTCCAGGGACCTTTGGGGATGACAAAAGCAATGCACTGAGCGTTCAGATATAATTCCTCGAGTCCTTTTCTGCACCAAGTAGAGGCATATCATATGTGAAAATTTTCTCTGCACGTTCGTTTCATACAGTTATTGCATATTTTCGCCTCGTTGTTCTTCCCTTTTAGTTGAAAACTTTCAAATTACGCGTTTCACTTAATGAAACACACATAATCAATCGGGTATAGAAACTTGTATTGCGAAATGTTCATTTCAAATACTGTGTTCTCAGAAGTCGCAGCCTTAAATTCATTAGTCAATATACGCCGCTGTAGCGCGTAATAACAAACTAGCCGCTGGCAACATTCACCATGAGGTGCCGTTCTGGGTCGTAAGTAGTCAAGCCGTTCCAAGCCAACTGACTGTCAAGATGGGATGTTGCATCGAAGGGTTGTGTGCGAACCGCGTCTCCTTTGTTGTTTGTGTGTATAGTTAAAAGTGAGATATGTGTGAGAGTGTAACCAGTGTAACTCGTAGACGACGATGGGACGTCAATTGCCGTGTTGATGGGTGCACCGGGTTGCTCAACGTTCTCACTGATGCTCCAATGGATGTATCGGCACCGACAGATCCCGGTGAATTGTGCTTTGAAGCAGCAGCTGGAACACCAGTCGATCGCGATGAATTATGCTTCGAAGCAGCCTAATCCCAGCTTGAAGGAATCGGCGTCTGCGTCTGACACATGGCAGGACCTCGGGCAAGTCAACTCGATGCCCGAGTCGAGTGCACTGGTAGGCTGTCAGTGCGGAGCCTCTAACACTAATGATGAGTGCATTGGGCACGATACACGTGGTGACGAGGACACTGCGTCAAACTTTCGAGGAACGTTACAAACATGGGCGGTTAAGTTGTGTTGACCGCCTTAATATTGCCTTTCTTTTTTTTCTCAGACTATACTGGACTCGAGTGCCTGACCAAGCTGTGCTTATAACCAGTTGTGACTAATTACTGTTAAAATAAATGACTTTCAGTCAACAAGCTTTGCTTGTTTTACTGTCATAGTCGAGCACTGTCATGTTTCTGTTGCTTTGCTTGAAACAGTATACAAACACGAGACCTCACAGAGGTGTTTTTCCTTATTTGTATGTATATACCATGAAAAAGAAATAAATCCTAAGTAGTAGTACAAAATAATACCACAGCCTACAGTACCGAACCGGCCGCGCAATGGTTGTTCGGAAAACATACTGAAAAAAGTCCTGAAGTGTTGTTTTGAGGACGTGCTGAGGTTGTTATGTGTACGGACAAGAGGACTGGATTAGTGCCATTCTAGTACCATAAGAGGACGTTCTGAGGTCGTCATAATGTCCTCAAGGAGGCATACTGAGGACGTCCTGAGGTTGTGTTTGTGTTGTCTGGGTAGTGTCAGCGGCCGCGCATTAAAGGCGGGCAACGTCGGGCAAGGCGACTGCAACGTCAGAGGGTCCGTTCGGGCGGGTGACTTGAGGTGCGCTAAAGCCGTGCGGACCACTAAAACGCGATTTTATTTCACATTAGGCATTTTCTTGGCATGAAACTTGCACTTCGAGGTTTCGGGACCGCTATTTCAACAATCGACGTCAACTTAATATTTGCCTTTAGTGTCTGGTGCGTTACGCACCAAGCTTTTCGAAGCTCTGAAAAGCTTGGCGCATAACGATTAGAGCAGAGGTACAGCTTAGGTTTATTGCTTTTTGAACTATATCCCATTTCTTAGCGTCCCTAGTGGCCATGGTCCACCGCACTGGCGCGATAAATGTGTGCGTCATAGGTTTACTTTGCCGGTGCAAGCTACTAGCGTGAGCAATATGAGCGGGAACATGCCAGCGCGTGGAAAATGGCCTCACACTCGTATTATACCTAGATTCGGATGGAGCTGTAAACAAAGAAAACGGTTTCGCCGCAAAGGCGAAGCAATGAATGCGATAGCAACAAATAGGAATGTTATTCGAAGTAACGCTGCCAGATAACTCTTTTGGTCACTCAACGAAGGGCTGGTTTGGGAGAATACGGCCGCTCCAAGGCCGAAGTGCTTTTCGTGCTGTATATCCAGTAAGCACGAAAAAAAAATTGAGAGCCCAGCAAGTTTACAAGCCGTCTCCTTATCTGCCGAGATATCGTGCGCAAGATCTCTCACGACCGCACCCTTGTTAGCAAAGTTCGTTGTTGCTGCTCGAGTGACGCAGCTCCCCCCACACCCATCCTCCCCATTGGCTTCCTTTCACGCTCCTTCGTGAGGCGTCTCCTGTCAAGCGGTCAGGCCCCGCACGCGGACCGATGTTATTGTTTGTGCCCTTCGTGTGACGGACCCGGCCGGCTCTCTTCGTTTAGGCTTCAGCCACCATCGTCACCAGCGCTCGCGCGCTTTTGCTAGCGAGTAGAAGATGCAATGCGCGGGGTGACGTTACCGATTTGAACTTAATACGGAGCATGACGGAGACCGCGGGAAGCCGCCTAGAGTGCCCATATAATTGCTATCGTAATAAAAAAGTGAAAATGGTGAAGCTTTTTGGTAAACTGGTGTCACTCCTATCACACGTCCGTTTATAAGACACTGTAAACGTATGACGCCGATATCAGCTTGATATTGTAGCGCCTGCTGTAGCGTTCACGCGGAGAAAATTGAAGCAGTGTGTCTATTATCCTGTTTTGCAGTATGCTGATTTTGCATGGAACACACACGCTAGCGTAGAAGCGGTAATTTTAGCTCAGCTACAGCCAGTGCCTTGTAATGCACTTTGTGGGCTACCCACCTTATCGTCGCCAGTGGCTGGTTACACGCAATAAGTAGCCGTTTTTTATCAACACTGGTGGGAGTGCCAATGATTTGCAGAAGAAACATGGCGCCCTTTCCATATTTTGCGGCAGCGGCCGCCACTGAGCTTTCCGGGTTAGCGAATAGAGAGTAAAAGCTACGTGGCTCAGTGGGCCAGCGAACTTGCGGAGACGCCAACTGCGCATGCGCGGCAAGCTAGCACAGCCAGCGTTCTTACGGAGGGAGCCGCTCGCCCGCTCATTTCGTCTCCTCAGCGAAGCGTGCGCAGCAGACGAGCGTGCGAGCGTTTTCTAAGCAAAGCCTCGGCTCGATTGACAGCAACTTCAACCTTGTTCGACAGGTGGCGCAGCAATACGCTCCGCTCAAACAAGCGTGGCATCGCTCAGCTATTACTCTTCCTTTGGTCTTGCGCTCCGCTGCCCCCTCCGCTCCTTCGCTGGGTCCGCTGGGCCGCTTAGATATTACTCCCTAATATTGGCCACGTGTTCGCGTGTTCCCGCTCATACTGCTCACAATACTTACGCAGGCGACCGAAAAGAGGCGCCGTTTGTGCGAATAGTCGTCCGCAACTGTGCGAGCATGTGTTGTATTACGCTCTCCTCGTTTCTCTTTTCACGCTCTTACAGAATGAATCATGGAGGTTCCTTAAGTACATTCGCAACCTAACTGTTAAAAATGAGACTCCTGTATTCGTGTCCGTGACGTTGAAGGGCAGTTGGTATACGCCGGCAGACCCCGTAAGCCAAAACCTCGACCTTTTCAAAAAATGCAACACATTTGGCGAAACCCACGATGCCCCGCCATCCTCGGTAAGGGCTGCCCTTTTCTTCTGAATGATACCTCCGTATTCTAAGCTGTTTCTCAAATATTTGTACCTGTTGAATTTCAACGGATATAATGATAGCGTTGTAAGGCGGGACTTTTGGAGTACGTGTCCTAACTACTTTCTGAAAGCAATGTTTCAGATACCTAGTTGCACTCATAGGCGTGCGCAGGGTTCTTCTTCAGGGGGGGTGGGGGGTGGGTGAAGGTTCGTCGCAGCTCCCCCCTCCCTATCATGCCAATGCATGGGGCTGATTCCCCCCCCCCCTCTCGCCCCCCCCGCTCCCTATTATGTCAATGTATGGGGCTGGCTTTGCGCCCCCCCCTGCCCCCCCCCCCATGCGCACGCCTATGGTTGCACTAACAAAGTGAAATACTGCATAATTCACTGATGTCAGTCATGATTGCCAATGTAAATAGCATGGCGATGACTCGACGAAAATCTGCCGGAGTTGTGCAAAACGCGCTTGCTGACCCGTGAGATCTTCTTTGCGGTGTTCTATTCCACTTGCTGAGGCAAGCGCAGTTGTACATGGATTTAGTCAACATACACACGTTTCCAAGGATTCATCACATGCACTATTTCCTGCTCCTGTTTGTAGATCAATGTACCCTGCGAGCCATGATCAATTTACTAAACCGGGTGAAAATAATGAATCTAGTGCCTGGATTAACCCATTTAAATGGTACGAGCACGGAGGTATTTGCTATTTTCCAAAGATCCCTCTATAGCGCCGGTGGGAGAGGTCCTCAAAGCGCGATAAAAATGAAAACGTATATAAAAAACACTGAATTGGCTAACGTGAATGGTTGCGTATGATAGAGTGGACATTAAGGTATGGCATAAGTTAAAATTGGAGCTTTAGGAATAGCAGAAATTAGCGTAAACAGCAATCACATTTCAGAAACCCATAAGATGGGGTTCCTTGCGGCAACCCGAAGGATCGGATCCCAACCACGCGCTTCATTCTGCATGGCTTCGCCACCGCGTGAAACTCTGAACTCCGAAAATGTATATGAAAGGGGTGGAACCGATCTGTTCCCTTAGTCTTGTGTTAGGGTTCCCTTAGAATGACTTTTCCCTCAAGGGAAACATTGGTACATTTCCTGTGAGAAGAAGTTGTAAAAATTAGGTGCATCTTCCCAAAGGGAACCCTGATGGGATGTTGCGCACGGGTGGCGTCACGGGTTGAACGGCGCTAACGCGGCAGGTGTTGCGGGCGAACGGACGAGGCGGCAGCTGCGGGCGCTGTGGCGAGCGCGCGGCAGGCGAGGGAGAGAGTGACGTCAGCGTGCACTGCGAGGGGAGCGTGACGTCAACGCGCAGCTGCGGCGTGACCTACTTGGCACCGCTCCAACACCTGCGGCGAGGGGAGCGCGTTGCGGCGCGTTCGTACGGACTTACGGAGGGACAGCGTTACACAGGCTAGTCAAACAGCTGCTTCGCACCTAAAAGAGCGAGCCTGATCCTACCTAGGTCGACTATTATTTCCTCTGTAGGAAACCAGAAACAACTGAACACATATTTCTTTCTTTTTTTCATTCCTGGGATGTTGCTTTCATTTGTGGTGTCCTTTCATGGTCTTTGGAAAAGGACTTCCTTTTGGGCATCCACCGCACTGCATTTCTTACAGTTACAATTCTAAACTACAGCAGTTCTCGCTTGTAGTTTCTTGCAGCTGTCATTATACTGATGTGACCGGTCCTGTACAACACATGGCTATCTAGAATTCTAGAGGACCACGCTGATGTTAACGCTGGGAACGTTCGAGAGTACTTCTTTGAAAATGTAATGCTTATTTACGGAAAAACGCGATGCGTATAACAATATCCACCTGATTGGCTTCAACAGGTAGAAAGCTTTTTACAGGTGAAGCAATTTCAGAAATGCTCCCCTACTTGCTTAATGGTCCTTCCTTTCAACGTACTTAAGTATTCTATTGGAATACCAAGTATGAACGCAGGCAATAAGGAATGTAATAACGTGAACTGCCGCTGTTGTTCTTTGCGCCTTCAAGGTCTCTAAATACCTCTCCAAAAACGAAGAACATGCGCGTTATTCTCCCCAGGTGTTTCAAGTATTCTAGGCGCAATTCGTGACTCCGACAGTCCGTTGACGGGACGTCGGGCTGAAATAAGCTCTCGATTGGACTTATGCGAGGTAATGTCAGTTGTGAATTTTTCGCTGCCCTGCTTCGGCATTGCAGTCGCACGCCCGTTCTGCTTTGTCTCGCATGGCTATTGGAGCGATAAACTGGTTTCACCTTGTTTTGTGCGTTCTCGACTGCGAAAGAGGATATAACAGCGTGTAGCCAAAAAAGCGCGAAATCTTGATAAGCTCAACGTTTAGATCTGGCATTGTTCACGTGTTTTTTGAAGAAAGAGAAGGGTAGCGAAGGCGAGAAAGAAAAAGGTGGAGATTGGTGAAGGTGGAAAAAGGTGGAAAAAAGGCGAAGAGGCCAGTCCACTTTAATTTGAAACTGAGAACACTGACAATGTGGTCGGGCCGTGCTACAACAATGTACTCTGCTCATGTCATCAAAATACCTCAAATCTATATTGTGGCTAAAATCTATATAGTCCACTATCTTCAGTAATCAGGATGAAAATTTGAGTGTGACTTTTATAGGCTGAAACATTTAATTTGGGCTTGGATTAACTCGTAAAAGAAGTCGAAATCACAGCGAGCGAACGATGTAGCGATATATTGCGGCAATGTTAAGGCTATTCCGTGTTCTTGCATTGGTGCCATCCTTTTGATGAGTTGTCGTAATGGCGATGACTAGAATTGTAATGCTAGGGGTCCTTCTAGGCAAAAGGTGCCCCATCCTGGATGGCTGGCAACGTTTTCTTGTTCTTGGAATCTATTGAAGGCCTTAAAAATGCTTCTGGTCTTCTTATTCGTAGCTCGTTTTATTCCGCGACTTTTCGGATAACTTCTTCTTGTTTAAGGAATAGATCGGGTGCTTAAAATCTTCATTTAAGCTGTCTTTTATTTCAAATATATGGTCTCGGGGCAAAAGAAATACATGGTACTGTTGCGCAAAACTCGAAAATAAACTCTAAAAGGCAGAAAGAAGCAGGAAAGCCAACTTCTTACCCTCTATATCGAGTTTTGCTTTCAAACATCACGCGCTTCAGTAACTAACTACCAACTCGCCCAACAAAAAAATTCGCAGACGTTTACGATATTGCCTAATTCGAATTCTGAGCGCAGCTGTTTAGGTATTTTAATTTTGCGATGAGTTCAGGTGCGACTGCCTCACTAACCGGGAGAGTGCTGAAGGCACCCCGTGGGCGCGTTCCACAATAGCCGCCGCAGACAAGCTTCTGTTCTGCATACCTTAGGGATGGCGTCATCGGCGACCGCACGATGGCGTGACGTGACTGTATGACGAAGCGTGACGTGACGTGACTGTATGACTGTATGATGACAAGTGGTAATATGGAAATAATGACATGCAATGTGCAACATGACTTGCATGCCACGCTCATGGCACGTTCGCGGCCGTTTCACTTGCTTGATATACACCAAACTTGGTAATGTGTGACGTGTCTGTATGACAAACATAAATGACAGATCGTAAAATGAAAATCATGAAATCCATGTGATATACATGATTTACATGCCACGCGCATGGTGCGCTCACGGCCGTTTCGCTAGCTTGATATACAAGTTTGGTATTGCATGACCTGACTGTATGTAAATGACAAGTGGTAATAATATAAAAATCATGACATCATCTACAGCATCACTTGCATGTCACGCTCATGGTGCGCTTGCGTCCAGTTCGCTAGCTTGGTATACACCAAAATGAGTATTGTGTGACGTGACTGTATGACAAACGTAAATGGCAGATGGTAACATGAAAATCATGACAGGCATGTTATGTATAGCACGATTGGCTCCTTGATGACTGCTTCGCATCACATCGATTCCCACAATGCGTGGGATGTGCCGTTTTTTTCCTGCGGTTAGTTGTCTAGTTCACTATATTTTATTTTCGCAGCGCTCTTGATGCTCCCTGGGTGGGCGTTATTTCAATTTCCTACGTCCACTGACAATATATCCATGAAATATGCGTGGACTCAGTCAAAACCCTTTCAAGTCGTCGTCCTGTTTCCCACCCACTCGCGTTTTTTTATTTTTACTCTAAAGCACTTTACTCATTTATATTGGTTTCCCTTGCCTGAAAAGCCTTTTTTCTCAAACAAGAATATGCAAAAATGGGGATGTAAGGCTTGCTTGCTTCCTCAAATAGCCTTTTCGCTGGCGTAAAGGTTAATGATTTGCCTAAAACTCTCTTAAGGAGCTAAGGGTGTTATGGACAGAACAACACTGCTTTAAGGGTGTAAACCTAGTTTTACTCTGCTCTTCTAGGACTGCAGACAATGTGGTTTTACCTTCTTTTTTGTTCTCTATCATGAATGACGATAGTAATCTGGCTGCTCCGTTTCTCATACCAAAGCTCTGCGTCACCAACAAGCCCGGCACGTTCCAATACGATCCGGACTATTTCTCTGAATATTTCTCCAACAAATCTATGATTTATTCGATTGATATGGAACGTTCACTAAAAAACAAGGTGAGTTTGCTGTCATCATCACCGCTATTTCCTGGTTAATTGCAGCCTAGTTTCTGTTTAGTGCAGTACGAAGTCCTCTGCCAGCGATCTCCGGTTTACATTGTCTTGTGCGAGCTTATTCCATTGCGTGCCAATGAACTTGTTAACTTCTCAACGTTTATTTAACCTGATGGAATGGAAGTTTGGACATGTTGGTATTTTACTTCAGCATTTAGCGCGCAATAGAAGGCAGGTATGGAGTGAAAACCGACCGATAGAAGCGCTAACTCCCAACAGATTTGCTGGAAGTTAGCGCTTGCATGCTTACTAACGTGGTTCACCTCGAAATTCAGGAGATTCGTAAAAGTGGTGTGTGTGGGGGGGGAGGGGGGAGTGAGGGACGTGACAGAAGGGAACTGGTGTGCAGTAGTCACGGATTCAAACAGGACATCAAAATTTTTCAGTCTAATGTCATACACGCAAAGCATTGTCGCTTGCTCGGCTTGCCCACACGTATGGTCGCCGGCGCCCGCTAGGTGGCTATCAGTGGGGCCTCTGTAGACGGTGAACTAGGCGTATACAAAGAAGTCATGACACGCCTAATTTTGGTGTACCTCAAGCTAATGAGATGTTATGACATACAAGAAACTTGTGTCATGTATGTTATGCATGTCATGAATGTTATGACATACATGACATGTATGTCAATACTATTTTCATGATGCAACAAGTCCTTTACGCTTTCCATACACTAGTGCCATACACCAGCGCCCGGGCCGCTGCCGCGAAACGGGAGCGGCGACGTTTCTCCCGCTCAAGCTAACCATCTCCCCGCTGCTTCGCATCCATACATGGTTCCCATTTAGCAGGATATGGGGAAGTTTTTGATCCATTGGTATCGTAGGCTGCAATGTTGACATTCTACTCGTGGTCGCAGTCATCATACTCGCCGTGCTCAATTTTGGACACTTTCTGCAGCTCTCTCGTGGCGTTTTCGCTCATTGTTATCGCGATGTATGGAAAGGAAGCAAGGTTCCGTTTCTAGACTTCAAAATTCAGATCAATTAGCTTTAATTTGTATGTTCTATGCCAAAATTTATGACAGCATTCCTTGCAAGCAGGCAAAGCGCGTGCTGTAGTCAGTTCCGTGTCATGTTACCGTCCAATGCCACTCCATAAACCATCTACGAAGGTTTAGGAATAGAAACAACATGGTCGTTGGTGTAATTTTTTTTATTGCAATAGCAAATACATGTACACCCGCTCACAAAAGTTTACGGAACGTGGGCTCCACTGAAAATGAGAATTTCTTCTCTGTTAGTGCACGGCGCATCTAACATAGCAGGTAGTTGCGTAGGTCGCAAGTACTACTGCAAGCTGGAATGTCTGTTTAGAGGCTATGTTCAAAGAGAAAGCGGAAATATAACTTTTTTGGAAACATTGTGTTCCGCAAGCTTTTGGGGGGCGGGGTACACACGGGGTCTGTATGAAGTTAAAATCGATAGCATCGCACTTTGCGTCGTATGTTCTATGTTTGAGTGAAATCATGCGAGGGCTGCCGATGATCGATGTTCAAGAAGAGAGGAAACCAGCCCCTGGCCATCGCACGAAAATCGCACGAAAGCCGCACGAAAGCCGCACGAAGATAGGAACCCGAAAGGGCTGTGGCAGAGCGGCACCGGCAGTAAATGTGCACTGTAATTAACCGCTGTAATTACTGCGCGGTCTTCCATAATGCCGTGCGCAGTCTTCCGTATCTTTAGAGGCGATCAGCAGGTAGCTGATAGCTTTGTATGTTCGGGTTGTGCTCTTATCGCCGAGTTTACGTTTAAGCCATATACAGTATGAAAAGTCACTTCGCTCGTTCAGCTGCTGTTTCCGAATGTGAGCTGCCAGCCTTACTTGGTATAACAATCCAACCTGTTATCGCATTTATTTCTTCGCCCTTTGCGCGAAGCTGTGACTTTTAACAGCGCAGCTTTTTAAGCTCAACAGAATTCCGAGTTAGTCCACGCGTATGTGCCCGGCAGCTCCTCACATAGCATAGAGATGCATAGTATAGTATAGTATAGTAAAGTATATGGGTGGGAAAGGGAAGTTAGGGCATAAGGAGGTAAGAGGGCAAAACATAGCCTAACCATGTACAGTACAGTTTAGCAAGGGGATGATGGGAAGGACAAGTGAGGGGCGTAGGACTGATCATAGCATGCGGAAAAGGTAAAGGAGGAGGTGAGAGGGTAGACCATAGCGTAACCTTTTTCAATAGTCACGCTATACCTAACCTTTTCAAGAGTTACGCTATGCTGCCCACATCGCCGTTCTTCTTCATAGCGTAACCACGTACAGTATAGTATAGTGTGGGGCAGGAAAAAAGCATGTGCCAAGCAGCTCCTAGCACAGCATAACCATGCATAGTAAGTTATACCGAGAGGGTGGATAAGGGAAGTGATGGTAAGAAGGAGTATGAGGGAAAGGAGGAGGGGAGAGGGTAAATCATAACGGAGCCTTGTATATTATGGTGTATAGCAGGGGCGCGAAATGGTAGTGAGAGTGAGGAGAACGGAGAAGAGAAGGCGGGAGGGTAAAGCATATCAGAGCCATATATTGTACAGTATCTCAAGTGGGTGGGAAAGGGAAGTGAGGGTGACGAGCAGGGGAAGGCCACCAGCTTCACTGTTTTCTTCAGTTTTCGCACCGCTAGTACCCCCCAATATTTTTTCCTCTTCTAGCACGAGTGTTAAAAGAGTTATGTCTGGGTCCACCACGGCTCCTCTGACGTATTTCCGTCACGGATATGACGTTGTAAAATGTAAACTAAGACATTGAGATCAAAGAAAAAAAAACGAGAAGAAAAAAATTGGGGGGACCCATAAGCTTCGCCTTTAAGCGTTGAACGCGATAGCGTTATCCTGTCCCTAGTGCGTGCTTGAACCACTTAGTACATACCATGTAATGGGTAGCATGCTTTAAACCATGAACAATATGCGCGTGAACTATTTTCGAACTTGCTATGCACCCACTACGTGGTCTTAAGGGAATACGTGCAGTAACACTGCGATGAGCGCGCGCCTCCACGAGGCGTGGTCGCTCGTGCGCGCGCTTATCTCGTGATCGGGGCATGGGGCACTTTGTACGTATTGTGCTTCCACTGCAAGTTTGCTTTGAAGTTATAGTGGATAAAGAGTGCACAAAGGTCACTTCGCTCGCCGCAGCGGCCGCGTTTACGAAAGGAGCGCGCTGCTCACACACGAACTAACAATTGTGACAGTTGTTCGCGCTCGTTCTATGTATAATTTAAGATCGTTTCGTGCGTATTTCTTTGTGTTAGAGCAGCGCACTTTAGGTGTCGAGCTGTGACAGTTAGTCCGCGCTCGTCCTGTGTATGCTCATTTCATGCGTCCTTTCTGCTTGAGGTGCGCGCATCAAGTTTCGAGCTGCTTGCCGTTCTTCGCGTGACATTACAATTTGTTGCTGTAGCATTCACTCCTTCGCCCTTGTGGCGAAACAATGCACAATGACACTCAACTACCTCTGTGAAGACACGTTTCACTTTCGTGTTATACCGATTCCTTTGACAGAGGGATCAGCCATGTTTCTTTTTTTTTTTGGAATGCCGCTATGTAATGGCTTTCCGAAGCTAGAGAAATATCTTTTTTATCGTGCTACACTCTTGAAGCATTTTGTTCTCTACACATCGCTGACGCAGTTGTGCGCCTACAAGGAAAAGGTCAAGGACATACTGTTCAGCTTGGCCGTCTACGACATCGACGCCGACGAGGATGTTAGCACCTGCAACAAGATCAAGTACAAGGGCCGCTACATCCGGTTGACGATGCTGCGCAAGCTGCAAGACTTCATGGCGAATTACACCAGCAAGAAGGACTGCCTAGGGGTCTCGTAGCAACTGTTGGTCTGTCGCAACAAGCAGATGGCGCCGGACAGTTGTATTCTTACCCGATAGTCAAGCACTGGAGCGAACTGCGTGTTGCTTCTGTAGTTTAGTTATGCCACGTTTTCATTTCTTTTGATAGAAGTTACGTATTATATTTTGGTACTGCAAGTTTTTTCGTGAAAAGTTTTACCTTGTTATCGTGGAAAGTCTTTGTCAACATTAATGTTTGCAGCATACGTCCTGCATTACGTCATCACCATCCCGTGCGATATCATTTTTAAACAGCAATCTCTTTAGAACATAAGCTGCTTATCAGCGCACTTGTTTTATCACCGGTTTTCCAGTGGACACCGCCCATGTTGGCCATCTTTCCTCCTTATCAATAAGTAAAGCGTACATCAGTGCAGTGATGATAGCCCGTAAAGTGCGGTACGTACACTCGTGAGCAAAAGTATACAGACCACGGGTGGGCGTGGCTTAATGACGTCAGCAGCGGGCTTGATTGGGAGGGTTGGTGCATAGTAGATGAAGAATAAAACAACGCTTGAGACTGGACGACATAAAGGTTTTACGAAGCACGTATCTGCGCAGAACAACGAAACATAAGCAGAAATGCACACAATTGTGGTGCAGACCATACAACAATGATAATCAGCTCGAGCACATTTTCAGGATCACACCAGTACCCCCTAAATATCTTATTTCACTGCCGTGATGGGAAATTGAATGCACGCTTACGCAGGAAACACCATGCTGTTGAACGTGGAAGGCTTCCCTTATCGACCGTGCACGCTGCACATTGTAGCGCCCAGTGTACACGCACTTATCTATAATTGGCTGAAATCTGCACGTTGTACAACGGTCGGCCTAATGGCTGTCAACAGACGCTTTAAGAGAGTAAGCGAGCTCCCTTAGCAAATAATTGATAGATCGGCACGTTTATCCGATGTAACAGCGCCCACAAGTAAATGGTTCTTATACACGATCGCACATACACATGCGACATTCAACAGCGCAGTGGCTGTGTCTTCATCTCGTCCCGTCTTAAGCGCTGTTTCATCCTTCGTCATAATGGCCGTCTGCGCCGCCTAGTGGCGAGCCATCTGCTGTCAAGAGCATTGCTCGTTGCGCGCATCCAACAGAAGAATGCTCTCAACAGCAGAAGGCTCGTCACTAGATGGCGCAGATGGTGACTTCGGCAGGCGCTCCCGTGGTCCGAATAACTTTGCTCACGGATGTAACCCCGTCCCCCCCCTCCCCCCCCCCCAAAAAAAAAAGAGAAAGAAAGATTGCGGAATGCGAAGTTTCCGAGTTTCCGTTTTGTCTGAGAACATACGCTCCAAATAGATGTTTCAGCATGTAGCAGTACATGAGACCTACGAAGCTACCTGCTCGGTTAGAAGCGCTGTGCACTATAACAGAGCGGATATTCCCGTTTGCAGTGGAGCCCACGTTCCGTAAACTTTTGTGAGCGGGTGTACGCAGCACTCACCGAGTAAGCTCCCACTTTGTGGCGCAGATGTCCGCCTCGGTGGATCAGTGGCTAGGGTGCTGGCTGCTGACCCGGAGGTCGCGGGTTCGATCCCGGCCGCGGCGGTCATATTTCGATGGAGGCGAGATGGTAGAGGCCCGTGTACTGTGCGATGTCAGCGCACGTTAAAGAACACCAGATGGTCGAAATTTCCGGAGCCCTCCACTACGGCGTCCCTCATAATCATACGGGGGTTTTGGGACGTATAAGCCCACATAATATTATATTTGTGGTACAGAATTCTCCTGAACACTGGCATGAATTAGCCTGCAGCGAAACTTCGACGCCGCTGGAGACTGCTCGCCATACTCCCGGGTTCACGCACGAGCCTCGACTAGAATTTCGTCCTTCAGTCGACCGAGTTTATCACAGCGCCAACGCCCGACTAAATATGACGCGGCGATTAGCACGCTGCCGATTATCGCTCATGCGCAGTTACCCTTATGCCTAGGACTAGTGAAGCATGCTGGGCAAGCTGGTCAATCATGACGGTAAGAACAGCGCGAACGTTAATCACAGGACGAGGAAGGAACACATACGACGACATGAGCGCTGACTATAAACTCTATTTCCTGCATCACATAACATTACAGACTAAACAGATGCAAATACCCACCACCATACGACAAATTAAACAAAGACAGGCCGTAACATAGAGGTTACTACAAACACTTAAGTCAGCCCGTCGATCTTGCGCCTCTTTTATCCGAGCATATACCCGACGGACGCGTGTAAAGCGAGGAGGGAAAGAGCCACACTATGGCACATGCTTTGGTAATGTGCCGGAAAAGTCAATGTCTCTGCCTACGCTCACTTCGCGACACGCGTTAGGCAGAGACGAACTCCGAGACCAATCGTTGCTGCTGCCACCGCGCGAGGGCAGGGGGCCGGCTGCCGTTGCTGTGGTCACTGCTGCGCATCTCTTGCGTCGGCGTCGCTGCCGCTTGGTGACGGCGCAAGCGATCCGTGTGTGTTTCAAGTAGAATTGCGTTCCAGATTTTAGCGCCAGTGAACCGGATTAACCGTTCGTCATATACATTCCTACAATTGGGAAGGTTAAAGTTGCCATAAGTGATATTAGCAGCGTGCTTCGCACTAGAACACGCACTAGAAAGCTTCTATTTGAAAAGAACGCGCTTCCAATATTTCCCATATATCGTATATGGCTCATTTATGAGGAATTTTTGGCTTCAGGATTAGAAACATATCGGTACTGACCTCCAGTGGGACTTAAATCAGGACGCCGATTGATATATATATATATATATATATATATATATATATATATATATATATATATATATATATATATATATATATGGTTCCACGGTTATGTTTCAAAATATGTTGACCACTTGTAGTGCCTCGCGAAAAAAGTATGCTTCACACCAGTCCCGTCTGTGTAGCTTACCTGAACAAAGCGTTGTTTAGGAAAGTCAAAACCATTTGGGAAAGTCAAAAATAATTTATTATTATTATTCTTTTGTGAAACCGTGGGCCGCATGCGAAACGTCCGTGGGGCCACGTGCTTGAGACCAGGGTTGCCGTTGGTGGCTACATTGCGCCAAATCGGCTACTTTTGGACCCCGTTGGCGACGAAAATTTCCAGTTGGCGCCATGGCTCTTTTTTTTAAACTTGTGGTTTTATTTATTCAAAATGGTTCTATTTATTCATCAATAGTAAAGACTCTGTTGATAATACCGCTTCGGTTCTATTTGGCTAGAAATTTGGCGAAAATATCAAATGGCATGGCTACTTTTGCCGTGAGTTCTGGTGCCTTTTCATGTCCACCCAACGGCAACCGTGCTTGAGACCCCTGCTTCAGGCGCTACGTTGCTGAGACACGGGTAGCGAGTGTCACGGTGGCAGTCTGCACAACAACGACCCAGGACTGCTAACTAGGCAAACACAAGTGCTGGAGTGTTTATTGCGGCTTGCAGTAAGGAATACCTACTCGGACATAAAAATCGGCGTGGTTGTTTTATTGACAACTTGTTCGTGTCGATGTAGTTCGAATTTTGTAAACATAGCGCCGTTTATAAAGTCCAGGCACGCTAACCTGTGATAAACAGAAAAGAAAAGGCAGAAGTTAAAAAAATTTGCTAGCTCGGTATGATACATGCACACAGGCTAATCGAGAATGAAATACATGCAAATATCGCGTCCGCCGTCCTGCTAACTGACAAACAGCGTTGAGAAAAACGCATTCCTGAAGTTAGGAAAAGTTCCTCTACATTTCGTCAACTTCTAACGCAGTCTCTTTTTTTTATCTTGGTCTGCTTGTAAATGCATGTTTGTAAGTGCCCTGATGATATTCGCACTCTCGGCCAGATTTGTAGAGCCGGCAGCCGTTCAGGCCTTTTTCTATTTTCAGAAGCACGCAACAGCTGGGGCATATATTGACCTCCAGGTGCCCTGAATTTCCCCTCTGAGCTTTCTTCTACTTATCTCGTCTTGAACACACTTCCCGCCACTAGTTGTCCCCTCAAATACTAAGCCGGAAAGTATTGCTGTGCAGGCTACATAACGGTTCTCTGTCCTTGTTGATCGACAGGTGGCTTTTAAGAGGAAGCTTTGTCGTAACGCGTTGGTGTATAGGCTACATAATGATGTGGTATTCTTATTTATTGATAGGAAATCATTTGGCGGAATCCTTTATGCCCCCGTGGCTTGGCTCAGTTCGTCTGCGCGAAAGAACGCAGCTTCGGAACATTGCCCACATTCGTCATTCGGGTTTCTTCGAAACTCAGATGGGCGCGCACTACAATACATATAATCGAAAGAAAACAATATTTTGTGTAAGGAGTAGTTTGTCAAACAGGTACAAGTTGAATAAGTGTCATTATTCGATTGATATTCAAAATTTCACATAATGGTAAAAACCGGGTAATGTTCTGGACAGTGCCGGATTCCGCCATGTTGTTGAAATCGCCATTTTGTTAGCTCTGATCTTTGGCGCTGCCAAAAGGGGCGACTTGGAGATTCCAATCGACACACTCTCACCTTTGGAAATTTTACGTTTTATATGTGTATAAAATTGCACGCCCACACATGAACAGACATATAAAGAGGCCGGGGCCCCGTCCCACGTCCCCGCCCCAAAAAATGTTATTGACTGCGCCCCTGGCTCTGATTGGCTCAGAGGGCTGCTACGGCCTCTCTGATTGGCCTGAAATGCGCGGTTAAAGAACTTTGTGTGCTCATGGAACTTGAAGCTGTTCAGAAGGGCACCCCTGTATTGCGACGCATAATACACAGTCGTGTCACGCGTGTCATCTGAACGTAACAATTTCAGTGGCTTCCGGTACGGCTACTTACAGTATATGGCCTTTGCAAACTCGTAAGTAGAAGCACCGATGAATGGAATCACTCCAAACATGGCTTGAGAGCCCATTATGATGTCACAGACCACGCTACGGAACGGTATCTATTGGCGTTGTGGTGGCGAGCTCGGTGAATCCGCACTGTACATTGAAAGAAAACAACATACTAGACAATTAAACTGCGTGCATGCCATTGTAACCAACGAGTTATATGAATACAATGGTTGATGTAAGCACTTATGAGTATGACGCCAAGTTCGAAACACTATCCTTCAGAAGAAGTTTCCGCTATTAATTTACAACTCTGCTTCAATGCAGAACGCCGCGTAGAAAAATTATGACTAATCGAAAGGGACATAGCTGCAGTCCCACCCTGTCACTGAAAAATCTAAGTTAAAAAACAAATTTTATGGGCAACATAACACATAAATTAAAAAAAAGCTAGAGCTATGTAAAATTTTGCGGGACATATTTCAACTTTTCAGATGGCATGAGCATCAGCTCTTCGCGGTGGACAAAACACGTTTGATGCCTTTGTTTAAACTCTGCCGACTTTTCCCACTGAAGGAGCAGTCAATTAACTTTTTAATTAATTGTTGTTTCTTGATAAGGTTTGTCTTCTAACTTAGAGTACTTTGTACAGTGTGAAGAAGTACAGAGTGCGAAGGCGAGAGATACAAATGTTTTCCAGTAATCAGGACAGGAAACGCGCAGTTTACTTTCAAGACCTGAGGACAGGAATGTTTTAGATGATACATTAAAATATAGGTGGTACGAAATGAGGCAGCGGAATTCCGAAGCCAAGCGAAGTGTGCTTGCAAAAAACAAAGGTGGATCTTGGTGTTCTGTTAAACTGTGGCTTGCATTTAACGAGTTCAATGATATAGATTAGCAAAGGGCAAATAGACACCTGCATAAAAATTGTGAAAATATTCGGTACTCTGCATGCTTAAAGGCCAACTCCGGCGATTTTTCGCGGTCATTGGATCTCTATGAAATTCAGTGGGTACAATCATGTGCACGTTTCTGCCATTTTTGCCAAAAACAGGCTTGAGAGGTTAGCAGATTGTTTTGAAATGAATTTTATAGATTGCCTCCAAAGGCCCACCTGGCTTGCCAGAATTACTGGCAACATTGTGTGTGCGACGTGAAGTTCTGCAAGGCGACGGAAGTGATGGAACTGAGGTGCCAATGGAACGCCTGCTTGTCTGCTGTGGATCGTGTGTGTTTGGCCAGCGTTTCCTTGGTTGAGCGTGCGATTTCCTTTTCCATGTGGGTGGGCGTGCAGTGGGTGGTGAAGTGGTATCACGTTGTGGGCCGCACACAATTTGCTGTATATGACCATAACAGCTGCTAAACACTCGCAGCTGATAATTACACTTCATCTCGATGGTAGAGTGTTTTAGCTTGCGCTGCCGGCTTTACCGCACCGAAAGTATAATAATACCGTGCCGGTTGAAGAGCGCACATGCGCGAACTTTAACGCACGGAAACACTTTCCGTAACGAATACTGGGTCCAGCGTGACCGCGTCTATCTCTGTACGGTAAGCCGCGCATCGTGAGAATTGTAATGTACCCACCCCCGCCCTCAAAAGTTTTCGGAACACAAAATTTCCGAAAATGATATATTCCCGCTTTGTCTTCGAACATAGCCCCCCAAACAGATGTTCCAGCTTGTAGTAGTCCTTGCGACCTACGCAGCTACCTGCTAGGTTTGATGCGCCGTGCACTAACAGAGCAGAAATTCGCATTTTCAGTGGAGCCCACGTTCCGTAAACTTTTGGGAGCGGGTGTACTTGGGTGTGATATTTTTTAATAATCGATCTTATCGATGTCATGAAAACAGCGCTCCACAAACCATATGCCCTCTTTCCATGACAATATTAAAAGTCTTAGTTTGACGGCAAACTTTCTTAGCATAAGCATTTTAGCCCATCGCCGCAGCCACTAACTTGGACGGCCTGGACAAGTGGTTCCATCTGGCGGTGTTATGCGCAACCAGGCAAGCACATACGAAAAGCTGTTTTGCTTCATCGAAGAGGAACGGCGATGCTCGTTGACTTCCAAATGCGTCCGAATCACAACTGTCATTGTCCGACAGCAACGAGGAGCTTGTGCACGTGGCACGGTCAGTCACATACTTGGTGCGGTGTGGTAGGCGTGGTCCCTATCCGCTGAGCGTGTGCTTTTCGCGGCTTTCGCAGTTGTCGCACTCCGCCACTACTCCGCGTTTGCGGGACCGGCATGCCTTGCACGATTTCTAGTTTTTGCTAAATAATACGCGTAGAGTTAATATACTGACTCTAGAGGAAGAGCTCCCCATGGGGCCCAAGCATTGAAACCTATAACCACACGGGTGCCGCCATGAGGGAACGATACTCAGCTCTCAGGTGACGTCTCACTCGCATTCGCCCCTGCATACTCCAGTCACGCCTGCCATTTTATTCTGTTTCAAAGCTCCCTGTTTCACCTCAGCTTAAGATTATCACATAAAGTCGAGTTGTCGGCTCATGGCAACAAAAAACGCGGACGAAGAGACACTACGATTCACGCGAGGCGCAAACAAGCCGGCGCAATCGGCCACACGGCCACGCTCTCGAATGTTGATATCGTAAAAGAATGGTGGCGCCATCTAGTAGACAAACGTGCGAACGCTCCTTTTCGCGCGTAAATAACATAAATAGCGTAAATTGCATAAATAGCCATTGAATCTTTCCTAAAGGTATTCGATATAAACATCAAACAATTTCCGTCAGTTTATAATACGTGAACACGCTTGTTTATGATTTGTATTGCGAGAATATCAGTGTTTTAAAACACTATATTTCGCGCTTCCGTAAAGTATTGTAATGGCAACAATGACAATGTACCAAGATATCCCTGCTCCAGTGGTTATACCTTTAACGTCCCAGCTTTTCCTCTAGAGTATGTCATATTAACTCTATGATAATACGTCACGCGAAGACAGTATTGCTCGGCTAGGTTCCGGTTTCGGTCTTGCGCTTCCATGCTTATTTAAAATTATTTAAGAATTTCCCTAGTATTTCTACTATCGGATCCGTGCCAGAATTGTCTGAGGAACGCAGAACCACCATTACTTTCTCATGATCAAAAAATCACCGGCGTTGGCCTTTAAACCAAGATAGAGAAGACCCTTATACAATAACAGCTTACGTCACAATTCGCGGGCCCGTTCAATCTGAAAATTAGGAAGCGAATGATAAGGTGTTTCGTTTGCAAAATTAGAAGGAAAAGAAAGTGTAATAAAGAGCGAGAAGCTGTGAATTTGGTTAACTTTGCCCGTTTTCCGATATTTACTTCACCCGTTCTGGAAGTGTTCAAATTTTGTTCTGTTGATGTTCTCAGAATTTCAACCTATTTTTCGGCCATTTCATCCGCTAACCAGAAGAAATGTTTTCCTTCTATAGTATTTTTCAGTTGCACTTGTACATTGACTTGTTATATGCCTGGACGAGCATTAAACTACCAAATATAAAAATCCGCCACAACCTTTGAATTGGCTGTAGCTTGTAGCGTGTAGTGCATAGTTAAAAAAGTGTTTGTTCCACTTATTTCGCCATTGTGATTATTGAGCAATCGGCACTTACCGCCACTGCAGCAGCGAAAGACGTTGCAAATGAAACCTGCATAGAAGAATTTTATTTACAACAAGACCGCATGCTGCCGTGCACATGGATGATAACGTAAAATAAATTAAGCGTGAAACCAGAATAAACCCCAAATATTTCAAATTTCGAAATTACCCATTTTAGTATACATATGGTTCCCTTCGCCAATTTACTACAATTTCATATCAAAGAGTACCAATTGTCGATGAATTTGCCTTCGCGCTGCAAATTAGCTTCCTGGTTAGCTCAGTTTGTAGAGCGACCGCGCCAGAAAGGCGTTGGTCCTGGGTTCGAACCCCGGACCAGGATGAATTTTTCGGCAAAAAGCTTTCTTTTCTAAGAAATCCGTATGTAATTTCTTGCGGCTTTTTGCTACAAACTGGTGGTTGTCAATTTCTCGTTCCTAACATGCCCATGGCCAACTAGCACTTTTTTTTCGCCATAGTGTTTTTCCCTTGCACGCACATGCGCATTAATTTTTTATGTAGATAGATAGATAGATAGATAGATAGATAGATAGATAGATAGATAGATAGATAGATAGATAGATAGATAGATAGATAGATAGATAGATAGATAGATAGATAGATAGATAGATAGACGGACATTGTTGCACGAAACGTTGCTCATTACAAATGATTGTTGAAGTGCAAAACGTCTTTTCGGAAAGCAGTTTTTGAATTGAAATTCCTCTGTTACTGTCAAGCAGACAATGTTGGTCCTATTGCTCCTGTTGTAATTTTTATTAAGCCCTCACCCTCTTTGCAATTTTTTCAGAACTGATTTCCTCCCAGCTTTTTCATCGGAATCTCACCATGCGTAGCTTATTCAATTTTTTTTACAGAACGAAATGTGTACACGAACTAAACACTGAATTTCTTACTCGACACCGTTATCTCGGGAAGGAGGAGTGACTGTTCACTGTCGCAATTCTTCGAATTCTTCGAAAACATTTTAAACTTGTCTCTGACACCTAGTAATGAGTAATACAAAATAATGTACTTACATCAATCATTTCTCCGTCATCGCACAGTTTGTACGTCTCCCCTAAACACTGAAAAAGAGATGCAGAATAAGTGTTTTACCTATGTGACCCCCCCGATCGTACACAGTACATTCGATTTGAAAGCAATTGAGCAAAACATATCTACCATGACCTTGTGAGATGGCTGCTTCTATCAATTAAAGCTGAAAGTTGAGCAGATTGGTTTTGACTTGAATGCATATTACTAGCGGTCGCCCTGCGTGCGTATTTGCTTGTTGTTTTATTTAGTCTAGTAATGTTTATTCAAGCTTTTATCAAAACCAGCTTTGTTAATTCGGCGGCTGCTCCGCCTAGCATTACGCGTTCACACAGAATGTAGCTGGTGTTGGGAAAGAAAATTAAGTTCACGTTGTCATTTAATGGTCTTTAACCTTTCTCCGCGCAATCACAGTTCATTTCGCTACATATATCGAGCCCTTGATATTGTGTTCATAATGCTGCAAGGCAAGATATCTCTACCAAAAATACTGTGCTCTGAGATCTGTTCATTTTTGTTTTTCAGTTCGAGCTGTAGCAGTGTTAGCAGTAGCAAAACTTTAATTGTATCTCTTTTGTGTTTTGTTTTCATGTCTATTGATCTGCAAAGGAGCGCTTAACTGGGCTGGTTGGTACATGATTAAGACGGGAACAAACAGCGCTGGACACAGGACGGTGAAAGAATGACAGACGAAGGCTCTGAACTAACAACCAGTGGTTTATTGCGGGGATTCGCAATATATACAGACGCTTCGCGCAGAACAAAAAACACAGTAACTGCGCAGAGAGAGAGAGAGACAAGAAGTCATCAATGTTAGACACGTCGGCAAAACAGGCTGTCACGTTTTTGACAAGTAACTGATTTCACAGCTATGAAGATGAATCGATGGCACACTGACGCAATCATTTCCTTGTGCGTGGATATGGTAAGCTTCACTAATCTCACGTGTTCTTTGCTGTCTGTATGTTTCCAAAACTGTGCGCCCCTCGAGAATAGGCTGACAACCACATGCTCTGCAGTGCTGAGCTAAGTGACTGGGCACAGATCCCGTTGAGCGAGTGCGCATGCTCTCGTAGCCGGTCGTCCAAGCATCGGCCGGTTTGGCCAATGTAACAGCGTCCGCACGTGAAAGGAATTTTATACACTACAGCATTCCTGCATTCAACAAATTGCTTTCTGTGCTTCTTCTCGCAGTTCTGTTTCCTTTTGCCATCTGTGTTCACTTTGCGGCACAACGCTCCAAGCTTGTTCTTTGCACTGAACAAAACACGTGTTCCAACCTTACCAGCCACCTTTTTCAACCTGTGGGAGACCTCATGAACATAAGGTATAACGGCTGTGCTTGCACGTGGCCTTTCATCCACTTTGTCGCGTGCCGCCTCTCCCCTTGCCAAGCTTACCAAAAGCCCTTCCGAGACAGACACCAGCAAGGCCTGGGAATAACCAGCATGGCTGAGCCGTTGCAGCTGGTGCTCAAAGCTACCAGCTACCTGGTGGTGGCACGAGCGGGTCAACGAAGCTTTTAGGCAGGAGACGGCAATACCCCTCTTTACAAGTTTTGAGTGGGCTCACGTAAAAGGCAGGATAGCTTTCTTCGAGCGGGGTTTATACTGCCAGCACACATGGTCAGAGTCGAAGGATAGCTGAAGGTCTAAAAATCTAATCTTTTTCTCAGAGGGGTGCTCAACCGTTAGAATTAGTGGTTGCATTTCGCGCTGAAATATGTCGAAAATTTCCTGTGTTGACGACCCACTCGTGTCAATCACAAGGAAGTCATCCACGAAACGAAACACTTTGGCAACACTGGTCAACGGAAGGTGAGCCATCAGGCTTCTGTCAAATCTTGCTAACAAGATGTTGCTAAGAACGGAGGCGATACAGGAACCTATGCACACGCCATCCCGCTGAATGAAAATGGAGTCATTAAAAGCTGATGAAGGTCGAATGAAGGTAAAAAGTAAGAAGTTCTAGGAACTTGTCAACATGTATTCCACAGACATTTTGAAATTTGGTGTTCCCATACCTATCAATACATTGGCTCACTTCGCCACAGACAAGGTTATGGGGCAAGGAATAAAACAAGTCTTTCACGTCAACCGAGAAGGCACCTACTTGCTTCGGGCACTCAGTCTGAAGGTATTGAGATACACAGTTCGGGCTCGCGATGGCACACGGATCATCGATGGGGAGGACATCTACAGATGATTGCAAGTGGGAAGCCACGCACTGTTGCCAAGTACGACGCTCTGAGACGATGGCTCTGAATGGGTTACCGTCTTTGTGAGTCTTCACAGAAAAGAACACATCAAGGCATAGGTTACGTGCAGCCTTCACGGACTTTGCCAAGAAAGGAAGACCCACCTCGTCACAGAACTTGGCTGCCCGAGTTCTAGTTTTTGTCTGGTTGACGCCGAAGATTCCTTTGAAGATCTTCGAGATGGCCTCCTCAGCTTTGCAGTCATATTCAGCTTTCGGCATAAGCACGAAGCCTCCCTTTTTGTCAGCCTGTAGGAGCCTGGCGTTGGCTTTACGCAACGTAGAAACAACATAGCGTGACCGTTGTGCTGTCTTCGTTACCTGTTGTGGAAGGCAGTCTACTCCTTCCTGAACAAGCCGCCCAACTTCATCTTCCTTGGCACGTCCCACGGTGTCTCTAACCAGGATGAGCAGCTCCAGATGAGCAGCGGACGCTGTTAAATCGGCCAAACCGGCCGATGCTTGAACGACCGGCTACGAGAGCATGCGCACTCGCTCAACGGATCTGTGCCCAGTCACTTAGCTCAGCACTGCAGAGCATGTGGTTGTCAGCCTACTCTCGAGCGGTGCACAGTTTTGGAAACATACAGAAAGCAAAGAACACGTGAGATTAGTGAAGCTTACCATATCCACGCACAAGGAAATGATTGCGTCAGTGTGCCATCGATTCATCTTCATAGCTGTGAAATCAGTTACTTGTCAAAAACCTGAAAGCCTGTTTTGCCGACGTGTCTGACATGATGACTTCTTGTCTCTCTCTCTCTCTGCGCAGTTACTGTGTTTTTGTTCTTCTGCGCGAAACATCTTTATATATTGCGAATCCTCGCAATAAACCACTGGTTGTTAGTTCAGCGCCTTCGTCTGTCATTCTTTCACCATCCCGTGTCCAGCGCTGTTTGTTCCCGTCTTAATGTCTATTGATGTTTATTTCAGTTACAAAACGACATGCACATCATACGCCGTTTCAGAATACGGGTGAAAGTTGCCTGCGAAGGCACTGTCTTAAAAAATAATGCTTTATAGGCAGCGAACCTTAACCCACCTTTCCTAGGCTGTTGGGAAAGCCAAGCCTGATTGGTTCTTTGCATATGTTATTGTTGAGATCACTGCCGTCAGGCTTGAAGTTAATATTCTGTAAAATGGCAGCCGCTGAAAATGAGAAATACGATCACTAAGTGATTAGAAGCGGCCATAACTTTTTCAAAGATCTGTATGTACTTCACTGCGAAAGCCTTCAGGAAATCATTGTACAGTTTGCTTAAAGCAGGGGTCTGCCAATTGCGGCCCGCGGGACAATATTATGTGGTCCTCTGCACGACGTTAGAACCCCCCTCCCCCTCTTCCTTGTTACTTTCTACGTAGAGGCCTAAATGGCAGTTTTTACCTCAAATGGGGTTAGACAGGAAGAAAGGTAGATCCCTTCCAGTTGACATTATTCCCCCCATCACCTTAGCCAGATAATGTCTCACGATTATTGTGAATTATAACGATATTGATAATTCGGCTATTCTACTGATAGTGGGTAACGATTATCATTATTTCTTGATAATTAAATCTATTGATAACTATCTATATCTGTTGATTATAGATAACTATTACTGCCAATTCGGTGAATTTTTCACTTTGCCCCGCCCCACCGTTTTGCCGCATGGCCTTCGCTGTAACGGCTTCATGCAGCTCGGCCTTCTTCTTCAAAAGGTTTCCGACCCCCGTGCCCAAAGTTAGTTCCCTTAGAATGAACACATCATAAACACACTCCGGAATAACGTTACTCCGCATTGTTATGATGTAGCAGGAATATCGGCTTTCTCGTGTACATGGAAACTGCTTTCATATGAACATTGAAAGAAAAAATCCGGCAGATCACACGCGTTGAGGGGATCACTTTCATGCGAAGCCGTCCACGAGCAGTCTTTAATGTATTTTCTTTTATTTTGAGCCTGGCGTTACGAAGTGGGCTGGCGTCTTCATGTAAATCAAATAGTTCTGCGTATATCGTGGGCTTACCAGGCACACCGACTAAACTGGCGTGTAAAGGGCAGGGCATGGTACGACGTGACGCCTGCACGCACGTTAGAGCAGAGCCGTCAGCTTCATCGCAACGAAATGCACGCTACAGTGCGATGATAGCCATATTGCTTCATATTCTCGTTAAAACTCCAGGCTACTCACTAACTACCGAATATCTGTCTCCTGATAAAATAAAATTCACAAGGAATAGCCACAAGCTCAACCTCACACCGTTACAACCGCGTACTAACCTATTAAATGCGAAGCATTTCTTAGCGAACTTCGGCAACTTTGAGCGTATCTATCTATCTAGCTATCTAGCCGCCTACGACTTTGTGCTCCCCTGGCCGTATCGTTAATGGGATTTATACCAAATTTGTTATGGCCTAACATGACTGTATGACGAACGTAAATGGCTGGTCATATCATGAAAATCATGACTAACTTGTCATGAAAAGTATGATTTACATGCCACGCTCATGGCGCGCTCGCGGCCGTTTCGTTAGCTTGATATACACCAAATTTGGTATTGAGTGACATGACTGTATGACGAACATAAATGACAAGTGGTAATATGAAAATCTTGGCATGCATGTCATCTGCAATGCCATTTACATGCCACGCTCATGGTGCGCTTGCGTCCAGTTCACTCGCTTGACATACACCAAAATCGGTATATCGCGACGTGACTGTATGACGAGCACAAATGACAGGCCGTAACATGTAAAACATGCCATGCAAATTATGTGAAGCATGATTTGCTCCTTCTGGCTGCTTCGCATTACATCGATTCCCACAGTGCGTGGTATCTGCCGGCTTTTTTAATTCAGCTGCTTTCCGCACACTATTGAAATAGGTTAGGCAGATCCCAAGTGCCATGGGAAACGATGTTATGCGAAGCTTGCGGAGGTAAGGTGACTATGTTGTGACGAAATGACGCTAAAGATATGTACAAATGTTGTGAGCGCAGACATATGTTGAACAGTCGCATATATTTCATATAAGCAGTTGTTCAAAGTTGCGTAACGAGGCCAACAGAAACATGGGTATCACCAACACCAGAAGCTGATATGTAGCGCTTGTGCTGGCGACGATGGTAGCCCTGAATAGTGCTACGTAAGCCAACTACACTAGATTGCGCTTAAGTATACAATTGACGTTAACCTGACATGACTCCTTCATCGTAGGAGTACATATCTAATGTTCTTAAATTTAGATAGCCAGCACTGCAACCACAACTGCCATTTTACCAACATTACGCCTGCATAGGGTCTTCTTCCAATGCAGTTTCTAGACGCGACGTGACTCTGTGGTAGAACACTTCATCGCCACGCAGAATCCTTGGGTTTGATTCCTGCGGGGACTGTGATTTCTTTTCTTTGCATTCGTCGGGTAAACGCTGCCGGGGTCAGTTTTTCTTAACGCTCCCGCATTTAAGTTACCAATGTCTGTCCTCGCCGTTCCTGGGTAGATATAAATTGTCAAACACCTTTGGCGCATACCCGCATACCGCGGCCCATGGTATACGGGTATGAGCCACAGGTGGCTGGAGAAATCAATTTGACGACGTCCGCGACGGAGATTTCACGTTATTCAAGACACGACCAGCCAGACATATTCGTCCAAGTTAAGAAGGTGATCATGAGAGCACCCAGACGTAGCCGGCTAGATAGACAGATAGACAGATAGATAGGTCGATCGATCGATCGATAGATAGATAGATAGATAGATAGATAGATAGATAGATAGATAGATAGATAGATAGATAGATAGATAGATAGATAGATAGATAGATAGATAGATAGAGACGTATGTACAAACGCTCAAGGTGCTTGCAGTGCGCGAGGAAATGCTTCGCATTTAAAATGAACTTTATTGCCTGGTACCACTAGATTGCTGTCTTTAAAAGATTTCTTGCATGGATGCATTCATTTACGCTTTCTTAAGAACTTCATTGTTTGTTTTTTGCAATTTTGCATTGCTTTCTATTCGGTTGTATCACTGCAGAAAACCTAATTCTGCGAGAGCCCAACTGGGGCTGCCGTATGCAAAAATAAAATATTACATAATTATTACAAGTAGCGATCGTTGGCGTATTCGAGCAAATGACCTATGCCTCTACAGCTTGTAGCGTCATAGGTGCACATATATAATGCTTGTTACATTCTTATAAAAGCAGATCGCTAACGTTGTAAACACAAATGGTGTTGCCCCGACGCGACGACTGTAAAAGGTCTGTTTTCTGAGGAGCTTGAAGCACTGCGTGGCTCTGTGGTTTAAAAAGATTGAATCTCGGCAGTGCAACTGTATGCGAATAAATTGCCGAGTAACTTACCTCTGGGGCTATACCTGTGGACGATGGTCGTGAATATGTCTCGTAGGGCAATCAAGGCGTTCATCGGAGACATATTTTCAAAGGTTACTTTTGCCGTGCACTGTAAAATCGTAAAACAGGTGTTCACTGTTGAAACAATGCTTTGGAAAACCGTGCTTCCTTCTACATTTGAAGGTATGTCAATCATTATGACATTTAAAGATAAACTCGGAGTGTACCGGGTACATTTCAAAGTGTGGTATCTCATTTAATACAGAAAATAACGCTACTATATTGTGACCAAGCATGTGGGTCTTTGGCTACTCGACACCGATGTCATTGATTGACAAAGAGTATGATTATCTGTAAAGACAGTGACCTTTGACTCTACACCATGACTGTATGTGTGCTGCTGTTTTCTACAAGCCTTTCTTTTTTGTTTTAGGGGCGAAGCTCCTTATGCCGTGGGTCGTGCGTCCCCTGTAGTTTGTAGCACGTAGTAGCCACCTGCGTAACCAGCAGTATCTCCCTGTGTGATGACGATGACGCTGCCATCACGGCACACCACATGGAATGTACTGACTATGCGTCATAACGATGACGCTGATGACGATGACGATCGCGATGCCATACAACACATGGCATCGCGATATGGTCTCACATGCATATCGTTTGACCACATGCAACCAACCACCATCACGTCTTTGATGATGTACTGGGCGAATTTCACCGAAGATTCGCGGTTTACCGATGAACCTCCGAAGCTTCGCCCACTCATCATCATTCACTCCGTGCATATGCTGTGATTTTTTATCTAGTCTCCTCGGCTGTGAGAGCACTGACGAGCTTGTCAACAGGTCTGCAAGGGTATGCGTATAATGACATTGGGTAAAAGCAATACCTCACGAGAGCTCGTTTGCCTAACTGAGTGAAACATATTCTTTATATAAACATCATTACTCCTTTATCTACTGGTCATCATCGAAGAGGGCTGTCAAACCTCACTGTCCAATACACGACCGTGCTTTATTCAGTAGAAGTCTCGTCTCACGCTTTCTATGGAGAATTCGAATAGAATACAGGAATCAAAGCGGGTTTGTAAACTGTTAGTAAACTGGAAATGTATGTCGAAAATAATGCTCTATCGAGCTATTAGAACACGTAAACAATCGCATTAATACGTCCTGTATGTGAAATTGGAAGTGTCGTGTGTGCTGTTCATAATTTAATTTCCTTTTTTTTCTGCTACTCTTTTTTCGTTTAGTTTGCGTGTAGTTTCATGACCATCACACTAATCGCCATTTCTTGCTCTTACTGTTGTGCAACCTAGCAGTGTAGCGCCTTCGAGTGGTCTCATTTGTGTAACACTCTAATGTGTTTTCACTCTCTAAGAGGCGCGCTGCTTTCGATGAATAATAATCACTGACGTAGCCGAAGGACCACACCCTTCCCCCCCCTACCCCAAATTTTTTTCAGTTTTGAGTGTGTGTAATAAATACGCATTCATAAAAAAGCACGCGTAATCGTACATAAAATATGGTTGAACCCTCCCACCTGCCCCCAGCCAAAACAAATTATCGCTGCACTACTGAGAATGATAAAGCAAATATCTCTTTTTCCTGTTCTGTTGAGGCTCAAGCGATGACGTTTAGCAGAAATATGCATAAAAAAATTACACCGTCTCCCGCTAAAGGGAACCATGTGTAGATGCGAAGCAGCGGGCGCTAACGCTTACACTGGCGGCGGCGTTGACGCTGGCGCTCATCGCAGCGTTGCGCAGGAGAGAAACCTGGGGAGGCGGAAAGCACGCAGTGATGGACCGGTGTTTCCTACTGGAACATGCCAATCGCTGCTAATGGGCAATGAGAGACAGAAGACTCCGACTGGACACAGAGACTCGCAGTCCACTTTTAGTTAACGCGCACGCTGCGAATTTTTATTGTTCAACAACGCACAGGAGAAATCTCCCACCGGCACCACCTTGGAGGTCAAGATCCAGTGCCATATATACGGGGTGGCCAGTGAACGGTTGTGCAGCCCAAGCAGTCGGTTTTTTCAACCAAGAAACTCGCTAGCAGACGCTGCCTGTGTCGGCGTCGCGAGGCGAGAGAGGGGGGGGGGAGCGTAGGAGAGGAGAGAGGGGGGCGCGCATGCGCAGTGGGAGTGTGGACGCTGCGGGCAGAGATGCCTAGATAAGAGAGGGGGGGAGCGTAGGAGAGGAGAGGGAGGTGAAGCGCGCATGCGCAGTGGGAGTGTGGACGCCGCGGGGAGGGATGCCTAGAGGAGAGGGGGGAAAGGAGGTTTTTATTTTTTTTTGAAAGGGTTTGCGCATGCGCAGTAAGGGTGGTCACGCCGCACACCACCACCACCGGATTAAACCCCTCTCTAAGATGATTCACATCTAAAAGGCGTGGCTTATAATTATGCAAATCTGCGCGATGACAATCAGTATTCCGAGATAACAAAGACTTACGAGATAGAAGCAAGCGACATTTTTTCTATAAATAAGCGCCTACTTACCCTTACAAGCGACATGTAAGCCTGGCCAGCTGTCTGGAAACCAAAATAAAGTAAAAGTAGGTAATACTTGCTTTTAAAAATAATAGAAAATGCGACAACTGCATGCATGAGTGTGCAACACGTGCCCAGTGGGATAATATAGCGGACAAGCTATTGCGCGGCTGAGCACGATCAGTTGGGTTTGGGATGATGCATGTAATGCGAACATATTAATGTTTCTTTTCTTCCTGCATCAGATTGCTGAGAATGGAAAATAACAAATTTTCTCGCTATTGCACAATACGATTTGGACTAAGCTTTTTTGCATTTCTTGCAGCTTTTTGAAGTTTCTTGTGCGACTTGATTTTTTTCTTGCTGTGTCGTTGAGGATAAAATTTTTCCAGAACCAACATTAGGCCATGTGTAAATTGAAGATTGAACGAAATGTCCCCCCCACTAAAAAAAAATGTAGGTGCGCAACGTGGACAAAAAAAAAAGAATTTTGTAATGTTGAGAGTCAGAGCTTCATAACATCCTCTATCAAGTAAATCAACTTCAACACGTGAAGATAATTTTTTTAGTATACTCACCTTTTTTCCAGTGCACAAATCAAGGTCATCTCCAAGACACTGTAAATAAACAAAAGAAATAAGTGTTGTAATTATTCTTATTGTCTGCTAATAAACGTTTCAGACAAATGAGTTTAGCGAATGTATTTAATTAGTTTTTTTTGCAATTTGAGGCCGGGCCTACTTCAAATTATTGCGTAAACGCACCCTTCGGTAACACAATAATGTAGTCATGCACAGGTAGGCTGAGATGTATTTCGTATGAGCTTATATAATGTTTACATGTTTCAGTGAAAAACTCAAATTTCTATGGATGGATTGACGAATGGGTGGACAGATAAGGCACATTTTTCTTGAATAAAAGACATCATTGTTTCAGCTCTACCACAGCTAGGAAGAGGCTTCTTGACCTTTTTTCATTACTCAGAGTAGAATGCATTGCGCAGCGTGTCCCCACGACATTTATTTAAACTTTGTCTTGTCAATCATAGGCAAACATTTTTAAAAAAGGGGAACTGAGGTACGCGAAGAAAGCTCACCACATATTGATCCCACTACATTATACCAGTCACCATAGCTAACGACATTTAATTACGCTATATTTCGTAAGTCATTAAAGGACGTCTAATTACGGTATTCAACGTACTAACCACTCCATTTTTTTCTGGCTGAACAAGAAAGCATGCGAAATATAAAAATTAGGTAGCTTCGCACTAGTGGTGCCAATTCCGAAGGAAGGGTGGGCAGGGTTGCCGTTGGGTGGATTTGAAAAGAAGCCAGAATTAAATCGAAAAGTTACGATAGTAGCCACGCCATTTAATTTTATCGTCAGACTTGGAGCCAAATAGAACACAAGCGGTATTACGAGTGCAGTTTTAGTTATTGTACAATAAATAATAGCATTCTAAATTAACATGACCATAAAAATTAGAGTACAATGTTTACCTCTTGCTTCGCCTTCAGGCCACAGATAAATTGCAAATAAATGAATGAATTATAATAATTTCAGGGTGGTTGAATATAGTTTATGTAAAATATAGTTCTTGCCAGATACAGAGTTATATTGGAACATTCCAGCCCAATAGTCAGTTTGAAATTACAACCTAAAAGTGTTTTTTTTTTGAAGCCGCAGACAGAATTTCATTAGTAGGGTTTACGTAATAGCAATCCAGATTCAGGAAGTGAAATCTGGTTGACGATGAGCTGCCCAACTTCATTTTGTTGCAGACTTCTGTTTTTTTAAAGTCCGTATTAGAACAGGCTCTGCGCATCAAAATTAGAAACTTGCGCCTAGCATCAGCATACATGGCGGGCAGCGTGAGCAGCGTGCCAGCCACGCGTTTGCTAATATGCATGCATCTTTGCCACTCCGTATTTGCAGGCACGCGGCGCGTTACTATGGGGTGCATCGATGCGCATCAGCCTGTTGGTGTGGGGAAGGACGCCGTGCGCATCGGCTACACGACAGAAAAGTTGAAAAATTATGTATTTTTTCTGCAAATAATAAGCAAAATGGCTACTTAATGCACCAAAAGAGGAGTTCAAAAGTAGTCAAAAAGTAGTCGTGGAGTGAACCTGACATTTTCGTCACCAGACAGGGTCGTAAAGTAGCCAATTGGTCACAAAGTAGCCACCAACGGCCACCCTGAGTGCAGGGCTGGGCAGCCTTCTTTGTTTGTCATCGGTTTTCTCTTTCCTCGTCTCTTTCCTTTTTCTCTTTTCCAATTTTTTCTGTTTTTTATTTTCTCTTCGTATTACTATTTTTCTTCATATTTTTCCTTTTCTTTCTCTCTCTTTCTATTCTCGCTTACTTCCTCTTTTTTTGCTATACAACAGCATACAACAGCCCCAGCCCATACAGTGCTGCGCACTTAATATGATCATCAAGACGCTTGAACAACAAGAGGAGAAAGACGTTTCGTTGGCACGATCGCGCGCTCAATATGCCGCAGATAGCTATGCTATTCGTGGTTTTGCTTGCGTTACGCCCAGCGATGACAGCATACGGCAGCATACGACAGGTCGGGTGCCTAAAGTGCTATGCACTTAACATGATCATAAAAACGCTCGAAGAACAAGAGGGAGAAGACCTCTCTTTTGCGCGAGCGTGCGCTCAGTATGCTACAAATGGCTATGCTATACATGATTTTACCTGCGTTACGCCAAGCGATGATCGCATACGACAGCATACGACAGCCCAGACCCCTGAAGTGTTCCGCACTTAATACACCACATGACTAGGCTGTAACGTGCACAAGAAAGCACCACCCTCAAAGCAGGTTCCACTGTGAGAGAGCCAAGAACAGAGAAAAAATAATATGATGGAGTTGGTGCTCTTAAGGTCCCCTAAACAACCTCTGAAAATACACAGAACGAGTGCGTTCTTCTCTCCTGACATTCTCCTGTCTTTTCGGCACAATTCATGACTGCAGCAGTCTCTTCACATGACGTCATGTAGACGTAAGCTCTGGATTGGTCGGTATACAGTGGAAATCAGTTGTGAATTTTTTTCCTATCCTGATTTGCCATGCAGTCGCACAAACGTTCTGCCTTGTCTCGCGTGGCTATCGTGCACGACCAACTGATTTCACCTCGTTTTGTGGGTTTTCGACAGAGCAAACAGAGATAACAGCGGGTAGCCGAAAATCGCGAAACCCTGATAGGCTCAGAGCTTAGTGTTCACATTGCTCACGTGTTTTATGAAGAAATAAGTGGCGAGGAGTAAATAGCGCCCGTATAACGGGTAGCGTAGGCGAGAAAGAAACCAATGTCTCTTCTTTAAACTCGGAGTGGTTTAGGGGCCCTTTAACTGTCACACCTCGGCGGAAGGAACGTGTTGCTATGCCTAATGCTTAAAACAAGCTCTGGCAGCTGTTGTTGCAGCGTTGATAAAGTGCACGAATGTAGTTTTCAGTTTTTCTGCAACACCTGCCGTCACAAGAGAGAATTGATAGAGCCAGGCATTTGTCGCAGAACGTGCAATGGCTTCCTTATCAATAAGATCAGCCGGCCGTCAAACAGGAAAGATGAGTGTGACGTAGAATCGAGCGGGGCGTATCGCTGCGAAATCACCGCATATTTTTCACGCGCATTACGTGCCATTGACAAGAGTGATAACGCTGTCTGTGAAAGCCTGCCACAGGCCAAACGGTTAACTGGAACATGCTTCAATATGGTGGTATGCTAGTCCAGTTGGTGCAATATATTTTAGATTGTTTGAGCGGAAAACAGAAAAAATAGAAGGAAAGAACTTGCCAGGACAGACGCTCAGCTTACGACTGCAGTGTATTGGAAAGTTTTCTCACACGAGAGCACCGAATCGCGCATGTGCACATTGATAAGGTGGCGATGTGATATGGTGATTGAGTGTTGGACGTGGAGGTCGCCGGATTGAATACCATGTCACATGGTATTCTTTTTTGTATTCCGCGGGTGTCTGTAGTAAGCAGAAAAACACTAATACTTAATAGTTAGAAAGTTAGAAACTGTCTAATCAGCCGTTTTGCAAACTGATCTACGACTTTCTCTTTGCAAATTTTTGCCAGATTCGTTGTTTCAAAAGTTAGCTCATTCGACGTGCTTAATTAGGCAATTAAGAAAAAAGACAAAAGATAGTGTTAAATACTCCAGGCAACCAGTCAGCAACCTCCATTTGGTCGCTTCGTCACAAAGTGCTTCGGCATAGTTTTAAGTTCTGGCTAAAGATAGCTGAGGCACCCGGCATATAACATGCTCTGGCGTCGCCAGGGGGGCGGGGTTGGCCATTCAAACCACCCAAATTTTTTTTTCAGTTTTGCATGTGTTAATGTATACTCACACATGCAAACGCAAGCACAAACTTGCACAAAAAATGCTTCTGGCTAGGCTGCTGATGAAATGTATTTTGTAATTTTGATAATTTATTTCTTATAATTTGCCTCGAAGTCGTGTAGCACTATGTTATGCCATCACAAACTTAAGAAAACAATAGAAAAAAAACAGAAATGTTATCAAATGACATTTTGCAAGTAAACTACGGCATAAGCGACTGAGATTTTTTCGAATTACGAGACCATATAGAATTAGGCAGTTTACTTAACTACGACAAAGACAAAGTGTAATATACATTTGCTTGGTTTTATATAATGGCGAAGACGTTGAAAAAGGGATTGTTTTACCTCTCCAATGTTCATAACGTTTGGGATCGCTCCCTCAATGCAGGTATCGTCTGAAGCTAGTCTCGTTGTGGTGTCGGGGGTGGTGACATTGTCCGAAGATGGCCTCAGCATAGGTGTGGTCTCCTCTGGGACCAGTTGTCGTCCCGGTACTTGCAGTGGTGGCTTCTGTTGATGTGCTCTCTAAGAAAAATAAGTGTCTGCATTCAATACGGGGTACGTAATCCAGCGCAGTTAATTAAAGCACCGTTCGTATACTTGCAGCTGCTGCAGACTCTGGGGAGTTTGCTTTACAAAATAAGACCTTTAGCAGAGTGTAACGTTGGGCGAGTTGGCGCGCAGCCTAACGAAATACTTGTAACTCAGCTGAGAACGAGGAAGAAAAATTAAGAAGACATGGTTTTGGTTATGCCTTTGGTATCGATGTGGGGGGATTTATTTTATTTTGTGCCTCATATTGAACTTTTTCCCTGAGTTAGAGGATGTATTGATAGCAATGGTAGCATTAATTTCGACTGGCAATTTCTTCGAATCTGCCCGGGTTTGCTTAAGTAGCACATTTGTTTCTGTTTATGACTAGCACATGTACTACGAAAATGCATTTTCATTGGTTCATGTGTAGTTTATGTCCTATGCAACATCTTTCTCTCATGTAGTGACCAGACTCTTGATAGAAGCCTCGACTCGGATATTTCTCCTAAAGTTTTTAGACATGTTGACAATTTTCTTGTATCTCTAAAAATTTCTAACTCTTCGACCTCTTGTGGCGATGTGAACCATGTTTTGTCGGTCTTTAAACAGCGTGGCAAAGGCTTAAGGTTCACTCGTGAGCTACCTCAAAATAGTTATTTGCAGTCCTTAAACGTTAACCTGTTGTTAAACGCTACCAGGGAAAGGAATGTTGCGCGTAGAAAAGAAACCACAAGGACGCCCACTGTTTTCTTTTCTATGTGCACCGTTCATTTTAGTGGTTGCTGAAATTATGATGCAAGCTGCTACCGACACAAGGGTACAGCGGAGGTTGATCTTTCGTGACGTCAAAAAATGTGAAATGAAAGTCGTGAAACTAAAAAAGAGAACTATAAAAAGGTAGTAATGAATCTGGTTAATGATTTTATACGATAGATATGATAATGAGAATTAAACTGAGCGCAGAAAATGTTTAGGAGCCACGTCGATCGGTAATTAAAACTTAATTAAAATGGCCAATTGCACCCTGAAAGCACAGATAAGTGCCGATAGGCCCGCCATTAGTGAACGCAGGAAGCTGAAGATCTGTGGGTACGTAGTACCCAAGAGTTGGGCTAGAAAGGGCTGTTCTTACTACGTGTAATACATAATCACGATTAATTCTAGCTATCATTATCACGTAGAATGTCTGTGGCTTCGCAGCAAATATCTCTAGGAAGACGGGATTTGTAATGCAGGCACATGTACAACAGTATACCGTAGTAGAGTACTGTTAGCTTCAGTTGAGAGTAGGGAAAATGATCACCTCACTCGCCGTACCCGCGCCTAGTTTGCGCTGCTACCTCCACCCTCGTGGAGGCGCTCGCATCGCGCGCGCCGGCTACACCGTAGGCTGCACTGCGCTTACATCACACGTGCGTCAGGGGCGCAGCGTGCGCTTACGGTCTGCTTACGCAACGGCGCTCACATCACGCCCTCCTCTCCTTTCTCCG
>JALIZH010000082.1:0-19072 GCA_030522465.1 Rhipicephalus appendiculatus
CGATAGATCCTGGCGGAACTATTGTTCAAGGTGAACAGCTGGAGAGGAAAATCATGAGGGCCTTCTTCTCAGGAAACGTGTGGTGCAGCAACGTCATGTCAGTAGAATTAAGCGCGAAATGTAAAGTTTTGTTGGTACTAGAATGCCACTTAAACAGTGTTCACTTTTGTGAATGGGTCCCAAAGAATGTACTGTGTTTCCAGAGTTGCATAGACTTTCGTTAGTTCACTTGGGCAGCCCTATGTGAAAGACTTTTAATTGTTTCCCCCGCAATGGCAAGCGGGCAAGTTTCACCGGACAGGTGCTGTGAACGATGAGAAGTGTAAAGGAAAACAAAAACTGTGCATTTCATTAGATATTAATTTTTAACAGATTTGTGCTGTGACAGCGCCATCATGCAAATGCAACTAAGACAACATTTAAAATGCTGGAGAAGCAAATACGCATCTCTCATATATATATATATATATATATATATATATATATATATATATATATATATATATATATATATATATATATATATATATATACATATAGTGTTGACATGCGAGCCCCCCCCGAACAAAATTCCTAGCTACGCCACTGATATATATATATATATATATATATATATATATATATATATATATATATATATATATATGTGTGTGTGTGTGTGTGTGTGTGTGTGTGTGTGTGTGTGTGTGTGTGTGTGTGTAAGGCGACGGCAAACACCCGAACACCCCGCTTAGAGTGTCCACGCAGTTGCTGTCGCAATATAAGAAGCCCTGTACTCGCACTGTCCCATGCACTTTTTAACAAATTTTAGATCGACAATCCGTATCTCTGTTGCCGCCCTTTCAGCTTTTGCAAGCGGGACCATAATGACCCTTTTCGCCATAGCGGCACCTTATATTGGTACAGCTGCAAGGGTGCGTATACATTCCTTTGAGCCTAATTTTTTAGGTCATTCTCATTACAATGGTTTCTTATTAAATCATGTGTTTTCCACAGCTGTTCTCTTCGTTTTACTCATCGGCATCTGGTCCATTCGCTGGACTTCTGATTCTTGCCATCTCATCGCCATGGGTGAACGCAAAGGTGAGATTTTATCGCACGCCATGAGAAAAAGTGCGAGTGTCAGTCTAACATGCGAGTGATTGACACCTGCACGTTTAAATGCACATATATACGCCATAAAGTGCACAGGAGGATGACCACCCTTGTAGCTCTATTGGTAGAGCATCGGACGCGTCATTGGGAGGTCGCTGGTTTGGTCCCTGCCAGCGCCAAGTTATCTTTTTCGTCCACTTTTCTTTCTTCATATTTACTTTACTATTACTACTAATAACATCCCATATACTTTCCTTGGCGCCATTATCTGTTAGTTCTCGCTAATATTGTGTCTAACAAAGAAAAACGAGCCCTTCAATTTCGACTTCTTTCCTTCATTCATGGAAAAGTGATGTTATTCGTGTCATAGCCTGCAAATCGTGTTCGTCATGAGTTCATATCCTCCTATGACAATTTCGATATGTACAAAAAGTATACGACCGCGATACGCCACGGTGTAGGTGGCTAGATAGATAGATAGATAGATAGATAGATAGATAGATAGATAGATAGATAGATAGATAGATAGATAGATAGATAGATAGATAGATAGATAGATAGATAGATAGATAGATAGATAGATAGATAGATAGATAGATAGATAGATAGATAGATAGATAGATAGATAGATAGATAGATAGAAATGGTCAATGTTGCTTTCGTTCGGTTAGAAATGCTTCGCATTTAGTGGCACATATAAAATGCTATTATACAGAACACTGTCAATCAATTTGATGGTGACAAAATGAAACTGAAGTGCGGTTTTGAACTTGTCGGTATTAGTTATGCTTGTAAGTCAAGCGGCTAGTTTAATGAAATCTGTGCTCGTCTGGGGTACAAATGAACATGAAATGGCAAGGATCTCGCAGTGCGAAAAGTTTGCTTTTGGGTGATGCTTAATGCGAGAGGAAACATTTGGTGGCGGTTGAAAAAAGATTGATTGCAAGGGCGAGTTGTGGTGGTAAATTTTGTGAAAAAGACAGAGGAGATTCCGAGTGTACATAGGAAGTTCCTGGCATGTGCACTGTTCAGTTTCACCAGCGAAAGCGATCGGATTGCACCATTCCGCCAAAATTAGCAGCTGTTGCATCTTAGAAATCTCAAAGCGACAATTCAAGTGTGATTAATGTCTCTCAATTGTCGCGATTGATTTAGTGTAATTGATGTCTCTAGTCATCTTAAGATGTTTTCAGCCCCTTACAAAATAATGCCGAAGGTAGCGAGCGGATATGCCAGAGCCCACATTGTGGAAATTTACGGACAAATTTCTCGAAATGCCTGGTATATGAATTGTGCTGGAGGTAATGTTTTCTTTTTCGTGACTTCATACCGCTTGATGACTGCCTGTCTGGTCCTTCAGGGTGCTGCTTGGGGCACGCTGTTAGTATGTGTCTTGCAACTGTGGCACGCAGTAGGAAGGAGCGTGTCCCCCCATTGCGCTGCCTCCGGCCTTCACTGGTACCTTGGGCCGATGCTCGAACGAAAGTTCGAGTAACTCGAGCATTTTTCATCCGCTGCTGCATGACAGGTACGTAATCATTTATACCCATCACATACTCGTGAAATGTGACTTCCACAATTCGCACGTGGCGATAGTTCGCTTTAAAGAACCTCAAATGCTAAAGGCTTATTGCCCAGATCTTAACTGTAATGCGTAAGCATTCTTAGGTAGCACCCTAGAAAATCTGTCCTTCTGTCTGTAACATAACGCCTTTCTGATAAGGATACTACGGCAGCACAGAGAACGTAATAACAGGAAATATATAGCAATGTGTAGTGAATAACGACACGAACGGACGACTTGCCAGGTGTAGGGGCTCCAACACCTTAGCATCTTGGGCATTCAGCTCTGAAGCTTGAAGTGTACATTAACGCGAAATGGTAACCTTTCAAGTGTGTAGGGTATGTAAGTAACCCCGAACCGTTGAAGTGCAGCAACTGTCAAACCCTCGATCTCCAAAGTATATAGGGACTGGAGCACTGAGCCTTTCAAGCATGTTGTTTACCGAAGACGATGGAGAAGAGCAAGTAACGTAATGCCTATAACGACTCGAACCCACGATTTAAAATGTGGATCGGGGCTGAAAACATCGATCTTCTGAGCATGTAAGGTATCCAACCGATCACCTCTGATGTACGCGGGAACTACCCTCGACCTTGGAGGTATAGAGGGACTCAAACATAAACCTTCCAGCTATGTAGGGTATGAACGAAGACGGCGATGAGCAAGTGGGATAATGCTTACGCCGCCTTAGAAAACCCCGGTAGAGTTCCCACAGAAATTTTAGAGTGCAGCTCTTAGGCACCCGTTCCCGCGTTGAGCGACGTCGGCGTCGTCGTAACCGGCAGAGCGAACGAGGACGAAAGAGAGCGAACGCGAAGCGCTGCGGAGGATGAAAGACGGCGATAGCGAGGAGAGCACAAGGAGGACGGAATGGCAGTGGCGAGAAGACAGGTTCTGCGGTGGCCACACGCGGCACCACAGTAGCGCGCGCAGTCGTGTGGTTGCCGATGACGTCCTCACTAAGGTATACGGCGAAGGCTTCTACAAATACCATATATGAAAATAAAGCCCTGCATTAGTGCAGGCCTGTTCGCATTAGGCACTATGCAGTATTGAATCAGGCAGTACAGTAATCGTCGGTGAATGTCTTTGTGTATAAGTATAGAGAGTTGGGCAAGTTGTTATGAATACATTTTGGGAAGAATTCAACGCGAACACAATAGATCAGGACTTATAAAGGACTTCGCGCCCGTTTGTCTTCTTTCCTTAAGTCCTCGTCTATTGTGTGCGCGCTGAATTCATCCCAGAATGTTTCTATTCCGTAGATAGCGAGGTAGTTTTCGTGCGATATGATCTTTTGTTGTTGCGTTGCTTCCTGGTAAGTTTATGGTAATTAAGTTAAATCTCTTATTCATTTCACTCTTGCGCTTGTTTAACCCATATATAGGCGCGATATTTGTAAGCCCCTTTGTGTCATACGCTTGTTCTCTTCGAAAGTGTTTGTGCTAAGAGTGCGATCGAAGTATTCCCGTTAACTGAAGTCGTATGTGTGTAAATACCTCTTCTCAGTCACACCCGTTTAAAATAAAAGAGAAGCCATGAAGACAAAGAACAGTATGCTGCAGGCAAAACAGGAAAGAGAAAATGTTTTCCTATGACAAAAAAACAAAAACAAACAAAATGATAATCAATCTCACGTGATGTTGGAAATGATGTGAGCAAACTGATAATAGGTGCTTTCGAAGAAAACTGATCTTGATTGGTGAGGATTATCAAATATAGAATACATAATTAATTACGACCAAACTGTGCGCGCTGAATTCCCTCATTCCTCTGATTAACATAAGCGTCAATCGTGCCCTTCCTGGAACCCGTTTGCATGAATTCAGTTACCTCAACTCGCCTTGTGTTTAACATCGATGACATCCGTATCACGGCGGTACAATGAAGGTAGTGCGTTCAGGTGTCGCAAAAGCGTTGTCTTATTAAATGGCATTTCGCAGCAGCTTCAGAACTATACAGAAATAAGATATGTGAAAAGGGTTGTTGGCGCACTTGACCGAGTTGGAATTATTTTGTGCACAAAAGACAGTTATATCAACAAGACAAAACTAGACAGCGTACAAAAGTGGGCGAGTTGGTTGAACTTCATGGTTTAAAAAGCAGCGCAAAAAGACGGTACACAAGATGAAGGAGGACACAGGACAAGCGCTGAACTAGCAACTGTCGTCTTTATTGAAAGAAAGCGAATAAATACAAGCATTTTCGCTGCGTGCGCACCCTCTAAGCTGCAGAAATGGTCACGTTTTTTCAAGTAGGCTGATTTCACAATCATGAAGATAGATAGATGGGGCGGAAATGCAAGTATCATGATTTTTCTTGGTGTGGAAAGCTTCGATGATTTCACGTGATCTTTGATCCACGTGCCTGAAGATGACATGCGTACGATCAAACAAAGGTTTACAGCCACATGAGCGACAATGAGAAGACAAATGTGATGTGGGTGTGCCCTTCAATGTGTTGCTGCGTTGGCGGAGCCTCTCGTTAAGGCAGGCGCCAGTCTGTCCTATATAGACTTTTCCATGTGTTAATGGGATATTGTAAACAACACCACACACGCACGTTACAAATCGAGTGCGATGCTTAACGGAGCACACATTCTTTTTTGCTAAACATGCCATCGTTCTATCTACAGCGGCGCATGCTCTCCCTACCTTTCCGCGAGCGGAGAACACAACATTTACGTCAAAGCCTTTTGCAATTTTTTGAGCCTGTGTGACAGTCCATGAACATATGGAATGACAGCGAAATTCTTAGGCTTATCAGTGGAGCTTGTGCGTTGCCCAGACCGTGCTGCAGATAGCTTCAAAGATTTTAGCAACCTGAGGGAAATACATGATAAGGTTGAACTAGGGAAGCCGGCATTTTTTAACCGAGCCAACTGTTCCTGAAAGCTGGCTTCGACCTTATGGTGACAAGACTTGTTAAGGGCAGATTTTAGCGAATTGAAGGCAATGCCATTCTTCACTATCTTAGAGTGTCCTGATGAATAGCTCAAGAGTGATTTTTTTGCACGTGGCGAGAAACACCAGCACAGATGGTCCGGTTCAGTATACAGACACAGATCTAAAAATCTAATAGCACCATTGACGGGCAATTCAGTCGTGAACAGCAGCCCAAAGGCATTGTCTTTGAATATGCTCTGTACGTCATGCATTAGGGAAGTACAAGCGTCACTCGGCAGGAAGATTAAAAAGGCATCGACGTAGCGAAATATCTTAATAACTAGACCTTGCACCTTCATTTCTATCGCGCGATCAACAACAGACAAACAAATATTACTGAGTACAGGCGCCACTTTTGAACCAATGCATATTCCGGATTTTTGCACATACGGCACACCCTCCCACATCACAAAAGTCGCGTTTAGATAGAAACTGAGCAGTTCTAGGAAGGCCTCTGTCGTTGTACCACACTTGTTTCTAAACGCAAGTTCGTCGTTGTCTTCGGCTATACATTGTTTTACTGAAGCCATAAGCTTGTCGTGAGGCATAGAATAAAAAAGGTCTTCAACATCAAAACTAGCAACTGAACAAGAGCCAGGGTTTTGGGAGGACAGGTACTCAGTAAGATGGCTAGAACTAGGTATGATGAAGGGATCTTCTATACCTAGGGAGGAAAGATGCTTTTTAAGGTAACCGGAAACAACTTCTTGCCAGGAATGGCGCTCAGTGACAATGGAGCGGAAAGGAATGTCGACTTTATGCGTTTTTGCGCTAAATAAAATGCTGAGTGTGTCCTCTTTTGCTTTTTCAATCGACGGGGCAAGACGCTCAAGACCTATTTCATGCATGAGGGTTAGAGCCTCTTTTTTTAACACGAGCAGATTTGATTGAAACCGGTTTGAAGTTCTTATTAATAGCAAAAGCGGCTTTTTCAGAAAACATCATGTCGGACACCACAACAAAGGAACCTTCCTTGTCCGACTGTAAAAGCCTAAGATTGTTCTGCACGAAATAGTCCACCAGAGGTTTTAACCGGCCAGACAACCGCGGCCTACCTGGATGCTGGCTCAAGGCGGCCACAAGTGTCTTTTGGCAGGAAGGGCGCTCCGGGTCGGGAACTCGATGAGAGATGCTGCGAGACAGAGCCAGCTTATCGAGCACCGTCAGCTGGGGCTCGAAACAAAATTTTGGACCAAGTTCGAGCATACCGCGGTGCTTGTCCGGGAGAACATGTCCACCAAGAACGACCACGTCAGTCTTTTGGGCAGGGCACTTCTTTTTTCCCGGCAAAGTCGGGCGAACACTGTTCCAAAGAAATTCCACCAATGAATCCGTTGTCCTGCACCACTCAGCGGGAACGCGGCTGTTTCTTCCATGGCGAGTTCGGGACAAGCAAACAAGGCGAAGATAGTCGCCCAAGAACCTGGCCTGTCGCCACCACTCTGAACGAAGCAGACGGCAGAGACGACGGGCATGACTAGGAGAAGGTTGCAGAAACCCACAAAGACTCTGAACGTCAGGGGGGGGCAGATAGAAGCCTTGGCATACCAAGAAGCAGATTGAAAAAGCAAAAGAGGACACACTCAGCATTTTCTTTAACGCAAGAACGCATAAAGTCGACATTCCTTTCCGCTCCATTGTCACTGAGCGCCATTCCTGGCAAGAAGTTGTTTCCGGTTACCTTCAAAAGCATCTTTCCTCCCTAGGTATAGAAGATCCCTTCATCATACTTAGTTGTAGCCATCTTACTGAGTACCTGTCCTCCCAAAACCCTGGCTCTTGTTCAGTTGCTTGTTTTGATGTTGAAGACCTTTTTTATTCTATGCCTCACGACAAACTTATGGCTTCAGTAAAACAATGTATAGCCGAAGACAACGACGAACTTGCGTTTAGAAACAAGTGTGGTACAACGACAGAGGCCTTCCTAGAACTGCTCAGTTTCTATCTAAACGCGACTTTTGTTATGTGGGAGGGTGTGCCGTATGTGCAAAAATCCGGAATATGCATTGGTTCAAAAGTGGCGCCTGTACTCAGTAATATTTTTTTGTCTGTTGTTGCTCGCGCGATAGAAAAGAAGGTGCAAGGTCTAGTTATTAAGATATTTCGCTCAACGATGACTTTTTAATCTTCCTGCCGAGTGACGCTTGTACTTCCCTAATGCATGACGTACAGAGTATATTCAAAGACAATGCCTTTGGGCTGCTGTTCACGACTGAATTGCCCGTCAATGGTGCTATTAGATTTTTAGATCTGTGTCTGTATACTAAACCAGACCATCTGTGCTGGTGTTTCTCGCCACGTGCAAAAAAATCACTCTTGAGCTATTCATCAGGACACTCTAAGATAGTGAAGAATGGCATTGCCTTCAATTCGCTAAAATCTGCCCTTAACAAGTCTTGTCACCATAAGGTCGAGGTCAGCTTTCAGGAGCAGTTGGCTCGGTTAAAAAATGCGGGCTTCCCAAGTTCAACCTTATCATGTATTTCCCTCAGGTTGCTAAAATCTTTGAAGCTATCTGCAGCACGGTCTGGGCAACGCACAAGCTCCACTGATAAGCCTAAGAATTTCGCTGTCATTCCATATGTTCATGGACTATCACACAGGCTCAAAAAAATTGCAAAAGGCTTTGACGTAAATGTTGTGTTCTCCGCTCGCGGTAAGGTTGGGAGAGCATGCGCCGCTGTAGATAGAACGATGGCAGGTTCAGCAAAAAAGAATGTGTGCTCCGTTAAGCATCGCACTCGATTTGTAACGTGCGTGTGTGGTGTTGTTTACAATATCCCATTAACATGTGGAAAAGTCTATATAGGACAGACTGGCGCCTGCCTTAACGAGAGGCTCCGCCAACACAGCAACACATTGAAGGGCACACCCACATCACATTTGTCTTCTCATTGTCGCTCATGTGGCTGTAAACCTTTGTTTGATCGTACGCATGTCATCTTCAGGCACGTGGATCAAAGATCACGTGAAATCATCGAAGCTTTCCACACCAAGAAAAATCATGATACTTGCATTTCCGCCCCATCTATCTATCTTCATGATTGTGAAATCAGCCTACTTGAAAAAACGTGACCATTTCTTCAGCTTAGAGGGTGCGCACGCAGCAAAAATGCTTGTATTTATTCGCTTTCTTTTAATAAAGACGACAGTTGCTAGTTCAGCGCTTGTCATGTGTCCTCCTTCATCTTGTGTACCGTCTTTTTGCGCTGCTTTTTACACCATGAAAAACTAGACAATGCGGCAAAGTTTAATATGCAGTAGGTGTTAGCATAAATTTTTACATGCACGCTGTCATCAAGAAGTTTATGAACCATCTTAACGCTTTACTTCCCTTCGGTTTTTTCAGTACAGTTAATGAAAAGAAAAATAGTAGAAACTACAGCAGCGACATGCATTACAGTTTGACAGCTGCTAGATATAGCTATACATGTTATAAGCACTCTGCTTTCGAGAATTGTTTAACTATGCGATTCGCATCAAGTCTGACATGAGGCGCACAACGTAAGTTTTCACTTTGTGGATGGAAGGCAGTTGAACGGAATTATTCTTTTATTAAGTTGTTGTTGTGTAATTTCCGCTCACTTTATTGCTTTTGAGTCTGTTTTACACAATCACCAGTGCTCTAGTACACACCTTCACTGGTTGCGTACAGGCATTACGCAGTCATTACGAATGCTGTGCGTCACTTCAACTGAATTTCCAGGGAATACGTGTTGCCACTTTACGAGGTGTCTTTCTATGTGATGTCTTTCGTGGGAGCACTTCTGACATTATTTCTGGGAACAGTGCTGAGCCTTGCAACAGGTGAGTATTGCTAAAAAAGTTCGCGCTGCAATCCCACGCTACCCACAATAAAGTAACAACTGCACTCGGATTTTGCCTCTTGTGATAAAAAAAATTCTTCCGGGGATAAGTAGGGTCATTGTAACTGTTGCTTGCCATTCTTGAGCTTGTAAACCAGTTTTTATTCTAAATCTACACGAGGGCTAAATTACTGCAGCTTTGTCTTTCGCTCTAGTATTTACCTGTTTTCAGCCTCCCTATTCAAAGGCGTAATTTTTGCATCGTAGCCGTTTCAAAGAATTTTGTACCCTGCACACTGAAAATGAGCCTTATTCATTAATTAATCAGTAATACGTTTACTCGAGCTGATTAGAATCACAACTTCAGAAAGAGTCATTCACCCTGAACAATAGCCAAAGAAGTGAATGTGGCATATTTGCGCCACTGCCTCTGGAAAGCTGAGCTGCCTTGAACAATCCTGCTTGCCCACCCATCGGATGTATCTGAATGGTAAGGCGGCCCGCTGAAGTTTGCTACGCCAGCCCCTGAGCGAGTCGAAATGCAGCGTTGTGAGCGCTCACATGAATATATTTTTGCTAAAGGTCTACGAGAGGTCTGTTAGAAAAGTATCCGACCTTATTTTTTTTGCGAGCACCTGATGGGTTTGAAACAAGCGCGCTTGCATCAGCCGACCTTGAACCTTCGTGCGCATGCGTGAATTTTTTCCCGCCTGCCAATAGCGTCAGTCGCTGGGACGCAGCGTTTGAGTGAGGTAGTGCGCAGTGCTCTCGTCGGTTTTTCATTGCAAGGAAAATGACGGAGCGACTGGAGCAGCGCTACTGCATCAAATTTTGCCTAGAAACTGGGCGACAGCCCAAGTGGAAACCATTGGGAAGATCAAGACGGCTTTCGGTGACGACGCTATGAGCCGCACACAGATTAAGGAGTGGTACAACCGGTTTAAAGACGGCCGCACATCGGTGGAGAGCGAGCCACGCTCCGGTCGGCCATCAACATGCCGAAGTGACCAGGTCATTGCCGAAGTGAACGCTGTGGTGATGCGGGACCGTCGTGTGACTATCCGGGGAAATTGCGGAAGAGGTGGGCATCCAACACTTTCTCTGCACATTCCATTATGACCGAAGATTTGGCCATGAAGAGAGTTGTGGCGAAATTCGTGCCGAAACTGCTCACGGTGGAGCAAAAGCAACTTCGTGTTGAAGTCTCACAGGACATGCTGGATTTCACAAGCAGTGACCCTAACCTTCATGAACACCATTATCACTGGTGACGAGTCTTGGGTGTACGGGTACGACCCGGAAACCAAATCCCAGTCGTCACAGTGGAAGTATTCCACGTCACCAAGACCAAAGAATGGCCCGCCAAGTGCGCAGCAACGTCAAAGTGATGCTGAGTGCTTTCTTTGACTCCCGCGGTGTGGTACACCACGAGTACGCACCACATGGTCAAACAATAACCATAGAGTACTACAGGGATGTCCTCCGTCGCCTACGTGATGCTGTGCGGACGCAAGAGACCTGAGTTGTGGTCAACAGGAAACTGGCGCATCCATCACGACAATTGCTCCTGCACATTCCTCACACTTGGTTCAGACTTTTTTGGCGAAAAATCAGACTCCTGTAGTTCAACAGGCTCCTTACTCTCCTGATATGGCCCCCCTGCGACTTCTGGCTGTTTCCCAAACTCAAGAGGACATTGAAAGGAGAGCGACTTCAGACAAGGGAGGACATTATGGCTGCAACGACAGCTGAGCTAAACTCCATTCCGAAAGAGGCCTTCTCAGAATGCTTCCAACAATGGCAGCACCGCTGCGAGAAGTGTGTGGAGTCTCAAGGGGACTGCTTTGAGGGGGATTAGGTTTCTAACGCTCCAATTATGCCAGTTTTTTTAGATGCGAAGCATCTTATACTCAGGGGCTTTGTCCGTCCGGCGTCCCGCGTCCCGTGTCCCGCGTCCGGCCACATTCATGAAGTAGAGAAGCACCCATTGTGCGAACCAGAACACTGTAGTAATATGAAGGCCGTCAACCACTACTACAGTCATCAGAGTCATAGCCGAGAGCTCAGAGAGGCTGCTTAGCAATGTCTATGCAGGTGGTGTCTGTCGCCCAGGTTGACCCAATTCCTTGATCGTGCTTGCATGTGTCTGGAGGGGGCTTAGTCCGTCCCTCCTTCCCGCGTCCCACACCACCACAGCGCATGCGCGTCCCCTCCCCCCTCTCTCTCCTACGCTCACCCCCTTCCTCTCCTCTAGGAATCCTCTACTCTATGGAGCGTCCCACGCCCAGCGCATGCGCGTCCCCTCCCCTATCCTATCCTAAGCTCACCGCCTTTCTCTACTCTGGGAATCTTCTACTCTACGGAGCGGCTCCGGCGTCCCTCATCCCCACTGCGCATGCGCGTCCTCTCCCCCGCTCTCCTCTTGTAATCCTGTACTCTACGGAGCGTCCCACACCCCCCACAGCGCATGCACGTCCCCTCCCGCTCTCTCTCCTCTCCTACGGTCCGCCCCGTCCTCTCCTTCCCGAGTCCCACACCACCACAGCGCATGCGCGTCTCCTCCCCCCTCTCTCTCTCCTCGCCTACGGTCACCCCCCTTTCTCTCCTCTAGGAATACTCAACTCTACGGAGCGGCGCCCGCTTCCCGCGTCCTACAGCGCATGCGCGTCCCCTCCTCCTCTCTCTCATCTCCTAAGCTCACACCCTTTCTCTCTTCTAGGAATCCTCTACTCTGCGGAGCGGCGCATGCGCGTCCTCTCCCTCTCTCTCCTACACTCAGCCCCTTTCTCTGCTGTCGGAATCCTCTACTCTACGGAGCGGCGCCCGCGTCCGACATCCCCACAGCGCATGCGCGTGCTCTCCCCCCTCTCTCCTACGCTCACCTGCTTTCTCTACACTAGGAATCATCTACTCTACGGAGCGGCTCCCGCGTGCCACACCCCCCACAACGCACGCGCGTCCCCCTCTCTCCTCTCCTACGGTTCCCCCCGATCTCTCATCTAGGAATTCTCTACGGAGCGGCGGGCGACAGGTGGTGCGACAGCTGCATACTCCGCTGGGGGGCACCACGGTAGTTTCGCGGTATAAAAATGATGGGCGCCCGGGCCGCTGCCGCGAAACGAGAGCCGCGACGTTTCTCCCGCTCAAGCTAACCATCTCCCCACTGCTTCGCACATGGTTCCCTTTAGCGGGAGATGGGGAATTTTAGATGTGAAGCATCTTATGGCGAAGCTTAATCCGGTGGTGGTGGTGTGCCGCGTGCCCACCCTTACTGCGCATGCGCAAACCCCTTAAAAAAATAAAAATAAAAAAACCTCCTCTCCCCCTCGCTCTCCTCAAGGCATCCCTCCCCGCGGCAACCACACCCTCACTGCGCATGCGCGTCCCCCCCCTCTCTCTCCTCTCCTACGCTCCCCCCTCTCTCCTCTACGCATCCCTGCCCACGGCGTTCACACTCCCCACTGCGCATGCGTGTCACCCCCTCTCTCTCCTTTCCTACGCTCCCCCCGTCTCTCGCCTCGCGACGCCGACGCAGGCAGCGTCTGCTAGCGAGTTTCTTGGTTGAAAAAACCGACTGCTCGCGCTGCACAACCGTTCACTGGTCACCCCGTATATATGGCAATGGATTTCGACCTGCAAGGTGGTGCCGGTGGGAGATTTCTCCTGTGCGCTGTTGAACAATAAAAATTCGCAGCGTGCGCGTTAACTAAAAGCGGACTGCGGGTCTCTGTGTCCAGTCGGAGTCTTCTGTCTCTCATTGCCCATTAGCAGCGATTGACATGTTCCAGTAGGAAACACTGCTCCATCACTGCCTGCTTTTCGCCTCCCCAGTTTTCTCTCCTGCGCAACGCTGCGATAAGCGCCAGCATCAACGCCGCCGCCAGTGTAAGCGTTAGCGCCCGCTGCTTCACATCTACACATGGTTCCCTTTAGCGGGAGATGGTGTAATTTTTTTAAATGCGAATGCATTTCATAGTCGGGCTATGTCAGGCGGCGTTGTCCCGCGTTGTCCGCGGAGGAGGAGGCGGAGGATAGGTTGAGGAGGTGTCCGCGCGCCGGCAGGTGTTATCTCTCCGCTCTCACTCTCTCTCCCATAGGCAACAGCTGCGGGCGCGCGCGCTTATCCTCGACCCTAGCAAACGGAGCATGTGGTGCGAGAGAGTGTAGGAGAGGGTAGGTGCAGTGCTTCGCCGCTCCTTCTCTCGCCGTTCGCTCTCTCTCCTCCCTGCGCCCAACTCTCCCGTCCGCTCGCGCCTCACTCTCGACGGTTCGCTGGCTGGGTGCCTCTCAAGGCGATGAAGTCGGTGTCGGCGCATTCGCATTTGCTCACGATTCCCTTCGGGGAGGTGGGGGGCATTTTTTTTCTTCCACCAAAGGTCGGATACTTTTCTAACAGACTCGTATGTGCCCGTAGAAAGCGCAACCCATGATTTTTGTCATTTCATTCAATACACGTATGCTTCAACATCGTTTTACGCGTAGTGTTGCAAATAAAGAGAACAAAAATGGGCGGAGCCCGATCAGCTTTGATGGGAGCGAGCTCAAAGAATCAGGCGTCCCGGCACGGATCTGATAGCCAGCATTTTACTGCATTTCATTCAGCCCGGTAGTCTGGTCTTGGACTTTGAACTATGCAGCAACTCTGTATCAAGAGCGGCCTCGCCTGAACTTCCGTACCCTAGGCTATTTCTGTGCCCGACATTGCATATGTGGCCACCCAAATGCATGAACTACACTAAGGCCTTTACCTAATCTAGGCGAAGCAGGTGCAACCTACCGATTTAAAACCACGCAATTCAGGACTGGTGCCGAAATATACGAGGCTGGGTCGGAAGTTTTCATCGTAGATTTCGAATACAAGCAAAAAGTCAAAGTTCTAAAAATAATGTTAAGCCTCGCTACACATCCACGTCCGCCTACCTTACGTGTCCCGTTTCTGTCAGTTCAACTCCACTGCGATTACCGACAACGCGCTGCTCGAATCAACGCCGCGTCATGCTACCCCCCCCCCCCAAAAAAAAAAGAAATGAGTGCGCGTCATCTGACAACATTGATACGCCGTCTATCCGACCTGAACGACGCCCTTCCAAAAAATATACACACGCTAATTTAATAGGATGCCCGGATTTCTGGCATAAGCATGTGATCGTTTAAACTGATTCATGTCGAGACACAGCGCGAGGAAAACTGGACAAAGAGAAGATGCGGTGCAGGCGCTGCCCTTCTCTCTGTTCAGTTTTCTTCCTGCCACGTCTACACATAAACCGACGCAAGCTCTCCAAGTCCACCACTATATTCAGTTTAAACCGATAGGCAGCCTGGGAGCATGCACGTCGCGTTTCATTTTTTTTACAGTGAAGCTGTTTTTGGTCGAGGCTTTCATGTCCCGGGACCGTCGTAGATAGTAGGTCGCAGTGGGATTTACCCAGTTTCTGTGGGTAAATCCCACTATGGGTATGTGCCACTCCTCCCACCACTCCCACAACTCTCCAGCTATGCCCACTACTGCTCCCGCCACTCCTGCCACTTCAGTCACCCACTTTATGCCACGGGAGCTCCCACTTCATTCCACTTCACTCAACCCCCCTGCACGCCACCAGCTCCGTTGTTTCATCTGTGTCCGCCAAGCGGAGTTGGCTGAATTTTGTCTTTATTTCATTCGTTATCTGTACGTAACATTTATTGTGTGAAAAACAATGAAGAGTGCAGTGGTTCCAAAGGAGGTTAGCTCAGTTTTTAATCGAAGGTGCGCTTCTTAACTTCTTTCACAATTACAAAATTTCTACGGGAAAGTAACGGAAATGTGCGTTTCAATTCATATATGTACATTTATTTCTCTTGAAGGGGGGTGCCACAACATTCCAGCAAAATCTGCATCTCACGAGTCCACTCTTCCTGAAGATGTGGAGGAATTTCACGTTCTTTCGTCGTAAAGTTGAGGTGAGTATTAGTGGTGGCATATTTGTGAATATGGTTGCATTTAAACGTTGCTGTATAATTCTTGCAGACTGAAGAGCTGTACTCAAGCCAGACGGTGTACGAACCATTTCCACTGCATGCGACTGTTAAAAAAGAAGTGAAAACTTCGTTTTTCTTGGTGCCTAACAGAACACATTTACTGTCTAATACAGATTAAGCACCATTCGTCAAATCTCGTTACGCTGTCATGTGTCGTTATTTGAACCCGTTAATATGGACACCCCGCAATGTAGAAATTTTCGGCGACCACTCTTTCGCGATGCATTTCTACCCCGTTAATATCGAAACCCACCGTCTGGACTATGGACGGCTATTCTGAGGATGAAACGGGAAAATACAGGAATTTCGCCACGTCATTATGAACACGAATCCGCAAAGCAAAAACAAAACATTAAAAAAAACGTGTGGTTACCACCAGAAGCCCTAGCGCGTACCCGCAATTCACCATTGTATGTTCGGTGCCCGTCCCGCATCTTTCGACGTGGGTCTATAGCGACCCAGAACGTCTTCTTGGTGACCGAGCGCCGTCACCTAAAACAAAATAACCGCGTCACGCAGCTTACGTCTGTGCGAATCACTGCATGTCGGTTTCGCACGGCGTACCTATCCTATCAAACCTAGCATGCCTATGCTATTACCACCACAGAGATTCATTCAGATTATTCTGTTCGAAAGTGGCACTGCTTGAAACACCGACGGTAAAACAAAGGACTATTTAGCTTTCTTGGTGGTATGGTAAAGTTTTGTTGGCAGACGTTCACAAATCCTTAGGAATGCCTTGGTATATCACTACCTAGAACGGCAATATTGTATGAAATGTGCAATCTATCGGAGCGGCATTGGTGCAGCCTATAATTGAGCGCTCTTACGAACCGTACATTTGAAGACGTCTGTTATCCTGGAGGGTCTGCGGTAATCGGATGGAGATTGCAGCAACTTATGTTTGCCTTACAACACACAAGGCTTATATATACCGCCGAACAGCCCAACCTATATATATATATATATATATATATATATATATATATATATATATATATATATATATATATATATATATATATATAAATGAGAGAAAGTGACAGGGACAAACATAACATTTATTCTGAGCTTTAAACCGGGGGATCGGCCTTTATCAAAGATGCGATTGGTACATTGAGTTCGGGAGGCGCTGGTTCGGGTTTATTGGCCCACAACGAACCTGAAAAATCAAATTCCGCAGGCAGCTAGGTGATCGAGGCCCAAAGAGTTCTTGCATTAATATTATTTCCTTCATATTATTATCTATTCTCTGTGAATTGGTGTGCGTGCTCCATCCTCCGTGTACAGATTATCAGATGATGTAACCTTGTAGGTCTTTGACGCGCACTTTAGCATGGGTTGTTTTGCATGAGTATATATATATATATATATATATATATATATTGGTGTGTGTGTGTGTGTGTGTGTGTGTGTGTGTGTGTGTGTGTGTGTGTGTGTGTGGAAAGTCTAATTTGATGAAAGAAATGTCTCATGTACTCACACATGCCACCTATCCTGCATCTGTTCACAATATTGTACACTGGCGAGCCGCTTCCCTTGACTTTGCGCACGGTCTGTGATGATTGCCGCCAGCGCCTGCAAAGCCTCCGATAAGAGCGGTCGACTTCAATAACCACACCGAACCCCATTCTCTCAGGCACACGCGTGGGCAAGCACTTAACGACTTTTGACGCACTTCTAGAAGATAACATACCGAACAAAGAAACACGCACTGTGCGTTGACATCCGGCGTCCGTGACCATTTTCCCGTTTCATCCCGAAGAACGTGGATATCCCCTTTTAGCGGGACAATTGCTTTCTTACCATTGTCACTTGTTAGTCTTTCATTTTTTAAAAAATTTTTTTAATGGGATCGCGCACGTAGCCCCGTTTTTGTCACCCTTTTTATTTGTTATTTTGGTATTTATTGATTGTTTGTTTGGGTGTACTGACCCCGCCTCTTGTTAAGTTCTAACAAATTTTGACCCTGTACGCATGTCTCACTCTCTCCCCTGACCTTTTTTGCTGTTGTCGTTCTTCTGGTCCCTCGCCTTGTCCCGTTCCCACGAATCGCGGTGGTGTGTGTATCTCTGTATGTAATGCGGTAATCTATACTTAAACCCGACGAACTCAATGTACCATTCTCATCTTTGATAAATGCCGGTCCCCGGCCGAAAGCTTTTTTTTTTTTTGCAGCTTCAATTGTTCTTCTTTCTGCAGCTTCAAGAACGAGTGGCGAAAAAAAAGCACCAACAGGCTCGGACAACAGTGCGACGATGATTGCACCACGCTTCGTCCCGAGTTTTCGCCAATGTTAGGGACCCATAGGCTTCATGATGAATCATCTGTGTAACAAGCATCTAGGGCTGGGTGCGAAAACAAATCTAACATGGGTGTAAATTTTCAGCTGAGGATATTTTGTGAGTTGAAAAGAAAATGTTTTCGTCGAGTTGACGTGTTTCCATTTGCAAACTTATTCTAGCGCAGGTGGATGTATCATTATATCGCCAGATCACTTCGAATGCTTCTAAATGTGCTAAAAAATAAGAACTTTTATTTTAGTGGACACATTCTATAGAAATTTCATGAAGGCGTTTAACAAAAAGTGTTACCAGTTACTGTTGCTTAAACTTGGGAAAGAAAACGTGGTTACGTGATTTGCATTGTACCCTGATGGCAAAGCTGCCTCAGTAATCCAACGAATGTGGTCATAGTTTTTGATAAATACTTCAGGTCATTTACAAGGCCTCATATTAACCCTTTCAGGCCACCATTACTTTTTTTGAATACAAGCAACTGGTTTTTTTTGCAATTTGAGATGCGTATATTCGTGGTAGTCCTACAAATGAAGAAATCTGTGTTCATGCTTTCCAGCCACGACTAATAAAAGACCAAATCAACTTATAAACAATTACTATTTAATATTATTTCACTAATTTTAAATAATTTATTCTTTAAAATTGTTTCAGTGGCATAGTGTAGTACCCGACAGCCAAAATTCAAGTTTTCTATTCGTTACTGAAATAAACGTACTACTTCTGCACGGCGAAAGAACAAGCTGGCTGAGTGAATTGAGGGAACGGCGTTAGTGCTTCTGCGATTTCTTTGTTCACAAGCGACCTCACTTTTTTTAGTGTACCATGTTGGCAGCATTTGTGTAGCAGATGCTACGTACGAGTTCCAGCGGAAGAACAACTTATTTTTTACCACTTGGTAAAAGGGTTAATGATTAGGAAAGGGAAACTGTCAACCATGCGTTTGTAGCGAAAAGCCACAACAGAATCCATGTGTATTTGTCAGAAATAAAGTAAAACAAGCAGTTATGGGAACCGTATGACTGCGTTGCTATGGGCGTGAATAGGACGAAAAAAAGGAACAAAAGAAAGATAGAAAAAATGAATTACAGAAAGAAAGAAAAACAGTGAGCGAAAGAAATAGAGAGATAGAGAGAGAAAAAAGAGATAGAAAGGGAAAGAAAGCATAGCACATCATAGTATTGAAAGGGGGTGGGAAAAGAAACTGAGTGTGAGGAAGGAAAAGATGGGAGAGGGTAAAACATAGCATAGTTATGTACACTACAGTGTCCTTCATAACAAGAAACAGCGCGGGCGAACGGGACAATGAAGAATGACATGACTTCGCGTTGGCTAACAACGTGTGCG